>CM062816.1:1520272119-1520859749 GCA_031772625.1 Pinus tabuliformis
TTACCTTGGAATAATGAAATTCACAATAGGTGTTGACTTGGTAGTCATATATGTATATTTAAAATTGTCAATGATTTTTTATAGCAAAATTATTATATATGATGATACTGCTATTTTTTGGATGGATTTTGGGTGAAAATTTGAAGTTGGGCTACACTTTTGTGTGAATTTCTTGCGAAAAATTCTTGATCACACAATTCCAGCCGAACTATTTAATTTTTTCAGTTGAGATAATTGATTTTTTCAGCTGAACTATTATTTTTTTTAGTCGAATGGTTAAATCTAACTTGCGGCCGGAATTTTGGACGTTTAAGTTAACGAAAACCTCGAATATCGTGCAACAAATTTTTGGCTTAGGGGGGAACTGGCGACTTGTGTTTTCTACCATCAAAAAAGTTTCGACTGAAAATAATTGTTTGGTCAAACAACTTTTTTACCCAAAAAAGTTATTATGTATAATATATGTGGGTCATGAGGCCCTGGAAATTTTTTTGCACTATATACAAAAATTGTTGTTGTGGTCATGTTGTGAGTTACAGTTCTTTTGAATTGTTGTTGCATCTCTATTGGGAATTCATTATTATTGATTTAGATAATTCATTTTTCGTTCTTTTTAAGTTGTTAATTGTTTTTCTTTTAGTTGTGATAGGTTTCATTTTTTTCGTTAATTTACAGATGTTGGGCGCTAGAGGAATTTTTTCTGATGCCTCATCCTCCTGTGAACCTAACTCCACAGCATAAACCCAACCTCCCAGTTACAATTATTTCGAATTGTTGTTGTGATCTTGTTGTGAATTTTTTATTGTTGAGTCAGGTATTTCATTTTTCCTTTTTTTTGAGTTGTTTGTTGTTTTTGTTGAGTTTTAATAGGTCTAATTTTTTTTTGGCTAATTTGCAGTTGTTGGGAACTGTAGGAATTTTTTCAGGTGTCTCATCCTCGTATCAACCTGATCCTGTAGTTACAGTTGTGGCCTTATTGTGAAAATCCTGTAACTTTCTTGTTCTTGATTGTCGCTACCATAAATAACTATGTATTGTTGTTGTTGTTGGGGTTGGACTCGAATTTATGCCATTGCATCTTTTATTTTTCTTTTATCTCTTATTTATGCTCTCTGTTGAAAAACAACTTCCCAATTAAAAATGAATGAAACACTAATTCAAATTCAATAGAAATAAAAATGAAAATGATGTACTTTAGAACCCACCAATGATGTTTTGATCTTTTGGTTCTTTAAGGTAGATTTATCAATTTATTTTTTAATGTATTCCTTTGCACATATCTACAGGGCCACCATTGTGGTGGGGGGAGGGCGAAGGTGTGTCCATTCCCTTCGTCCTAACCATAACACTCAATAGGTCTAACCCGAGATTTGTTTCTTTCAACTATCGTATATGGTATGGCTTAGGGCTTTCATCATTTCCATACCTTACTAGGCCGACCCACCATTGTTTGAGCCCTCATAGATAGTCTTCAACCCACTTAGGCAGGCCTTTAGGTGATACCTTTCATAACATAAACCCGATATGAACTAAATAACCATATGTATTATTTTTCAAAATGTATTATTTAAGTTCCTAAAGATTTGTGGAGAAAGGACCCACCGATGTTTAGATTGTGCTCGATCTACTGATGTTGTTACTGATGTTGCTACTTTTCCTTTGGTTCCATATGGAGAATATATATGCCTTAGAAAATGTAGAAACAAAAGTTTTATTTCTCGAATGTGTGTTTGGTTTTTGTTTTACCAACTCAAGGGCTTTAGGTCTTCTTTTCATATAACAATGCTCTTGGGATAGGCTTGGTTTTGATTGGTTACATTTTTCCTAAGTTGTCGAGCATTATTCTAACCTACATTATGGGGAATGTCGAGTTTTTTCTTGGGTAGGTGCTTTTGGCATATGATTCCAATGGACTGTCATGTGTCTATGGTTGTGGTTCTCTTCAACTTACTGCTTTCCCTTTTATTGACGTTGTTTTGGAGGCCTAGTTGTCTTATGGGACTTTGATTCTCACTTGCATATCTTTATATTTCAATGATTATGTTTGATCAAGGAATGTTCTGTATCTCCCAATTTCATATGTTTTTTTCTTTTCTCTGGTGATAAATTTGGGACACTAGAGATTTCTGATGACACTTTTCTCCACTGTTGGAGTGTTTCTCTATTCCTGGGGGTGATTTGTACTGACAACTGGGTTTTTTTTTAGTGATTCGAGTTCAAATGGCATTCATGTCAAGCTACTTTTGTAATATCAAGTTTTTGGAATGATATATAAAATATTGTTATTTACAATAACAAAAAAGAACAGATAGTTAAGCCTTTTAATGGGAAAGGATAAAAAAGCAACCTTTAAGAATATGATAGCACCATATAAAAAGGGAGGAGTAAGTATTTCTCATTTTTATATACAAATTTTAAGTATCTATTAGATTATGGATTTTAGATAGTTGAAGATTATATTTTCATATATATTTATTTAAAATGAACCTAGTTTAAATGTATTGAACTCAAGTAATGGATGAGTTTCGTTGAATCAATCAAAGTGGATAATTCTTTTATAAGTGAAAATTGTCATTGAATCAAAGTGAATAATTCTTTTATAAGTGAAAAGCATAAAATTTTACTATGTAAGATTCATTATAATAGGCTAACAATTTTGGTTTTTTTGTTTTTGTTATATAGTTATATGATTATATTATAAAATTTATATAAATGTGACAACAATTCAATCTTAGTGGTGATATATACATATTAAAATGCAGTGGATGGAGGTTGTTGAAGTGGGGTGTGAGGCCAATCTTTCCCATTGTTACCTTTTCCCTTCATGAGTCTTCTTTTCCCATTGCCATTGTAGTGGTAACCATAGTTAGTATGACAACTTAATATAAAAACATCCTAATCTTTAAAGAAGCTTTACATTTCCAAATCAATTGATACCACCATTTCCTCTATACATCCTCATTAACTACAGTTAAGGCCTCATATCCTAATTTAGTTGCTAACATCCCTAGAGAGCGATTCCAATACCAAACTAGAGTAACAACCACATCCAACAACGAGAGTCCAAATATTGTAAGCCCACTAACAAAATCCTTCCATTATGAAACCAACTCACCTACTAGCCCAATTTCTTCTACTTCAATCCAAACCTGTAAACCATCATTAAACACTCCTTTGACTCCAATATATGTCCAAGTATAAAACTGAAAATCTACTCTAGATGTTGTTTCATATTTGGAGAGAGCACCCACAATCACCCTTGTTCAATTTGTAGGACATATAGTTATTACATCTAGGTAATTTTATCACCGAAAATTTGCTTGAAATGGAGATCTAGCAAATTTGACAATTTTTAGTACTATCTAACAAAATGGTTTTTAGTATAAATTTTATAACGATGCAATTTTTTTTTATTAAAACTACATAATCTTGGTTTTTTAATGAAGGAACATTTGATTTTGAAGGAGCTTTCTTCTCACCATTTTGGAATCTTTATTCCATTAATATAACGTAGAAGCTAAAACCTAAAATGTGGGGTTTTAGTTTTAACATTATATTAAAATAATGGAATGAAGTTTCTAAAATGGTGGGAAAGAAGTTGGTTCAAAATAAAATGTCCAGTTAAAAAATTAAAATTGAGAGGTTTTATTGAAATAGAATGTTGAGGAAAAAAATAAAAATTGTGGGTTTTTATCAGTTGGTTCTCTGCATGGTTATAAAAAAAATTAAATTTTTATTGAAATAGAATGTTGAGGAAAAAATAAAAATTGTGGGTTTTTATCAATTGGTTCTTTGCATGGTTATAAAAAAACTAAATTCAAACTTTACAGTACTAAAATTTGACAAGTTCGATCTCTCCACTTGAAACAAACAATTGGCAATAAAGTTTCCAAAGGAAGTAAAATTGGCTCTACCTTGTTAAATTTGAACTAATTTCTCATATGTATTGATACAAGAATAAACCAAAATATAGGATTATAACAATCTCCTTGATGATGTTTCATATTTGGAGAGAGCAAGTAAATCTCCTCTCCTTTGATCCAGGGATCTTCCCCCAATCAAACCAAGAGCCTCTCCCCACCTTCTTTGATAATCATCTGCCCAGTACCTAGAATGCTTTCCATGGTAGAATTTGATTTTCGATACTTATTTTTTCATCATTCTTCCCTAAAGTTCTTGATCAAACTTTTTATGACAAAGGCATTTGTAAAAAGTAAATATATTATTCATTTTATTGAATTTGTGTTTTACAAGGTTTATAAAACCCATTAAACATGATTGAAAAATGGACATTATGCATTGAAGTCCCTTGTTATTCCAATCTAGGACAAGCAGTGATTACGTATGCGTTATACAATATTGTGACGAAAAAGTCCTCCAAAGGAAAATGGATGTACCTCAAAGGAAAACAAACAATGAAGAATAATATATTGAACTTATAGAAGGCTTAGGAACAATTAGGGACTATGGATCCAATGGCATTGTAGTATTCACCCATTTTGAACTTGTGTGCAACCAGATGAAAGGTGTGTACCAAGTAAAAAAGGAGAAGTTAAAACAATTACCTAGAGAAGCAAAAATTATCGTTATTCAATTTCAATCAGTTAACACAAGTGATTGCACAAATGCTAATAGGATGTCTGATGGTCTATTGTATGGGGCAATGCCAACTCAATATTTGCGTGTGAAAGATGAATTGGTATCAAGAACCACTCCATCAAAATTTATTGATGGACATTGTAAGATATATTTGATATGTGTGTGTGTTTTAATTATAAATGTGGTGTATTTAACGACCATGTGGTTCTTTCAATACTATTCTAAGTGTGTCCCCACTATGTAATTACTACCTGGTGAATTATTGGGGTGACAAGTTTAAGAAAATTTTGCATTTAATTCTCAAGATGTGCACTTTAGCATTTGTTTTTAGTCTTTAGTATATTTGAATTGAACATTTAAATATTGAGTATTTACTTTTTTTTTATATCTATCTTGGGCTGAACAAAAATATACGCCAAATAATGTTGAAGAAACCCTTAAATAGTTACATTTATCGGACTTATTAATTTTTTGAATTCTTGACTTTTTAAATACTTTTTAAATGCATGAGGTAACTTGGGTTTTTCTGAAAGATCATATCACTATATCCATCCATATATATAAATAAAGGGTCAAGGTCATTGGATGGGCAATCAACACCTGATTGTTTGAGAAGTAAATGGTATAGAGCATTAAGTGAGTATTAAGCATCAACTCAAGCGCAAAATTCTATGGATTTCGACGAGATTGGTCGCGGATTGAGGAGAGTATCAAATGAATCAGGAGGATACCATCATTCATTACATCATCATTTGGTGTATGTATGTTTATGTGCAAACTTAAATGATATTGGTAGAATCATATGTACGTATACATTTTGAATTGATTTTTGTCAATTTAACTTTATTAATTTATAAATTCCATCATTTTTAGAAGCATATCTAACTAGGTAGAGGTGAGTATCAGATCAATCAATGGAGGATCATCATTCATTACATAATCATCGTGGTATATATATGTTTATGTGCATTTAATTCCTTAAATGATAAATTGGTAGAATCTTTTTTTTTGGTCAAATAAGAGTGGAGCCTTCTATTAACCGCAAGAAATATTACATATGTTACATGGCTTTACAAATGTAAGGACCATCAAGGGCTAACCCTATGAAGAGTAACCAACTACACAACCCAAAATAAACCCGAAACCTGAAACCTAAGGTTTACAATTTAAGTCACCGTCCATGAGCCAACCCGATGGCCATTTGATGAGACCCCCAGTGATCCAACAAAATTCGCTTCGAAGGTGAGCTCGGTATTTACCAGCTTTACAGATCTGACAAGGTGAATAAATAGTTAAAGTGTAAACCTTTGGGTTCGTTTTTGGACCTAGCCTCCTCCTATGTTGAAACCCGATGTCCTTTCGATCTAGTTCCCGTTAGATCTGATGGTCATGAACACTATCATCTCGACAACATGCGCCCCTTTTACTCGGTTCATGGACCTGATAAGGATTGTGAGCCATTGGTTTATAAATGTTCGTGTCTGGTTTGAAACTTAAGCTTCGATCACTTTTAGAACCCGAAAACCATACAATTAAGCCCTTATTGATTTGATGGTCCTCCGAGATATCATAACTGAAACCTTCATGATCTTTACCTTCTTTTTGGACCCGATGAAGATTATAAACCGCTAATCTAAGAAACGTTGGGTCCACTTGAGCAATTAACCTTCGATTACTTTTCCACCTGATGGCCATTCAATGATGAAGGTTATCAAGAACTGTGGTCGATGACCTTCTAAGAGGCTTGCTGTTTACCAGGTGCCTCTCCCCTGTAGAAAGCTCTGTTTTAAGCATTTTTCTTCTTCTTCTTCTTCTTCTTTTTTTTGGGTGGATCAACGGTTAAGAATGACTTACGCTTCCGCTTTCTCCTGCTTCCACTAGTCTTCCTTCTTGTTCATTCCTAACAGTTTGGAAGTTTTCCATGTCTTTGGCCACCTGTCTTTGACAATCCTCACACAATTTCCCCGAGGGTGTCGAATCCCAAGCATACTTGTTGTAACTATCCTTGCAAAACACTCCTTCATTCTCCAGACAATCATCTAGCATATTGGCTTTTCTTCGCACATGAACAAAACTGGCCGTTCTCAGGGTTTGTAGGTGGAAATGAATGTGCTGAAGGGCCTGCAAAAGCCACCAATGTTTTCAAACTTTTCAAGGTGCTTTTCCATTACAAATCTTCTTGGCCACATTAATAACCAATTTAGAGTCTGCTTAACTTTATTAATTTATAATTTTGATCTTTTTCGGAATTATCTCTCACTAGGTCATCATGTGAGGGTGTTCAACCTTCTCTTGGTGGTCAAAAATATCAATAAACTCATGGACCTATGCGTGAGAGTCCTCAACCATCTTTGGGTGGTCGTGAATCTCAATCAGCTCATGTATCTCCATCCAGTAAATTATATCATTTAAATTTATTGATTTTAAAACAAATTTATGTACATAAATAAACTGTATGTACATATACATGTATGTCTATTTTTCATGTATATAAATACATTGAAATGTTTTAATATTTAAGTTATTATATTGAAGAAAGGGGTGAAAATGTAGAAGAATTTCAAGGTAGGCTAAGGATGGTGTTTCAAGAAGAAGACTATACACCATTAACCACCTATCTGTCAGATATTCCTGTTGAGCTTCCTTGGGAGACAAATGTCCACAAGTGTACATTATAGAGGTATACATCTCATTATTCAAAATTGAAGAATGATCTTGGGAGGTTGGAGCTCCTTGCAGAGAGTCAGCAAAGATTAGAAATAGTTTTGCACTCTCTAAATACATTTATTGATATTTTTAAGAACCTTGGTCCAACAAATGATGTATTTATTGATATAATGAGGCATCGTGAGGCAACAATGATGGGTCCTAATAAATGGGTTGAGGTGGATAGGACAGTCACAAAAAAACAAGCCAAATGTATGTTTAATTTTAAAGTAGGGTCTAAAATAAAGATGATGAAGGTGCAATATTTCAAGAACCTTGAAATAGCCCACCATTTGTATGACAGGTTCCTTGCAGCGTATGGAGATTTTCCATGGAATAATGAGGTTCCATAGTATTTTACCTGATTCTTTTATACAATTTTTTTGAGGGTATGAAACCTAATTATACTGACCTTCCATCCAAATATTATGGTATTGGAAAAGGTCAAACATATGATCAGAAGGGTGCATTTATGGATACTTCATTGCCTCGTCGTTTGCCTCCTTTTGTACCTCAACCAACACATCTGGTAACTCTATGATCGAAGATGGATGGCACTTCTCAAATTGTTCAAGAAGAAAGGGATGATATTCTAGATAGCATATAGACTGCATTGACTGGAATTGATGTTAGTTTAAATCAATAAAGAGCATGAGCTAATGTACATGCTAATTTTGTATATAAATCAAATGTGAAAATAGATAACATGAATATTGGAGAGGTTAGAGCGTATGCAAAGGCTTGTTGTGGTGGATGGCAAGACAAAATTGGTCATGAGGAACAAGGTGTGGGATCAGTATGTTGTAATGTTTAGAAGTGGGAATTGTATTCACATATAGTTTGTAAAAAAAATCAGATATAATCTAACACAAACATTTCATATGTTTACCATTTGCAGTTATGTCAATTTTTGAACGAAATATTTTATTACAACTAACGTATAAATTATTTGTATAAATGATTTGTTGGGTGAACAGTGACTGTTTACTCGAAGTCGGAAGAGAAAAAGGCCTTTCCACATAATTATTTATTAAAAATAACAAATTTAAATGAAGTGTGAGCGTTTTTCTTTATTGGCAAGATTTTTGAAAAGATTTAGAGATTATATTTTGTTATTTAATTTTGAGAATTTTGATTTTTTTATTTAGATTTTATAAAATGATTTGGAATTTCTTTTTCCATATTTATTTTTGTTTGAATTTTTTAATATATTATATTAAATTTATATAAAATACAAATTATTAAAAACACTATTTAGTTTTCTTATAATAGAAAAGCCAATTAAATTTATGTTTCATTAAATACAACAAATAATTTATTGTTATTTAATTTGAGAATTATTTAATTTTGAGAGTTTTAGTTATTTTTAGATATTTTTTATTTAAATTAAATATAAGATTTATTTAATTAATGTAATATTGTTGTATAATAAAATTAAATTATATTAGAAAAATTATTTATTTATATTAAATGTATAATTTATTTAATTAATGTAATATTGTTGTACAATTTAATTAGAATTATTTTAATAAATGAATATTATTTTTTAAGTTTTAATTATAAATTAATTGATTAATTTAAATAAATAAATTATTTTTCGTTTTTAAATTTTCTTAGATGTATAAAAGCTTTCTTAGATGTATTGAAATATTATATGATTGTTTTTAATAGTTTTTTTTAAAATGTATATATACATTATTGAGTAATTAATGGATGTTAGTTATTAGTGAAAATTGTTTTTAGATTTACAAGAAAATAATTTTTTATTTTTTTTTATTGAGTAAGAGTTTTTGTTTTACAATTCAAAAAAAATCATTTATTAATTATTAGAAAATATTTAAAAATTAAAATTAAAATAAAAAACATAAAATTTGAAAATAATTCTATTTAAAATATATATATTAACTTATTTCTTTAGAAAAAAATGTGTTTACTAAATTTTAAATAAATATTAAAATATAAATTTGAATTTTAAAAATCAAAATCTATACATATATAAACACTCTCAAATAAAATAGATAATTCCCCTAATACAACCACTCTTATAAAACCGAGTTAACTTAACGAAACTAACAAAGTACAAACACTCTCAAATAACAAATGTGGAGAAATCCCAAAATTAGTTAATAGTTATTTTGAATTGGTTAAAAATTCATTTAAAAAACATATTTTATTAAAAATGTGTATCACAACCCATGCAAAGTTGAGATTTTTGTGAAATTGAGTCCCCATTGTAGTGAAACCACATAAACTGCATTACCATTCCAAAACTCGCACATCTATCCACAATAAAAACAAAGGCAATGACGTTATTTTGTGATGATATAAGTTCTTAAATACTCTTTGATGTGAGTTGGAAGAATGTCATTTCATCAAAGAAATTATCAGATTTGGGATTCATTTACAAGTACAATCTCGCAAAGGTCATTAATGATAACCTCCAATATTTTTGAAAATGGGCATAGTGGACCCATTACTTGGGTTTTAGTATTAACATTGTACAATATTATTTCTCTTTAGCATTGCACAATATTTTTTATTTAACATTTTCTTTCTTTTATTATGTGTGGGGGAGCAGAGGGACAGGGACTGGGACTGCTTTGTATCCAACAATACTTAATTATATTTTATGTTAATAATTTCATTCAATAATAAATTGAAAATATTATTCATTATAACATTTTACTTGGGAAATGAAGTAAGACGGTTGGACGTGTAGAAAGGAAGGCGAATAACGAGGGTTTTAGATAGTTGCAGAGGTCGATCTTCATGGAGGGTTGTAGAGGAGGGAGCTCAACCCCCTCCTATAAGGAGGTCGTAGCCAGTAGAGGCAAGAAACCTCTAGAAAATACCAGAAGCACTGTTGAAGAAGGGAAAAGAAAAATGGAAGAAGAGAGAAGGAACCAAAAATAAGGAAACAAATAGCACTAACAACAAGGAGGAAGATGATATAAAACAGGGAGCTAAAGACAAAAAAAAGGGACCCTACAAACCCAACGTTGAGATCACACCTAGAGTAGTCTTAAATGATCCTGCTCTGCAGGCGCACAGAGATCACATGCAGACTTATGCCATCATCTGCAAATTCATGGGATTATGGCCCACTGAAAGAGCTTTACAAACATGGATCAAATACCATTGGAAACCTAAAGGGAGCATTGACCTACATCTTGGGTCAAATGGATTTTTCACTGTGGTGTTCACAAATATTGAAGATAAAGATAGAGTGTTTGAAGGAGGGCCCTATTTCTATGCAGCAGTTGGCCTCTATATGCAGCCATGGATGATGAATTTTGTCCCGGAGCGGGAGACTTTTACTTCAGTACCGGTATGGGTAAGACTCTACTCTCTACCTCTTGATTACTGGCAAACTGAATCACTAGCTACCATAGGCAGTAAATTAGGGTGTTTTGTTAAAGCTTCTGAAGCCACAAGAAGGGGAAAATATACTTCCTTTGCAAGGATATGTGTGGAAATGGACCTATCCGGAGCTCTTCCGGATGAGGTGATCTTGGAAGTTGTGGATGAAAAATGGGTGCAAATAGTAGACTATGAGCATATTCCGTTCAGATGCCATAGATGCCATGAACATGGGCACCTATTCAGAGACTGTCCGCTCAGTGAAGTAGCAAACAAGAGCAAAGCTAACACAATGAAGGACACTGACAGCGTTCACAAAGTGGTAAATAAATGAAAAGGCAGCAAAAGAGGGCGAAAGCAATATCAGAAGGAAGGGCAACAGGTCAGTCAGAACAATTTCCAAGTTCTTGAAGAAGATGAAGAGACTACAAAAGAAGATCAAGCAATGGGAGGAAGTCAGGGGGAAAAGGAGGTAGAAGAAAACCGTGAACAAACACAGGAAATTGATTTTTAGAAAGAGACTATGATAAGCGACGCAGAATTGGAGATGGCTTAGGAAATGACCTAGAGTGAAATGGATTAGGAGGATCATGAGCTACAGGAGATTCTTGACAAATAACACCTAGATCTCGAAGGGTTCTTGACACAGGGAGCCATAGGAGGGGTAGATTTTTTACCACAAGAAGAGATCAATAGAATATAGCAGTTGTTTTTATGGAAAACCCAGGCTAAAGGGGTGTAGAAGGGGAAAAACATTGACAAGAAGGACAACAGAGGAGTGAAAACGATGAAAACAACTCTTGGATTAGCAACTAGAAACCTAGGAAAGAAAAGAGGTAGAAAAAAGCAGAATGAACTCTTGATGGAGTATGGAAAGCTAATGATAGATTCAAGTAAGATGAAAGACCTAGCCAGCTACTCCTTTACAAATCTTTAATTATGAAGTTCACATCTTGGAATATTAGGGGTCTAGGTAGTAAAAGAAAGCAAAGATTGCTTAGTAATAGAATGAGAAAAGCAATGCCGGATATAATATTCATCCAAGAAACGAAATGTTCCATTCAAAAATTAAGACAAATTCATGGCAAATGGCTCAGCAGATTTGACTATTTAGAAGTCAAAGTAGAGAATACAGCGGGGGGCATACTCACTCTTTGGAATCCCCAGAAAATTGGCATAATAGATGTTGAGGCATCTAGGAATTATTTATTATTAGTTATTCAACTTGTAGGAGATAGAGATACCTATTTGGTCATGAATGTGTATGGCCCTCAAAGAATAGATGATAAACTCAGGTTTCTAGATTCCCTAGTGGATCTCAGGGACAGATATGCAGGAATACCTTGGATCATAGGAGGTCACTTCAACATGATCAAATCACTTACAGAGAAAAAAGGGGAACCAGAGCTCTAAGTAAAGACTTGGTAGAATTTCAACCCTTTACAGATAATATGAAACTAGTTGATACGAATACGAACAATGGCCTCTTCACTTGGAACAATAAAATAGGAGGAGTGTCTCATGTATCCTCCAAGTTAGATATATTCATTATCTCAGAGGATTTTATGCTTATAGACAAGGAAGTAATAGCGAGATTTCTCCCCTTCAGAGGCTCAAATCACTGGCTAGTTCAACTAGAGATCAAGGGCATAGGTACTCCCAGGAACAGACCTTTCAGATTTGAAAATATCTGGCTTTCCCACCCAGATTTCATTAGCAATATTGAAAAATGGTGGTCAGAAGATTTGTAGATTCAGGGGACAAGAATATTCCTACTACATAAAAGACTAAAGCACATCAAGCTCGGGCTTAAAGAATGGAACAAGAAGGATTTTGGCAACATTTTTGTGGAAAAAAAAATATGTTGAAAATAAAATGCAGCTTCTCAACCAAGCTTTGATCACGGATGGCTTTGATAAAATCAAAAGTGATCAAGTTGATAAACATCATCAAGAATGGGAAAATCTATGTAAACAAGAGGAAATATTTTGGCGACAAAAGTATAGAGTTCAATGGCTAAAAGAAGGAGATCATAACACTGAATTTTTTCACAAATCCACCATTGCCAATAGAGCTCACAATAGAATCTCCTCGATAAAAAATGAGGATGGAGAGCTTCATATCTCCCACGAGGCCATTGAAGCTGTGTTAGTTCAGCGCTTCCAATGTATAACTCAGGAAAATAATTCAGACAAAGAACATTACATCAGGGAGGTAACTAGTAATATATCGAAGCTGGTGTCTAGAGAGAATAATTTCAACCTTAACAAGCCAGTAACGGAAGAGGAAGTCAATGAAGTCCTCAAAGACATGCAGAATGGAAAAGCACCAGGCCCATATGGTTTCAATTTTTCTTTTTTCAAAGCTTGCTCGAATTTTAGATGTAGTGGAGGATTCCAGGGTGAACAGAACTATTATGAAAGTGCTCAATACCTCATTCATCTCCCTGATTCCTAAACAGGACAATGCTCAAACACCTGATAAGTTTAGACCCATAGCTTTATGCAATGTGGTCTACAAGATAATATCCAAGGTAGTGGTTAACAGACTCAAACCTCTACTTCCTACTCTTGTTTCTGGGGAACAATCCGGTTATGTAGAAGGCATACAAATTCTAGATAACATCATCCAAGATCAAGAAGTGGTTCACTCATTAACTAGCAAGAGGCAGGCAGGCATGATCATGCAACTAGATATAGCCAAAGCTTATGATAAAGTGAACTGGACCTATATCAAGAAAATTCTTATTGCTTTTGGATTTGATCATAACTGGGTCAGATGGGTTATCACACTGGTGACTTCCTCCAGCTTTTCTATTTTGGAGAATGGCTCTCCCTCTGAGATTTTTAGTCCTTCAAGAGGCCTTAGACAGGGAGATCCGCTCTCTCCCTTTATTGTCATCCTCATGATGGAAGGACTTGGTTGGTCTATAAAGCATGCTAAAGTATCGAGTAGGATTAAAGGTCTGCAACTAGCTGAGAATGGTCAGGCACTGAATCATAAAAAAATTGTAGATGATACCATGTTACAGGGAATTCCCACAGTCAAAGAAGATATAGCCTACAAACAAATCCTCAATCACTTTGCCTTGGCTTCAGGTATGGAATTTAATCTCTCCAAATCAAAAATCTTTTTCTTTAATACCAATATTTCTATTTAGAAAAACATCTCCAGAATTCTAGGCTTTCAAAGGGATTCCCTTCCCTAAAAATATTTAGGAGTTCCTCTACTAGGTAAACTGATGCTCAAGAGCATTTGGGAACCATTGATCATTAAGTCGCAGGACAAATTCAGAAAATGGGCCATCAGATCTTTATATCTAGCTGGTCGGTTGGTACTTACAAAGGATGTACTGCAATCAATCCATGTTTTCATGCTTTTTTCTCTCCCAGATCCAAAAGGACTCTTACAGCAATTCAAAAACATTCAAAGGAACTTTCTTTGGGGTAAGGAGGAGACAAGAAAAAAATGGGCATTAGTTTCTTGGGAGAAAGTCTGTAGACACAAGAATCATGGAGGGCTAGGCTTGGATGATCAAGAAATTCTTAGTAACGTTTTAGGGGCCAAACTTTGGTGGCGTTGGGTTCATAATCCAAAGGCTCAATGGGCTAATATCTGGAAACAAAAATATGCGAGCTCCTGGCAAACTAGTGATCTCATAAGAATGTCTAGAAATATAAAGGGCTCACACATCTGGAACAAAGCCTGGGAGAACAGAAGCCTAGTAAAAGAAAATAGTTTTTGGGAAATCAGAGAGGGAGATCTAGCTCTTTTATGGGAAGATAAGTGGAAACAAGAACCAATTATGTTAAAAGAGGACTTTTTAGGCCTTAAGCATGAGACAGATTCCCAAGGATTAATTAAGGTAAAGGATTTCTGGGATCATACTCATCATGCAGGTAAGTGGAGAATCTAGAGAAACATTAATTGCAGAGATGACAACTCCTTGAAAACAAAAGCAGAGGCACTCATGAAAATGGTGGAACAAAGGAAGATCTTAGTAACAAGGGGGCAAGACCAACTAAGATGGGGCAATAACAAAGAGGGCACCTTTAATCTTAAGGAAGCAAAAAGTATTCTCCTTAAGCTGGATTCCCATATTCCAGACAAGATCTGGCAGAACCTATGGAGGCACCACGGGTGGATGAAGATCAAACTCTTCATGTGGTTGGTATATCACAAGAAAATCTTGACTTGGGATAATATCAGGAAGAGGGGTGTTCTTGGGCCTTCAAGATGCCAGCTCTGTGAAGCTCAAGAGGAGACAATGGAGCATATACTCAATAGTTTGCTACCATTTTTCAACAAACTGACAGAGACAGAGGGAGTATCATTAATACCCTCAATAATTGGAGAAGAAATTTTTCGGATTATGAATTTCTCAGCTTAGCTTGGGCCCTAACACCAAGCTTCATCATTTGGAATGTTTGGAAAGAGAGGAACAAAAGAATATTCAAGGACGAAAAGAATCCCGCTCATCGCCTATTTGAACTGATCTTGAAACAGCTTAAGGAGACAGTGGGAATCATAGTTCGGAATTACCCTAAAAATCCTCCCTCAGAGGTGGATTTAAGAATTCTCAGGTAGCTGGGTATGCAGGGGCTCATTCCTCAAGGCCTAGACAAGAAAGTAATCTCAATGGATACGAAGAATGATTTCTGGCATCCTCCCCCGAAGGGTTATTTGAAATACAACATTGATGGGGCTTCAAAAGGAAACCCGGGAACTGCTGGTTATGGAGGGGTCTCAAGGGATGAAGAAGGATGCATTATCTTCATCTTCCACTGTCACTTAGGAAAAGCTACCAAAAACATGGCTGAACTAATGGCTTTGGAACAATGCTTAGAGTTTTTGAAACAGGACAAGTGCTTCATTGTGATCATAGAAGTGGATTCTGAGTTAATCATTAACTCGGTGAAAAGAATTAGTTGTGGAATAGTGCCGGAGAAAGTCTCCAAACACTTGAAGCTAATCAGGGTTTTCCAAAGAATTCAGGGTCATCTCCAAGACCTCTGCATGGTAAGTTTCAACCATGTTCATAGAAAGGCCAATAAACTGGCAAATCTTCTTGCCAACCAAGGGGTTAGCTGCACAGAAGACAGGGTCTTGAAGAAGTGGCAGGAGGTACGTTAGTGCAGACTGAAATCTCTTTGTTTTGAGCAAGCGAAAAAGGACAGGGAAGTGTTCAGATACAAAGCCATGGAGGCAATCTCGAAATGAATTGTCCTCTATATGAGTCAGCATAATCTTGTAAACTATTCTTTGGTGAGGGGTAGACTATTGTTGGCCTCAGAAAACCCCGGAGTGAACAAAAGGGATATCTCAAATGATCGGGTAGTCGAACAGTGGGTACATTCGACTCATTCCTTGGTTTCAGGGTCAGGTAAAGCTGCAAGAAATAGAGGGATGAATCTCGTCCTTTTCAGCAGTAGTTTTATACCAAATTTCAGGTGTCGGGAAGTTAAACCGCTTCCTTGGTGGTTTTTCGCTGATCGCATGGCTCTCAAGCAGAATATGGCTTTAGTGAAATGGAAGTGATTCCATTCAGCTTCGTACACGTGGCAAGGAGGTGGTATCGAATACCGCCCTCCATCGCACACTAACGTCCGGACACCTTGTACCGTGCGATATTACTCTCCACTGTTGGATTTCGCTGAGCGGATCAACGGCCAAGATTGGTCGTGCTGTTTGGTGGGGTAGGACTGTTAAACACCGAACGTCTTCGCTGCGTGATATCTCCCTCTGTCGTTGGATTGCACATGGAGGTTGGACGGCTCAGATTAATGGGCCCTGTCTGGGGGCTGGTGTGCGGGAGATTCCGCGAGTTTTAGTATGTTCATCTAACGTTTGAGTACAAATAGGGATTGTATTTCTAGGGTTCGGAGGTTACTTTTGTAGGGTTAGGGGTTTTTCCTTAGGTGGCTAGTATTTTATTTTTCCTGGATCCTCGGCGTCGGGTGGACGTTTGTATATTTTGTAAAATATTTTCTGACTTAATGAAATAGAAGGAATGACACTTGCTTTAGCAAAAAAAAAAACATTTTACTTTATTTAAAATTAATTATTTCAATTCTTTCACTTATATAAAATTTCTTATTTAAATATTTTATAGTTTCATTAACTTCAAGATGCAAATGATTTATATGTTCTTTTTTTTTTCTTTTCCTTTTTTAAAATTGGATCATAATTTCCATTTATATTCAAAAATAAAAAATACATATGATCAGCAGGCTTAGCCCAATACTGTCCTCGTCAGGAGACCAGAATGAAGATAAGTTCAGTACAAAAATCACCATTGGAGATATACTAAGTAACTGATGTGACAAAACAAACCAAGAGATTCCATTGTGAGACATTCATTGCCATAAAAAATAAAGATATAACATTGCATCAAATTTCTAATAAGCGACTTGCCATCCCCTAACCAAATGATTTATATGTTCGATAGCAATATTCAGACGAACATGTATCTAGTCACCAAGGCCATTGACTATTTCTTAGTTTTGAATAACAAATTTTATCTATATTTTAGTCACAATTTTTTACACTAACTATTGATTTGCTTTTCATACATGTTAATATCTTCCATATTTTCAAAATAATATTTACAAATTATATAAAGTTATTTTTTAATATTATTATAATTAATTAAAAATTCAAGACAAAATTTACCTTTTCATCATTTTAATTATAAAATTTTAAATTTTATTAAGAATAATATTAATTTTAAATTTAATTGATGATGATGATGATGATGATGATGATGATGATGATGATGATGATGATGATGATGATGACGACGACGACGACGACGACGATGATGATGACGACGACCATGACGATGATGATGATGATGATGATGATGATGATGATGATGATGATGATGATGATGATGGTTAACGTCTACTGAGACCAAACTTTGGTCTGTCAGACCTAAAGAAATGAATTATTTAGTTTGATTTAAGATTTTATTCCTATGCTCAAAAAGCTTGGAGAGAAGCCTCCCGAGCTCACTATAATTTTGACACCGTAAAAGGCTAGGAATGTTAGTATTGAAACAAATATTATAAAATTGAGATCTAATGTGGTTGTACGCATGTCACTCTAAGAGGAAGTGATTTTCATCCTCGATGTTCATATTCTCACAGAGATGGCAGATCCTTTCCATCCATGGTGTTTTAGGAACTATCCAACGACCCGTTTCACTATGGAGCTCATGGGAGTTCGTTCTAATCTTGGCTATATTAATTTTCTTCTTTGAGATAGTTAAAATAGAGAGATAATTTTGATCTTCTAGAGGTGGGGTTGATGAACTCCTTATAATATCTTAATTTTCTTTTAGCTGCTAAATCTTTCTCACACCACATTTTTTTCTTTGAACTCAAAAGTAACAATATTTTTAATGTTATTAATGTTTTGTAATGCAACATTCTTATTGATCTCCCAATGGTTTAACCAGGCCCTCATGTCTGTATACCAACCTCGTTTGAGCCTTAGGTGTTTTTTGTTGGAATTTAAAGCTAGCTTAGGAAGTCTAAGGTCTCCTATGTTATTGAGTTTGTGCTTGTACAACAGAAGCCTAGTCATAGCTAGGCTCTCGATAAGGGGAAGACCCACTTCTATAAGCAGAATAGGATAGGGTATATTGCTTTTAATTTTGAGGTTATATGTTATAAAATGCTTCTGGATTTGCTCAATCTTTCTCCGGGATTCTCTAGAGATGATGCAACCCCAAATCTCACATCCATATAAGATAACATGAGTGACTAAAGTTTCAAAGAGGAACTTATTTCTATCCCACATTAAGAGGTTTATTGTTTTACAATTATTTTCAAGACCAAAATAAGTTTTCCACCCCCCATTAATCCTTTTCTCAATACTATAGTTCCAATTGAGCTTATGATGAATATCAATTCCTAGGTACTTGTAAGAAGACACTTCCTCCAAGTTACTATTGTCATACATAAAATTAGCGTAAGTGTCCTTCTTGGATTTGATAATCATAACTTTTGTTTTGTCAGTGTTAACAGTCATACCCATGGTAGAGTAGAAATACTTAAGAATACTAAGTTGTTTATCAAAATCAGATGGGCACCTTGCGAGAAGAACAATGTCGTCAGCATAGAGAAGAAGGATGATGACTATCCCAGCGAAGATCGTGCCAGCATAGCCTGCTTCCTCTAAACAACCTTCTAGCTTGTCGATATAAATGCAAAATAGGGTAGGGGAGAGGGTGCAACCTTGTTTAACTTCGATATTACACTTAATATCTTCTGACCACCCCTCATTGCTCTTTAGCTTGGCAATTACATTCTAGTATAACCTTATAGTGAGAGATTTCAACTCGAAAGGAGCCTTTAGCTCTTCTAATCTATTCCATAGGTTGTTTCTAGGAACCATATCGAAAGCCTTTCTAAAGTCGACAAAGCAACAAAAGAGATTAGATTTATCATTGCGACATTCCTCCACAATGATACTGAGTGTAACGAGCTGGTCCGTTGTTGAGTGTTGCCTTCTAAAACCTACTTGGCCTTTAGCCCACTTACCTTCACTTTGAAGCCATATTCTCAACTTCTTTTCCAAAATAATACCATATAACTTAGGTAACAAAGGGCCGATCATAATTTTCTGATAATTAGAGGGGTTATTTGTATCCCCACTTTTAAAAATAGGGATAATGAGGCTCTGAGTCCATGGTTTAGGGAACCCTTGCTTCACCACTTGATTGAAAAGCTTGTGGATGTGTGGGATGAAGACAAGACCTCCAATTTGTAAGATTTCTACCTGGTAACCTTCAATGTCCTTAGCTTTCCCATTTTCCAGTCGTTTAACCCCAAAATCAATGTCTTCTAATGAGAAAACTTCTTTCGTTTTGAGTAGGGTTTGAAAGTTATCCATGATATTTGGAGATTCATAAAGCTTTTTAAGATAGGAATTCCAGTTGTGTAAAGCAATTTTATTATTATCTTTAGTTTTCCTAGTTAGAATCTGCCTCCAGAATTTCTTAAGAGCTACCTTAGAGAGGTGTAAGAGATTCTATTTTCTTTTACGAATATACTGCATTTTTTCTTTTTGGTTAGGGCTTTGTATAATTTTGTCTTGCCAAATTTAAGAGATTCATCAACAGCTTCCTTAATTTCTCTCCTTGCACTTTTATAATCTTTGTCATACCATGGGTTGGTTTTGCTATTTCTTTTATTACTTGAAACTTCAATTGTGAACTTGTTAATAGAATAAGAGAGGGTTGTAGTAAAATTATGATAGATGTCTTCTATGTTGTCTATACTAGATAAAGGAAGCAGATTAGTTTTTAATTCATTTAGAAAGAGATCATTTTTATTTCTATAAAATATTAATTTATTTTGGCTATAAGGATTATATTCTATGGGATCTCTATGCATGACAAAATTGAGAGTTATAAGTAAAGGTCTATGATCGGAGTCAGGCTCGTGGTCATTTAAGATGTCAAAATTTATTATTTCGTTGTATAAAGGGAGATATGAAATAACATAGTCTACCACGTTGCTACCAAGCCCATGGATGCAGATCATCTGGATAGAATTGGTCCACTTCTTTAGATTGTGGCAAATTATGAGATCCTGAGCACTACAGAGCTTGACTAGCTCTGACCCAAACAAATTCTCCCCGAGGTCTTCAGAGCTCCTTTTGTACCAGCTAGCCAGAGTAGGGTCTTTGTCTAACCAAAGAGAATTTAGGGTTGGAATGATTACTTAGAAGAATAGCTTGGTTGTTTGAATTTCGGGCATTAAAGTCACCCATTAAAAGGATATTACCTTCATTCCTTATGCTAGAAATATCATTCTCTAAACCATTGTAAGGACTATTTTTATCTAGATTCTATTTCTTATAGAAGTTAGAATTGATGGGGGGAAATAACATATTGCTATGTAGGTCTTTTTAGCATTAATGTCAGTAATCTCTATCCAACTATATTGGTTGTAAGGGTGGTTTTTATAAATCCTAGCATGCGGGGAGATGTTCTTCTTAATATAACAAGTTATATCCCCAATGCCTCTATGGGAGGATCGCCTGTTCCAGGTAGACCATAATGCAAATCCATCTATGTTAGGGACCCTAGATTCTTCGTGCTTTCAAGTTTCAACAAGAAATATAATATCAACATCATTCGAGATCCAACTTAGCTTGGGGCCTTTGTTCCATGGAAAGCACCAACAGTTCCAAGAAAGAATCTGAAGCATGTTGAATTGTTATTTATTACTATCTTTTTGGTTTCTATCTCGAATAACAGCTTTTCTATTTCTAATTATTGCCCATTTTCCCTCCTTCCTAGTTTATTTTACCTTTTGAACCTCCTTTCTTAATTCTGCTTGATCTTCTGGAATCAGATCTTCATTTATAAATATTATCATTCCTTATAGACTTGAGGTTTTACTAAATATGTCATACTTATGGTCAGTAGAGCTCACCTTTATTCAGGTCAGCCTTCCTTTATTCTCAATTAATTTCCCCAACCTTGTTGCTTCTGTGAGACAAGTTGTTTCAATTTGTAATCTATCATGTAATTTTGTCTCAGCTATGGCTAAAGTATCCATGTCTACCTCCTCTTTAAAACCAAAGATTATAAGTTTCAAGGCCCTATTGTTACGCTCATGGTCTTATTCTATCAATTTTTTCATTTCATCTTTAATTGGTTTGATATCTAATTTATTTGCCACACTATTTAGGGTGAGGCCGCTATTAACTTTTTCTTCTAGTTCTATAATCATGTCCTTCATTTTAAGACTCTCTAGAGTATCAGCATCTCCTTGCTGGGATGTTTGGTTCGTATCTTGGTTTTGTTTTTGTATAACCTGTAACCTAGTCTCCATTGCCTCCATTTTATTCTGCAATAGTTCTATTTTATTTTCTATTTATTTTTGGATCTTGTCTTCAAGAGATTTGAATTTTTTTCTAGCATGGCTTCTAACTCTGTTTGTAGCTTGACTTCTCTTTCTTCTCTATGTTTCTCTAAAGTCTCTATATACTCATAAAGGCTCTGTAGAGTAACTGTGCTAGGTCTACCTTTGGTAATCTTTGGTAGTTGTGGTGAATTATTCATACTTGAAAATATATGAACATATATGTATTATAAAAAGATAAAGATAAAGAATGTGTGCACTTGATATTAGCAGACCGGACCGCAGACCGCACCGGCCTCGGATTGGATCGAACCGCAGCCCGCATACTGGATTAGATCTTATTGTATCCTTTATTTCTATAAATTGACCATAAATCGCAAACTCAAAACCACAGAGATCTCACAAAGTTTATATTTGAGGCCGTAGAGATATCACCGCAGAGTTGAACCCTTGCTGTAGAGAAGAATCAAATTCAAGCTACATAAAATTATCCGAGCATTTTTTTGGAGACCCGCAGACCCAAGAGAGTGTGTTATATATTCAGAGTCTTATGCGCAACAAAGAAACCTCAAATTTGCTCATCGCAAATCTCCACATAAGATACAGGTCTAAAATCTATGTTGTTTGTGCTCCTTATCGAACAGTTTGGAGCAGAAAAAGGCAACAAAATGAGATCGTAGAGCTGGAATTGAATCTCTGGAGCTGAAATTGAAATTGTGAATTGAAAACTTGGAGTGCATCAGTTATTTCAATATTCTCGAAAACAATGGCCGTTGCAATTTTCTAAGCGGAAATTCCAAAAAATAAATAAATAACGAAAAAATTTATTAAAACACCATCTTTTAATGGATTAAAAATAATTAATCATAATTACTTCCTTATCCTCCTCCTTTTCCCAATAATAAAATATATCCTCTCCTTCTCCTTAATAATAATAAAAACATTTGAAAAAAAAATAAAAATAAAATATATATATATATATATATATATATATATATATATATATATATAATATTAAACAAATAATAATCATTTTGAGATTTAAATCATGTGGCTGCCAAAAATATATATATAAACACCTAAAAAATTATAATGAAAGTATTAGGAATATAACTCAACTCCAATTTTTCCGATTAAAAAATAAATAAATCATAAAATATTTTAAAATAAAACAACTAATGAGAATATATGAATAAGTTAAAAAATTAACGCAACCACTCAAATCAATGTGATTGATAAAGATCAATATTATATCAACCACATTTATTACTATTTATTTATTTATATCATAATAATATTAATTAAAAAAATATTAATTAATAATATATAATTTATTAATTATAAATTATAAATGATTTATTTATATAATAATATTATTAATTAATAAAAATAAATGAATAATAATAATAATAATAAAATTAATTAATTAATAAGAAATATCTATTTCTTGCTTTTTAATTTTTAAATTATTAATTATTTCTTAATTGACCATGGTTGGCTATGATTGACCATTGTTGACCATGATTGATATAATAAACCCAATGGATTGATATTATAAACCCTAGATATTAATAAACCCAATGGATTAACACTAAAACCCCAAGGGAATAATAAAACCAAGGGATTAATACTAAAACCCCAAGGGATTATTAACCCAAGGGAATAAGATTAGACCCAAGGGAGTAATATTATAAACCAAAGGTATATAAACCCTAAGATAAAAATTATAAACACTAAAATAAACATGGTTGAGCATGGGTAATTTCCATATCGAGACAATCTTTGTTGTAATGTGACATTTGACCATGGTTGACAAACATTGACCATAGCTGACCATGTTTAACTTTATAAAACATGGTTGACCATGATTGGCCATGGTTGACCATCACTGTTGATCGTGATCAAAGAGACTTTAATAAATGTTGATCATGGCTGATGAAATTCAATCATCATTAATCATGGTTGACAATCGTTGACCATGGCTAATCATGGTTGACCATGGTTGACCATAAATACATTGACCATGGTCGACCAAATTCAAGCATAATTAGTCATCATTAATCATGGTCCACTGTAGAGACATTGATTAACCATTATGACCATGGTTGATGATGGTTTATAAACACTAAAATAAACATGGTTGGCCATGACTAAATTTCATATTGAGACAATCCTTGTAACAATGTGAAATTGGACCATGATTAATTTTCTTATCAAGACAAACTTTGTCACAATGTGACATTGGACCATGGTTGACCATGGTTAACCATGCTTCACCATGGTTGATTTTCATATCAATAGAATCTTTGTCACAATGTGACATTCGAGCATGGTTAACCATGCTTCACCATGGTTGATTTTCATATCAATACAATCTTTGTCACAATGTGACGTTCGAGCATGGTTAACCATGATTGACCATCGATGAAGATGTTAGTTTTTATAAAACATGGTTGACCATGATTAAAATATTGAGAAAATCTTAGTAATTATGTGACATTGGAGCATGGTTGACCATAATTGATATTATAAACCTAAGAGAATAATAAACCTTGAGGATTAATACTAGAAACCAAAGGGATTATAAACCTAAGGGGATAAAATTAAACCCTAGGAATATGAACCCTCAGATTAATAAACCCAAGGGATAAAATAAACCAAAGGCATATAAACCCTAAGATAAATATTATAAACCCTAAAATACACACGATTGACCATGGTTGATTTCCATATTGAGGCAATTCGACGTTGGACCATTGTTGACCATGATTGATTTTAATATCGAGACAATCCTTGTCAGAAAGCAACATTGAACCATGGTTGACCATGGTTGATTTCCATATTGACACAAGCTTTGTCACAATATAACATTCGACCATGGTTGACCATGGTTTGTTAATCATGGTCAACTATTGTTGGAAATGGTTCATCATGGTTGACCATGAATGACTCTAGTTGACCATAAATACATTGACCATGGTTGACTCTAGCTGACCATAAAACATTGACCATGGTAAAAAATATTCAAGCATGATTAACCATCATTGATCATGGTTCACTGTAAAGACATTGATTAACCATTATGACCATGTTTAATGATGGTTGATGATGGTTTAAATAAACCGTAGAGATTAATACTAAAGGGAAAAGGAATTATAAACCTAAGGGGCTAAAATTAAACCCTAGGAATATGAACCCTTAGATTAATAAACCCAAGGGATTGATATTATAAAACCAAGGGATAAAAAAATCAAACCCATGATTGACCATGATTGACCTTGG
This sequence comes from Pinus tabuliformis, assembly GCA_031772625.1. Lineage (NCBI taxonomy): Eukaryota > Viridiplantae > Streptophyta > Pinopsida > Pinales > Pinaceae > Pinus > Pinus tabuliformis. The sequence goes on from CM062816.1 coordinate 1,520,296,947, forward strand.
TTGACCATGATTGACCATGATTGTCCATTGTTCACCATCATCGTTTATTATGATCAAAGATAGTCTAATCAATGTTGATGATGGCTGATGAAATTCAATCATGGTTAATCATGGTTGACCATCGTTGGAAATGGTTCATCATGGTTGACCATGGTTGACTCTTGTTGACCATAAATACATTAACCATGGTTGACCATATTCAAGCATGATTAATCATCATTGATCATGTTTCACCATAGAGATATTGATTAACCATTACGACCATGGTTGATGATGGTTTATAAACACTAAAATAAACATGGTTGACCATGGTTGACCATGGTTGATTTTCATATTAAGACAATCCTTGTCACTATGCTACATTGGACCATTTTTTTACCATGCTTAACCATGGTCGATTTTCATATCAAGATAGTCTTTGTCATAATGTGATGCTCGACCATAGGTGACAATGATTGACCATGGATGACCATGTTTGATATTATTAAGCATGGTTGACCAAGGCTAACCGTGGTTGACCATGGTTGACCAAGGCTAACCATGATTGACCATGTCTAACCATGATTGACCATGGTTGACCATGATTATCATATTGAGACAATATTTTTCATTTTGTGGTGTTCGACCATGGTTGAGACAATGATTGATTTTCATATTAAGACAATTTTTCTCACAATACGGCCTCCACCCATGGTTGACTGTAAATGACAATGGTTGACCATGATTGATATTATAAACACTAGGGATTAATACTAAAAACCAAAGGAATTATAAACCTAAGGGGATAAAAGTAAACCCTAGGAATTTATGAACCCTTAGATTAATAAACCCAAGGGATAAAATATGTAAACCCAAGGTATATAAACCCTAAGATATATATTATAAAACCTAAAATAAAAATGGTTGACCATGGTTGACGAGGGTTGATTTCTGTATTGACATAATCCTTGAAAAAATGAGACATTGTATCATGGCTGACCATGGTTGAACATGATTGATTTTCTTATCGAGACAATATTTTTCACAATGCAATGTTGAACAATGGTTGGCCATGGCTAATTTCCATATTAACACAATCTTTGTCACAATACGCAAAGAGATTATCAACCTAAGGGAATAATATTAAACCCAAGGGACCAATATTATGTATCCAAGGTATATAAACCCTAAGATAAATATTATAAACACTAAAATAAACATAGTTTACCCTGGCTATTTTTCATATTGAGATAATCCTTGTCACAATGCGACGTTGGACCATGGTTGACCATGGTTGATTTTCATATCAAGACAAACCTTTTCACAAATGTGACGTTGGACCATGGTTGATTTTTATATTGAGACAATATTTTTCACAATGTGACATTTGACCATGGTTGATGATGTTTTATTTTATAAAACATGATTGACCATGTTTGATTTTATAAAACATGGTTGACCATGATTGACCATGGATGACCATGGTTAACCATGATTGTCCATGATTGTCCATGATTTTCATATTAAGACAAATTTTTTCACATTGTGACATTCATTATGGTTGATCATGGTTCGCTATGATTGACCATGATTGACCTTCGCTGACCATGGTTGACCATGATTGTGCATGGTTCACCATTATCGTTGATCATGATCAAAGAGACTTTAATCAATGTTGATCATGGCTGATGAAATTCAATCATGGTTAATCATGGTTGACCATCGTTGACCATGGTTCATCATGGTTAACCATAGTTGAATATGGTTGACAATAAATACATTGATCATGGTTGACCATATTAAAGTCGGATTAACCATTTTGGATCATGGTTCATCGTAGAGACATTGATTAAACAGTATGACCATGGTTCATGATGGTTGATGATGGTTTATAAACACTAAAATAAGCATGGTTGACCATGATTGACCATGGTTGACCATCATTGATTTTCATATTGAGACAATCCTTGTCACTATGCGACGTTGGACCATGGTTGACCATGCTTATCCATGGTTGATTTTCATATCAAGACAATCTTTGTCACAATGCAACGTTCAACCATGGGTGACCATCATTAATCATCAATGACCATGTTTTATTTTATAAAAAATGGTTGATCATGGTTGACCAAGGCTGACCATGATTGACCATGGTTGACCATGATTATCATGTTGAGATAATCTTTTTCATTATGTGACGTTAGACCATGGTTGAGACAATGATTGATTTTCAGATTGAGACAATCTTTGTCACAAGGTGGCATTTGCCCATGGTTGACCATAATTGACGATGGTTAACCATTATTGATATTATAAACCCAAGGGAATAATAAACCCTAGGAATTAATACTAAAAATTAAAGGAATTATAAATCTAAGGGGATAAAATTAAACCCTATGAATATGAATCCTTACATTAATAAACCCAAGGGATTAAAATTTTAAACCAAAGGTATATAAACCCTAAGATAAATATTATAAACCCTAAAATAAAAACGGTTGACCATAGTTGATTTATCTATTGAGATAATCCTTTTCACAATGCAACATTGGACCATGGTTGAACATGATTGATGTTCATATTGAGATAATCTTTGTCACAATGTAACATTGAACCATGGTTGACCATGGTCGATTTCCATATTGATACAATCTTTGCCACAATATGACAAAGGGATTATCAACCCAAGGGAACAATATTATGAACCCAAGGTATATAAACATGGTTGACCATGGCTAATTTTCATATTGAGACAATCCTTGTCACAATGCGACGTTGGACCATGGTTGACTATGGTTGATTTTCTTATCAAGACAAATTTTGTCACAATGTGACATTGGACCATGGTTGACCATGGTTGATTTTCATATTGAGACAATATTTGTCATAATGCGACGTTCAACCATGGTTGACCATGTTGGATTTTATAAAACATGGTTCACCATGATTGTCCATGATTACCTATGATTTTCATATTGAGTCAAATTTTGTCACAATGTGACATTCAACTATGGTTGACCATGTTTGGCTATGATTAACCATGATTGGCCATGATTGATATCATAAACCCAAGGGATTGATATAATAAAGCCAAAGGAATAATAAAACCAAGGATTATGAACCTAAGTTAATAATATTAAACCCAAGGGACTAATATTATAAACCAGAGGTATACAAACCTTAAGATAAATATTATAAACACTAAAATATGCATGCTTGACCATGGTTGATTTTCATATTGAGACAATCCTTGTCACAATGCGACATTCGACCATGGTTGGCTATGATTGACTATGGTTTACCATGATCAATATTATAAACCTAAGGGAATAATAAACCCAAGCTAAAACCCTAAGGGATTATGAACCCAAGGGAATAATATTAAATTGAAGGGACTAATATTATAAACCCAAGGTGTTTATAAAAATTATAAACACAAAAATAAACAAGGTTGACCATGGTTGATTTCCATATCAAGACAATCTTTGTCACAATGCGACGTTCGACCATGGTTGACCATGATTGACCATGGTTGACCATGATAGACCATGGCTGACCATGGTTGACCATTATTGTCCATGGTTTACCATCATTGTTCATCATGATCAAATAGACTTTAATCAAGGTTGATTATGGTTGATGAAATTAAACCATGGTTAATCATGGTTGACCATCGTTGACCATGGTTGATATTGGTTTACCATGGTAGATTGTGGTTAACTATAAAGACATTGACCATGGTCGACCATATTCAAGCATGATTAACCATCATTGATCATGGTTCACTGTAGAGACACGATCAAGACTCCAAGAAGATTTCGGGAGTTGCAAAGAGAAGATTTAACTCTTTGTAGATGCAAATCTTTCGTTATTTCCCTCCACCTTGAAGACAATGATTGCAAGAAAAATAGAGCGATGACCATCCATTAACTCTACATTATTGAGCTTGCATGTCATGTCTCCCAAATTAATAAAACTTTTTTTTCTATTTCATAAAAGAAAATACAACCAATAAAAACATCTTTCTAGAAAAACCTTCTAATTTATCTTTTTTATTTTATTAAGATTAATTTTCCCAATAATATTAATATTAGTTACACATTTTTTATATATAATTTTTTTAATAAGTGGTTTAGATTTCATTAAATTTAATATAAAATTGAATAAATGTTACTCTAAATCCAATGAACCCATTGTTATCCTTCATCGAGAAGAATATTTTCGAATAAGTTATAAGTTTTTTATATATGATCTTTTTAATAAATAATTTCAATTTCATTTGTTTATTGTTGTTTAATTCTTTATTGTTTACTTGATCTTTTTTTAATAGTTTGGTTTAGTTTATGTCAGTGGTGGTTAGTTATGTATATATGAATTTTTCAATAAGTATAAGTTGTAATTATATTTATTGAATTTATTTTGATCAATATTTTTAATTATTATGATTTTAATCTTTAGTATATGTGTGTTTTTTTTTTTCAATTTCATTAAATCAATATAAATTTAAATAAATATTGTTTTTAAATTAAATATAAAAGTGGTATTTAAATAATTAAAAATTTGATAAATATTTATTAAAATTTATTGATGTATCAAAATTATATATGTGTGTGAGAGTAAATTATATATATATATATATATATATATATATATATATATATATATATATATATAAAAGAGTAATATGTTTAATTAATTGATTCAATCTTTACAATGAGTGTTGTTGTTGAGAAGTAATTTGTAACCATTGGAGGTCATTCAACTATTTGTTTTACGACTTCCAAACATTCCCTAGTCGTCACTCAACCAATCCCAATATTTAATAGTAAGGAATTCAACTTATTAAAGTCAGAAATAAAATTAATAGTAACATCGGCCAGAAGAATATTCAAGTTAATTCTCCTTAGTGAAATTTGGTCCCCATATCACAACTTCCGATTGCAATCTAATTCTGAATTTTAATGCCAAATTGAACCTTGAGTTCCACTTTCACTCCTACAAAAGCACTCAAATGAGCTCGCAGTAGGCCCAAGTTGATCCTTTGATGATGGCTATATTGGCTATGATCCTGGCTTGCCCTCACAGAGATGCAATTCCTCCAAAGAAATACACTCAACAATCATTGTACATAATAGCTCCATGGAATTTTAATGGTATTATATGGTTAATTCCTATGGTTAATGGCCATGGGTCCCTCAGAATTCTTCTCAATAATTCTTTTTTAACCCCAAGATAAGAGATTCTCTCTTCTAGAATTTTCCTAACTCATAAAAGTAACGCGTTACATGAGCCCGCTTTGAAGGGTTGGTCAGATGGCATATGATAGTATAGCATTCGATCCCTCTGGAATTAATTTAGGCTATATATTATTTTTCTATTCTTCTAAACACATCTATGAAACATATAGATTCAAAGGTTGCAATTTATAATTAAAGAAATGAATTTTTAAATGAAAATTGCTTTTGTTATTTAAAAAATTAGTCAATAATTTACATGGGAATTTGTCTACTAAATGTATGAAGATATAGATCCAATGGTAGCAATTTATCACTACATGAATTATTTTTATTTGCTAACCAAAAAGAGAGTTATTTTTCCATTAAAGATGTTAAACCATATATTTATATGGGAATATTTTATATGTGATCTATTTATACTCTGAGAGTGCCATTAAAACTATACAGAAAAAGAGTGTTGATATCAAACATACAAAACAAATATACAGAAAAAAGGGATTTTTTTTAGTTTTATCAAATTAAGTCATGATGAGATTTACCATTGTACATTTACATGAGCTATTATAAAATACCTTTTCTCTCATTTATTAACAATAAGACATTTCATTTTTCCATTTAAGAAGTTGGAAAATATTTTTATAATTAAAAAATATGTCAAGATTAGTGTTATCCTTTGAGACAAACATGCCTACCCTCCAGCCTCCACCTATCCCCTTGTTTGCGTCGGCCATCCACCTGCCCTCCCTTCTCATTCAACAGTCGCTGCAACCCTCCGTTGGTTGAACTACCTACCATCCTCGGCCTCCCCACCCCCCTCACCATTTGCAATAAACTCCTTTCCAAATATTCCACCAAGCCACTAAATAAGTTCCATAATCACTGTGGTGTATCACGCTTGGATATCGCAGTCTGAATTTAATCGATTATTGCATGAATTTGAGAGAATTTTTTAAAATTAAATTGTAAATTTATATGATCATAAATTTAATGCTTCTGTCCAAAGTTTTTATTCCGAGAATAATTGCTACATTTGATAGTGTTCATTAACATCTAAAGAACTATGGAGTTTTACCATAATAATTCGAATTTTGGTGGTGGTTTACAAGAAACATAGTGATCTTGAAGGAATGATAATATCACAGCAAATCGAGAGGCCATGGAGAAATTCACAATAGTATTTCGTTAGCCATTATTATTTTTACATGGGTAGATGCAGACATTAGAACAAACTCTGTCGATTCATTTTCTGAATTATTTGGTAAATTCGATTCATTTAACAAACTCTATTGTCATGATTGTGTTCACGAGATTGTTTCACCTTCATGGAATCATGAGGGTTTCACTCAATGAACCTCGACATATCACGTGCGTTCGGGACATATTAAACTATACCCTTAATTTGACTACATATTGTAAAATACCTCTAAAAATCACATTATTTAACCCCCCACCAATACAAAGCCAATACACCTTCCTAATTTAAAAAACCTCTATTTTCACTAGATATTGTAGGTATTGATTTTTTCATTAACAATTTTTGTACCCCTTTATATCTTTTCATTTATTTTGAGATTGATTTTTTATACCTGCTAATATAAAAATCCTTTACCCCTATATATACCCCAATATATTATGTCATTTATTCCTCAATATATATCTCCCAATATGAATGCACATGGTATGATATTGCTCCCCTAATGAAATCCTCATACATGAACTTAGCTTGGAGAAAGACAAACGCAATGCATAAATCCCATTGGATAGTCGCATACGACCATTGTCATTACATATTTTTATTTCCGCAAAAATATATTTTCATTCCACCATTTCATGGTCTGATCCGCCACATCCATGGTTGACGTTAATAGACCATTGTCATGATCGCCACATCCATGGTTGACGTTAATAGACCATTGGAGAATGGAAACATTAGCTCTTCCAATTCATAGCGAAAAAAAATAATCCTGCATAAATAATTTCCACAGCAACGCTTCACACTCCCCACCGCCACAACCATCAATCTCGACGAAACATATTCGGTTGGAGTTCAATCGCGGCCGTCCAGAAATTTCGAATATCAACTCATAAATAAAATCAACGTCGATACATGAGGGGCGGGGTCGATATAGACACACCTATTGGTGAAAACTTTATGCAGTGGAGTTAAACAATCATCTGGCCCACCACAATAATTCGTCCTTATTCCATCAAATCCATCCGAATTATTGAATTGATCTGTTTATATGGTTGTAATTTTGAAATCATTAAATAAAAGGCTTGAGAATGTCCCATATAATAACACAAACGAAATTTTATGATTCTTACTATGTTCTTCCTATCCATATAGTGTCATAATAGTGGTTTGACGGGAGCCCGCCAGCCATGGCATAAGCCTGCCACGAAATACTGCATCCTTGTCATCTCCTCGAATTCTGTAAACAGCCTGACGAGCACTTATCATGTTGTACAAATCCACAAGATGGTCAGATCTCCATGATTTATCCCTTCCTACTTTATTATTTACACAATTCCCTTTTGCAATTGACTTTACACCACCGTATTTTAGTGCAATCACAAAGTCGAGAAAGTTCATTTTCTGCATTACAATACCTTGAAAAGTCTGCGTCATCGTATTATTGGCCACGGACCATATCATTTTAATTTCCGCCATGTGGCATTCACCCTTAACCTTTGTTAGAATTTTATTTGCTTTTGACCCTCCTTATCAACCAGCCTATCCCTATGAGCGCCAAAAATTCGCCTAAGAATGCATGTTTTTCTGTCATAATTTTTTACATCACCTACTCAAAAACTTGGGTGCAAAACTACGTAAGCTTAATAAAAAGGTATTTACACTAATGTCGTGTATTGAAAAATGCTTATGTCTACACAGCGTTTGTTCTCAAATTCTATGGTTAGACTTTGAAATTCAAATTAATCAATATTTTATTTTAAAAATAAATAAATAAAAGTGGTCATTGAATTAATGAATTATTATTTTTTAAACATGTGTATAGAAGCATTTAGAAATAAAAAATATTCTTATTAATTAATGGTCCAATTTCACACAATAATTTTTTACACAATTTTTTATAATAATGTTGATGATAGTTCAACCACATTAATAAATATGTTGATACATCTCAATATATATTAATCACATGCACAAGCATATTAATAAATATAGTTAATATAAATGAATAGATGATGATGATGATGATGGTTGTTAACGTCCACTGAGACCAAATAATGATCTATCGGACCTAAAAAGACAAATTATTTATTTTGATTTAAGATGTTATTCCGATGCTCAAAAAGCTTGGAGAGAAGCCTCCCGAGCTCACTATAATTTTGGCATTGTAAAAGGCTAGAAAGGTCAGTATTGTAACAAAGGTTGTGAAATTGAGATCTAATGTGGTTGTATGCAGGGCACTCTAAGAGGAAGTGGTTTTCATCCTCGATGCTCTTATTCTCACAAATATGGCAGATCCTTTCCATCCATGGCGTTTTAGGAACTACCCAGCGGCCAGTCTCACTATGGAGCTCATGAGAATTCGTTCTAATCTTTGCTATATTAATTTTCTTTTTTGAGCTAGTTAGAATAGAGAGATACTTTTGATCTTCAAGGGTGGGGTTGATGACCTTCTTATAATAGCTTAATTTTCTTTTAGACGCTAAATCTTTCTCACACCACAATTTTTCTTTGAACTTAGAAGTAACAATATCTTTAATGTTATTTATGTTTTGCAAAGCATCATTCTCATTGATCTCCCAATAGTTTAACCAGGCCCTTGTGTCCTTATGCCATCCTCGATTAAGCCTTAGGTGATTTTGGCTGGAATTTAAAGCTAGCTTAGGAAGTCTATGATTGTCTATGTTATTGAGCTTGTGCTTGTACATCAGAAACCTGAGCATAGCTAGGCTCTCAATAGAAGAAAGACCCGCTTCTATAAGGAGAATAGGATAGGGTGTATTACTTTTAATTTTCAAGTTATAAGTTATAAAACGCTTCTGGATTTGCTCAATCTTCCTCCATGATTCTCTGGAGATGCTGCAGCCCCAAACTTCACAACCATATAAGATAACAGGAGTGACTAAAGTTTCAAAGAGGAACTTCTTTTTATCCCACATTACGAGGTTTGTTGTTTTACAATTATTTTCAAGACCAAAATAAGCTTTCCATCCCCCATTGATCCTTTTCTCAATGCTATGGTTCCAGTTGAGCTTGTGATGGATATCAATTCCTAGGTACTTGTAAGAATACACTTCCTCCAATTTATTATTGTCATACGTAAAATTAGCGCAAGTGTCCTTTTTAGATTTGATAATCATAACTTTTGTTTTGTCTGTGTTAACAGTCATACCCATGGTAGAGCAGAAGTCCTTAAGAAGCTTGAGATGCTTATCAAGATCAGAAGGGCACCTTGCCAGAAGAACAATATCGTCAGCATAGAGAAGAAGGATAATGACTATCCCAGCTAAGATTGTGCCACCACATCCTGCTTCTTCTAAATAACCTTCGAGCTTATCGATGTAAATGCCAAATAGAGTAGGGGAGAGGGGGCAACCTTGTTTAACTCCGATGTTACACTTAATATCTTTTGACCACCCCTCATTGTTCTTTAGCTTGGCAATTACATTCTCGTATAGCCTTATAGCAGCGGCTCTTAACTCAAGAGGAACCTTTAGCTCTTCTAACCTATTCCAAAGGTTGTATCTAGGAACCGTATCGAAAGCCTTTCTAAAGTCTACAAAGCAGCAAAATAAATTGGATTTATCATTACGACATTCCTCCGCAATGATCCTTAGCGTAACAAGGTGGTCTGTTGTTGAGTGATGCCTTTTGAAACCTGCTTGGCCTTTAGCCCGCTTATCTTCACTTTCAAGCCATATGCTTAACTTTTTTTCCAGAATACTGCCATATAATTTGGCTAAGAGAGGGCTGATCATAATTGTTCGATAATTAGAGGGGTTATTTGTATCTCCACTTTTAAAAATAGGGATAATGAGGCTCTCAGTCCAAGGTTTAGGGAACCCTTGCTTAACAGCTTGATTGAAAAGCTTGTGGATGTGGGGGATGAGGACAGGGCCTCCAATTTTTAAGATTTCTGCCTGGTAACCTTCAATGTCCTTAGCTTTCCCGTTCGCGAGGCGATTAACCCCAAACTTAATGTCTTCTAAAGAGAAAACTTCTTTCGTTGTGAGCAGGGTTTCCAAATTATCCGTGACATTAGGAGATTCATAAAGCTTTTTAAGATAAGAATTCCAATCGTAAAGAGCAATTTTATTATTATCTTTAGTCTTCCTAGTCAGAATCTGCCTCCAAAATTTTTTAGGAGCTACCTTAGAGAGGTGTAAGAGATTCTCCTGTCTTTGACGAATGTACTGTCTCTTTTTCCTTTTAATTAGGGCTTTGTATATTCTTATCTTGTCCATTTTAAGAGAATCATCAACAGCTTCCTTAATTGCTCTCCTCGCATTCTTACAATCTTTGTCATACCAAGGATTGGTTTTGCTATTTCTTTTATCATTTGAGACTTCAATTGAGAACTTTTTAATAGAATATGAGAGGGTTGTAGTAAAATTATGATATAGGTCTTCTATGTTATCTATACTAGATAAAGGAGGCAAGTTAGTTTTTAATCCATTTTTTAATATTAATATTAATATTAATAAATATATTATAATAATAATAATATTATTATTATTATTATGATAGTATAAATTATTATTATAATAATATAATAATATTATTGATTATTAAAGAAGAGATCATTATTAATATTAAGGAGGAGATCATACATTATTATTATTATATTTGTTAGAATTTTATTTACTTTTGACCGTCCTTATCAAGCAGCATATCTCTGACAGGGCCAAAAATTCGCCTAAGAATGCATGTTTTTCTATCGAAATTTTTGACATTGCCTACTTAAAAACTTGGGCACAAACTACGTAAGCTTAATAAAAGGGTATTTACACTAATATGGGTTATTGCAAAATACTTGCGCCTACACAGTTTTTGTTCTCAAATTTTATTGTTAGACTTTGAAATTCAAATTAATGAATATTTTATTTTAAAATGTAAAAAATTGTTGTTGAATTAGTGATTTATTATTTTTTAAATATGTTTATAAAAGATTTAGAAATAATTGTTTTTTTTTTATCAATTAATGGTTTAACTTTACATTATAATCTTTGACACATAATTTTTTATAATAATATTGATGACAACACAAGTACATTAATAAATGTGTTTTGTTGTATATCAATCACATGCATAAACACATTAATAAATTTAATTAATATAGGTGGATAAATGTCCATGGTATGGATTTAATATTAATATTAATATTGATATTAATAAATATAAAATTATAATAATAGTATTATAAGAATTATTATTATATTATAAAATATTATTATTATGTTATAATTATCATAATAATTTATAATTATTATTATTATATTATAATAATATTATTGATACTATCAATAATATAATAAATTCAAGAGATTATTATTATAAATCTAAATGATTAATATTATAAACTCAAGAGATTACAAACCCATGTGAATAATATTAAATTCAAGGGATTAATATTATAAACCCAAGGGATTAATACTATAAACAAAAGGGATTAATAAACCCTTGGAATTAATATTATAAACCTAAGGGATTAATACTTTAAACCCTTGGGTTTAATATTATAAACCCAAGGGAATAATATTAAATCTAAAGGATTAATATTATAAACATTTGGGATTAATATTATAAAATCAAGGATTAGTATACCCAAGGGCTTATTAATATTATAAACCCAACGGATTATTAATATTATAAATGCAAGGGATTAATAAACTCAAGGAATTAATATTAAAAACCAAGAGATTAATATTACAAACCCTAATACTAATATATCAAACCTAATATTAATATTACAAACTCTAATATATTATTATACATATCAAAGATTAATATTATAAACCTAAGAGAATAATATGAAACCCAATGATTAATATTATAAATCCAAGTAATTAATATTATAAAACCAAGGGAATAATATTAAACTCAAGGGATCAATAAATCTAAGGGATTAATATTATAAACCTAAGGGATTAATAAACCAGAGGGATGCAGCTTGAGTGAGCCTAATGGTTAAGAGCATGTGTTTCCTCCTAAGAGGTCATAGGTTCAAAACTAGAGGGAGGTAGAGTAGTTATGCCTTCGTAGACTTAGCAGTCAAATCATTGCGCCGAGGTTGGTCCCTTGTTTCATAAAAAAGGGGGTCTCATACACCAATTTGGTGTCTGGCTTGGTCGTGACCTTAAAATTGGAAAATAATAAATAAATAAATAAATACAAACCCAAAGGATTAATATTATAAACCCAAGGGATTATTAATATTATAAACTCAAGGGTTTAGTATTATAAACACAAGGGACTAATATTATAAACTCAAAATATTAATAAACCCAAGGGATTATTAATATTATAAACACAAGGGATTAATAAACCCAAGTGATTATTAATATTACAAACCCAAGGGATCGATAAACCCGAGAGATTATTCAAATTATAAATCCAAGGGATTAATATTATAAACTGAAGGGTTTATAAACCTAAGGGAATACTATTAAATCCTAGGATTAATATTGTAAACCCAGAGGATTATAAACCTTAGGATTAATTTATAAACTCGAGGGATAATAAATCATATGATTAGCCTCAAGCGTTAGCTAAATTGATCGACTTCTCATTGTTAAAGCACCTCACTAATGGGAGATCATAGGGTCAATTCTCCTCGACACCCTTAGTGTTAGGCTCTAGTAATAAGTTGAAGGGATGTGATCCCTTCAATTAATGGTCTAACATAACTCCACGGGGGCTTCACTCAATGAACCTATGACATATCACGTGTATTCATGGCATACAAAACAATACCCCTAATTTCACTACATATTGGAAAATACTTCTAAGAATCACAATATTAAATCTCCTACCAATACAAACCCAATACACCTTCCCAATTCAAAATACTCCTAGTTTCACTAGATATTGTAGGTATCAATATTTTCATTAACATTTTTTATGCCCCTTTATATTCTTTCATTAATTTTGAGCTCCATTTTTTATACCTGCCAATATAAAAACCTTTTACCCCCTATATATCCCCCAATATATTATGTCATTTTTTCTTCAATATATATCCCCCAAATATGAATGCATGTGGTATGGTATTGTTCCCCAGGTAAATCCCTTATGCATAACTCAATGGACACTTCACACAATAATCTTTTACACATAACTCTTTATAATGATATTGATGATTAATGTCTATTAAAATCTATATGGTCTACCTACCTGACCTTAAGAAGGTAACTGATTAATTATAATTCTTTAATATTTTATTTCTATGCTAAAAAAGAAGCGAGAGGAGAACTCTAAGATCACCATAGATTTCCTCAGTTAAAAGGTAAACAAAGTTGGTAGTGAGACAAATATTTTAAAAATTAGATCGAACACGAGTATAAAATAGAGAATTTAAGATTGTTTTTCATCTTGAACATCTTAGGATTATACAAGAGACAAACACTTTAATCCCATGGTGTTTTGGGAATTGATAAATGTTGAGTTTCACTATGAGTCTCACAAGAATTAGTTTTAATCTTGGCAATGTTCATTTTCTTCTTAATGAGCTAGTCAATATGTAATGAATTACTTATGATTTACAAACATAATGTAAATATTAGCATGCATACAAGACATGCATATGATAGCTACATATGCATGTATCGCATGTACTGCATTAGTATATGTGTTAACAATTAATGAAAAATCCAATGAATGAATCATCGAAATACTAAGTAAATACCTAAACTCACCAGAATCTAAAAAATATATTTGTAAAATACTGGTTATACCATTATCATAAAATAACTAATACATTATTTAAAATATATAAATACAAAATATTTTAATTTTATAAAAGAAATTACATTATATATTATATATCAAATGAAGAAAACTAATTATGTAAACATATAACTTCTAAGTTAAATTATTAAAATTTAAAACAGAAACTATATTGTTATAAAATAATTAAATGTTAACTAAATGTTAAACAAAAAAAGGTATAATATAATAAAATTTTAAATAAATTTTTAATAAAAAGGGGACTATGAAATTTAGTTAAATATCACTTAAAATTAATATAAAGTGATGAATTTCGATATAAAACATGATTACCTCTTTAAGACATTGTGAAGATCCACTTAATAGACATAAGGCAAGAATCTAGGCCTCATTGTCAGGGCGGTGAAGGGTGAAAATAAGGTAAAGTTTGAAATATAAGAGGATTAAGGGGTTTTTAGAAGGGAATGAAAGGAGCTTTTACACAAGGAGATAAAAGAAATTTTTACAAAGAGAGATAGAGAAGGAATTTCCCAGAGAGAGCTAAAGATTAAGATTGAGTTTCATTGTTCTTGAAAATTTTGGGTATAAGGGCTAGAGTACTTCAATTGTGAAGTATTCTGCAATTGGATACCGAGGTTGTGCCCAATTTGGCAGGGAGGATTTGGTCATTTTGGTAATGGGGAAAAATTGGAGCTACGACATCTCGGGATCGACTTCAACCATGGAAGTCATGTATGTATCTATGTATTAAATTGGAAAACTCTTCCTCAAAATATCATTGTTTGTATTTTGAGCATCAATTTATTTTGTTAAACATAATTAATTTCCAAAATTAGGGCTCCACACAAGACAATAGATAATTTAAATTTTTGAGATTGGGGTTTATCACCTCCTTATAATATCATAGTTTCCTTTTTCCCTCCAACTCATTATTTCCCCACAATTTCTCCTTAAGTTTGGAAGTAATAATATTTTTAATATTATATAAATTCTACAAGATGATTTCCTTCTTTTTTCCCTAATGGTCTAGTCAAGATTGGGCATCCTTTTGCCACCCTCGCTTGGTGGGGGCTTTGGCTAGACTTAGAAGCAATTTTAGGAAATGTCTTAACATCCATGTTGTATGAATTCTTCTTATACATAAGATACTTATTCATAGGCATGCTTTCAATGGGGGAAATGTTTGCTTCAATGAAGAGGATAGGGTAGGGATTATTTCCTTTAATCTTGAGGTTGTAGGTTATAAATTAATTTTGGATTTGTTCAATCTTCCTCCACAACTCTCTGAAACCTAAACCTGACATCCATATAAAATAATAAGAATGACAAAGATTTATTCTCACTCTACTTTTTGAATTTTGTCTAACCTACCAATCCTTACTATCCATAAAAATGTAACTCCTCAAAATCCCAAGCCATAATTTTTTAAAGTAATAAATATAAATATAAAATATTTCACTTACTATGTTATCCAATTTTAAATTGTAGCCTTATTTAAATTGTTTTTATGTATTTATATATTTAATAAAATAAATATAATATTAATTTATTTATTTTTGTTAGTTTGGTAACATCTTCATCATGTCTAACTTCTCACCTCGATCGGGGATAGCACGAGATTTGAACCCAAAATTTCTAGTTCAATGAAACTTCATTTTCACAATCATTACCAACTGAACTACTCCAAACAAACAAAATATTAATTTATTTATAAATTAAAATTAATTTAAATAATAAAATTTATAACAATAATTATACGACTTTAAATCATAGAAAATTTAAACTTCTTTCTCATAAATTTTAAAAATTAAAACATATCTATCTTGAAAACACATTAAAACCTTTAAAAAAAAAAATTACACTATTTGGTAAAACATATGATCATGAATGGTTTGGAAACATATCAATAAAAACTTTGATATATTTTATCGAACCTAATACTATAAAAAAATAAAATGTTATTGACATATCTTATTAAACCTGTAATAAAATTTTATTAAACCTAATATTTTATGAATTTAATTTATTAATATGCTTTAACCAATATCTTTATTAAATTTAATTTTAGGTTTTTTTTTTCTAATTTTAAAATAATTATTGATATTTTATATTTAAGAAAATAAATTACACCATTATATCCGATTTTTAAAATGATAATCCAATATTTTTATAAACGTCATACATTAATAATTCATTTTAAATTAATGTATCTTAAATTTAAATAATTATATTTAAATATTTTATTTTAAATGTAGATATAATTATATTTAAACAAATAATTTAATATATAGAGTAAAAAAATATTATATAATTATTATATGTTAAAGTGAAATCATTTTTAGTGAAATTATATTTTTGTATTATTTAAAATGATTTTTTTTTAATGATGTACTATATATATATACTCCTATGTTACAATAGAATTGGGATGTATTCATATACCGTTACAATGACAATGATGGATATATTCATACTCCATTACAAGGAGAACGTCACATCATGTGACATATTGGAGGTGATAGCTTGATGTCAAGTATGACGTATAAAATGAGGATTTACGAATATCTAAAGTCACATGTATTGTTGGACAATCCAAATTGAATGTTTTCTTTACTTAAATAAAATAATTTCAAAATTTTGATGTAGTATTTATTGGGGGTGAGTTTTGGTGTGCCTTTTTAAGATATTCTAGCTGATTTTATTTTAAAGGAGAAAATAATCATTTGAAATGAGAAATTTAATCATTGTTGAATTGAGGCCTCTGTGATCCATATCAAGTTTACGAGACATTTTTTGACGTAAATCACATGATATTTCATTTGTCAACGCGTTTCAAACCAACCAATGTGGTTCATCGTCAGGACAAGTTGAAGAATCAGATCAAGCTTTTGCATGTTAAATAGTCAGAGCAGAACCTCCAACGGCTACAATTCCTGATCGGGCAACAGCTATATTGACCAATGGCTTAATTTTGACAAGGGATCAGTTAGTTAGACCAAGGTCATAAAATATGTTAATTTAATATATTAAATATGAAGATGGTTATATTAAGATAGAGGGACAAATAACCACACCTTTAATTTTTATATATATATATATATATATATATATATATATATATATAAAGTAATTTTAAATGGTTGTTAATAGTTAGTTATAAAAGGTAATAACTATTTAATAAATACATATAAAATATAAATTTTAGAATAAGAAAGTGAAATTAAGTTAATTTTATCTATTTTGTTAAATTAACCTAGAGGATTACTTAATAAATTAATCAAATTTTAGTTAATTGTTTATATGAATACACTTAAAGGTTTAATCTACTTTATAAAAATTACTTTACAAATATTAATTAATTAATTTTATTAAGATAATAGTTAGTTATAACTAGTATTAATAGTTAAAAATAATATTATTAGAATAAGTCAAGGGTGGAAAGAATAAAAATATATTTTAACTAATCAGATAAAATTAATTGCATATTTAATTACTTGTATAATAACTTATTATTATACAAGTAATTAAATTTTCTATCAAAATAAATAAATAAATAAATTATTAGAGCCAAAAAACGAGGGGAAAGGAAGGAAGAAAGCGTCTAGGAAGAGAGTGTTGGGACCCAGCAACTACTGATCTTCCAACCATCTTCTCTATTGAGATTGCTCGGCCTCTTTTCAATCTCAAGGGCTTCCCTAAATTTCCAATGATGGAACTGTGAAACCCTAGCAATGACACTAGCCTCCTCAATACACACATGATGCTTGGTTTTCTCCGCATGCTCAGCTAAAGCGGAAGACTTGGTTCTCCTATGTTTAAGGTCAGTTGCGTGCTCACTAATCCTTTGATTAATGGAGCGCCCAGTCTCACCAATATAGGGGGTTCCATAAGAACAAGGGATAATATATACCCCTTTCATATCCTTAGGGTCGATAGGATCCTTCACAGATCTAAGGGACTTACGAATGGTGTAAAGGGGCCTAAAGGTCACGGGGACACTATGACTCTTGAGAATCCTTGCAATCTTATCAGTGGTCCCCTAAACAAATGGAAGATGGACACCTGGAATCCGCTCCTTCGGTTCTCTTTTAGCTAGAGACTTCCTAGCAGCTTTGAGGAAGGCCTTCTGACCCATGTACCTATTTAGTATTTGAGAATTTTTGGAAGTGTTAAACTTATTTTTTATTTAAAAATATTATTTAGATAATAAAATATTATAATTTCACTAAAAATCATTTTATCCAATTTTTATAAAAAAAATAAAAAAAATATATGTTTTTCTAATGATACACAAATCAGTCTTCTATATAAAATAAAAAACTAAACTCATTCTTATATCTTAAGATTCTTTATTTATATGAAACCAAAATCATCAAAATCATAAATTATTTTTTTTAAATGATACCATGAATACTTCCTAATAGGAAAAACATTCATGCATAATTAAAGTAATAAGTGGCTTTAAAATATAACAAAAAAACTCTCGCGATATTCTATGCATAAATAGGATTCCTTAGTGCAAATTTTTCCTTTAAATTTATAACAAAATGCAAGTCGTGTAAATTTTATATATTGTGTGCATTCGTTGGCCCATAAATGTCCCCCTTATCGAACTTTCACACATTAATCTTTCTATTAATTGCAAATCTTGATCACATGATCTACAATTAAATATGCTAACATATTCTAGTCATCTATTTTACATCAATGGATCATATTAGTCATATTAACTTACTTATATGTATTAATCCATGGTTTAATATTTCCCTTTACAAAGCATGTTTAAAAAATTACTAGCTTACCTTAATATGTTGCTTTTTGGGAAGTAGAATGCCACATATCACACTTTTGTGGGAAATAGACAATATAAACAAATATTGTCCCTAATTAGGCCAACAGTGGTGGGAAGTGGAATTACTACGCCTCATTGATATCCCTGATTAGGCCAAGTATCAGAGTGATGGAAAGTGGGTTTACTACACCTCATTTACATCCCTAATTAGGCTCGAGTGGTAGGAAATGAAATAAAAATGTCTCATTTATTTATATCCATAATAAGTCCACATATCAAAATTAGTGGGAAGTTGAATAAGCCCATGTAGCACCCTATGGAGTATGCAACCATTGTGGAAAGTGGAATGGAAGCATTGGGTGATGGAGTATGGGGGGTTGTATGACACATTTACCACCTTGACCTACATGGATGACCATTTGAAATTATAGTAAAATCAATGCAACAGTTGTGGGAAGTAGAATGGGAGAATTGGGTCATGGAGTATGGAAGTTGCATGACACATTGTCCCACCTTGACCTAGTTGACCATTTGAAATAATTGTAAAACCATAAATAACATTCATGTTATTGAAGATGGATTTAATTTTTTAATAATAATGATAATTTTTACATTAAATCAACATTGGGAACATAGCTGATCACCTAGAAGTACATCACTATTCATCCAATTTTGCTAACATTTTCCTCTTATCTATCTTAACTAGCACAATTTCTTCATAGACTTCATAAGAAAAACAAAAAAAGGGCTCTTTGTAGGCATATACCCGACATAGTTGGCCCAATAAGACACAAAATTTACAACTCACTTTCCCACTAATCAGAAATGAAGGTGAGACTCCCCATGTGCTAGGTAGGCTCATTCAAAGCTAACATCTTATTTGGTGATGGAGCACTAGAGCTGGTGGATGCATTTTGACAATCCTCCATTCTACTCAATTTTACCTAGAGCTCCATGAACTTCAGTTGCAATTCCTCATTTTGTTGATGCAAAGTCGCCATTTCATTATCATGATTTTCTAAATGAGGTTCCATTTTTTATTTCTTATCAATTAAGGATGAAATTGTAGCTATTTTCTCACTAATCTTCAAGTTCAAATCCAAAAAAATAATTCGCATTGCGTCCATTCTCTTTGTCAACTGCTCCACCAATACCTCCTTCTTGTATGATTATTTTATGTGTTGTTTTCCAAATCGCTCAATCTTTCCCACTTCCAGAGTCCATTAAGGTAGAACTCCCACTCACTCTCCAAATCTGGTTCCTTCTTCACCTTACATTGTCTTCTTCGTGCTTTCCTAACTACACCTTGGTGCTCTAAAAAGATAGGAGAAGGGGAGGTCTCTTTCCACAATTGAAACTAAACTTGTCATCCCCTGACAATACTATGCTTGAGGGGATTCCATGGGATGAATTTTTACTGAGTTAGCTTAGAGCATTAGTTTAGGGTAGTTGTTTCTATGCAGTGGAGGAGTTAATGATGACGACCTTGAGTGTAACTATGTGACCAATGTAATGAAACTCTAAAATGATCTGCTTGCATGACCACTTATATGTTTGTTCCCATTCCTCCTCAGTGAGGGAAACTCCTACCAATTCATGCTAAAGTTGCATGGGAGGTGATCGAGCTTTATCATTGATGCAATCTGGAAACTTGCTTTCTTTTTCCAAATGCCTACCCCAGATGACATCTTACTACAGTTCAAATTGATATTTTCCAAAAATTTGAAGCGTGGGGAGCCTAGGGGGAATCCCACAATAGGCGTACCTTCCGACTTACAAATATTTCATTAACAACCTTCCTATTAGAATGATAAATAGACGCCAAGTTAAAAATTCCTTCAGGCCTATGAATACCCAGGATTGCGTCATTATATTATCATGCTTGCTGTGAAATCGTAGTGTGGAGTGTGGGGGTGAATGGAATATGATCCCACATTAGGCGAAATTTCCACTCTCATCTTCATACATTAATTATTTTTTAGTTTGTGTAATGCAAAGCCACCTAAATGTGGTGGCATTTTGGATCTACTCTGTACATTTGATTTGTCTCATGCTTGGAGTTATGATTGATTTTTCCTCAGTCTTATTGTGGGGTATTCACCTCTATCAATTGATATATTTTCTTGGGAGGCCACATGGGTTTGGTTCCTCCTTAAATTTTTGTTTCTTCCATTATATCTTCTCTTATTGTAGATGTCGAAAGGCTTATTTCATATTTGATTATGTTGCATAATGACTCAAGGAATTTGAGAAAATATCTTTTGCATATTGACAACCAAATTACCCATTTCAAGATGACATCCTTCATTTGCACACTTATCTACCTCCTTGTTGAACTCCCTAAACACATGGAATAATGTTCACGAGTCCATATCATTATCATAGTCCCAAATTATTTTCATTATATGATTCAATGCCTCATCTTTTAGGATAGTTCCTTTTGTTAGGTGATGCATTAATAAGAGTGAATCTCCCAACATCGAGAGTGAGGATACTTCATGATCTATTGATATTTGGATCCCTTGTAGAAAAGTACACACATCAGCAAGGTTATTTTTCATTCTTCCAAGACCCCATGAATACTCCACCACCTTCATTTTCTTAGGGCCATATAACATTCCTCCCCCTCCTGCCACCCCTTTGAATATGAATTTTATTGCAAAAGAACCCCAAAATACGATTCCATAGTTAGTAAAACCAAAAATAACATTCATGTTATATTATAAATGTTACTGCAAATTCATAAACCCATATATGAATCCACGATAATAAATGGCAGTTTGTGTGAGAGGACATTCATTAAGCAAATGAGGAAAGATGTTTTTTGTAAGTACATGATTATAAATTTCTCTAAACGTTTTCTTTAATTCTCTTGATATATTCTCTAATTATTTATTGCTAAATAAAATTTGAAAATCTGAAACATAAAAGCAAGAAATCTAACAAAAAGAACATAGAATTACAAGTCCTTCATCAGAAAAGAAAATTAACATTTATTAAAGTATGTGATTATATTTTGTTTGTATGAATATTATCATCAATGTGATTTTGACACCATAATTTAAATCTAGTTTTAAAATAGTATTAAAACCTTAATTTTATATATGTATTTATATGCCTATATATAATTTTATATAGGTATTTATATGCCTATTTATATGTAGCGTATCTCTGTCATGCCCACAAATTCACCTCAGAATCCAAGCGTTTGAAAAGTAATTTTTGACCTTGGCGTCACAATTTTAGGTAGGTTAATAAAAGGGTATTTATTTGAGGTGTACATTATTTGGTTTGTGTAGATTTCAATTAGGAGTTGAGGATGAAGTTACCTGTGCAAAATTAAAATTCAACAAAATCATCCTATATTTTAAATTGATGATGATGATGGTGGTGGTGGTGGTTAACGTCCACTGAGACCAAACTTTGGTCTATTAGACCTAAAGAAACAAATTATTTAGTTTGATTTAAGATTTTATTCCTATGCTCAAAAAGCTTGGAGATAAGCCTCCCAAGCTCACTATAATTTTGACATCGTAAAAGGCTAGGAAGGTCAGTATTGTGACAAAGATTATGAAACTGAGATCTAATGTGGTCGTACGCAGGGCACTCTAAGAGGAAGTGGTTTTCATCCTAAATGTTCCTATTCTCATAGAGATGGCAGATCCTTTCCATCCATGGTGTTTTAGGAACTGCCCAATGACTTGTTTCACTATGGAGCTCATGAGAGTTCGTTCTAATCTTCCCTATATCAATTTTCTTCTTTGAGCTAGCTAAAATAGAGAGATACTTTTGATTATACATCTATATGCCACCAAGGTTGATTATACATCTATATAATTGCATCCACGTTCCTCGTTTCAGTAAGATGTCTCCTCTCATTTTTCTTAAAAGACTTAATGTCTTGTTCATGAATTAATGGACGATGACATGCTAGTTATTACCTATGTGTAATCAGAAATTAAATATATATGTTGCAAAATGAGTTTCTTTAATCAAAACAGAGGCAAAGAAAGAACAAACAAAAATCAACATAGGTGTTATAGTGGAAATAGAACCAAGAATTTTAGTCCATTTCAATGCTAATTCTCAAATTTGAACATAGTTTTTACGCTCATAGATGACAAAATTTGTTAGGGTTACCTCAAAATTAGTTTGAGGCACAACCTCAATCACAAAAACCCTTGTTTCAACAAACTCCTCCTTTAGGCATTCCTCCCTCTACACACATCTGCCCCCCTGGTCAATCCAAATAATGACAGCTTGGAACAAGCTATTCCTGCACAACCTCTATGTTAAATGCTGGGTTGGCTTGATATGTCTCCTCCTAATCATCCCCCTGAAGCTCATATGTCTCATCTACAATTTGTTTCTTCTCGTGTCATACATATGTCTCCTAATGTACCTAAACCATCCACTACTTCACAGCATGCTTCCTCTACACATCGAGTCTGCCAACAGCACACGACATTGTCTAACATAGCTGGTCAATCATCAAATTTATTTGTCATCCCCTTACCTATTGCTAGTGAGCATCAAAAGAATTCTCAAGCCAATTCTTTTGGTTCATCTCATGGATCTTCAAATTCAGTGTCATCACGCCTACAACAAGAGGAGAAACAAGCAGAGTTAGCTCCTTATCATATGCTGGGGAATTAATTTTGGTTTTTATTTGGGCACAGGTCATGTTTTTGATATCACTGTTTACAGTTTTATTGCTTGTTACTTTTCAGTTATCTATTGGATCCTATGTTTATATTTTGATGATACTTTAGCACACGAGAAACAAGTTTGGTATATACATCTATATATTTTTTATGCATATGTATATTTTTTGGTGCCACGTTACATATATGCTTGATACGTGGAGAAACAATGTGGACTAGAGATACAAGGTTCCGTTTATGGGCTTATGATGTGATACATTTATGTGATGATATGGATTGATTTTTGACTACATATGGATTATGGTTGTGGAACAATATTGTTATGTTTTATGATGGTCAACATTTATGAGATAAATAGAGTTGATGCTTTCAATTTAATTATGTTTTAAAAGAGACAAGGAGGCCCGATCAAATGGAAATGAGGGTCCCACCTATTAGTGGCTAACTTTTAATTTAAGAAATTCTAAATCTAGCCTTTAAAAGTCCCTTCTCTTGACCCTAATCACCTTGATTAGGAATATAACTAATTTGATCTTTTAAGATTGGAAACTGTCAAAACCACTTGAAGCCTCTTTAAAAGGAGGAGAGATTTATGAACGCAGAGGGAGAACATTGTGAAGAGAGGTATACTACCAAAATATTAGGTTGTTACTTATTCCTTTGATTTTATTTTCCATAAACTAGAGAGTTGATCTTAATGGTGACATCAGTTTTATCTCTAAAGGAGAGACCAAATAAAGTGACTTTCCTCAATTATTCAAGGACTTATAAAGGTATCTCATGTTCTTTCTGATCATTTACTTGTTGTTCTAAAGCTTTGATTCTTATTTTATCAGTGATAATAGTGATAATTTTTCATAAATAAAATCACCCATTCATCCAGATTAAGTGAAAGATAGATATGTGATCACTCCCATTGGAATTCCTTGACTTTTGTATATGAATTTGTACATTGCAATAGTTTGAGTAATAGAACTAGTTAATGTTCTTCGTAGAGGCCCGCTGTGAAGATTTGACTATTATTTCAAAAAAATTAGTTTGTTATTTTATACAATCTTCATCATTATATGCCTCTCATATTTTGTGAAATTTATTTATTGTTTTTCACAACTTATCCTCTATAGGATTTCAATGTTTTAGCCTAGAATCCTAACTGGCTCGCTATTAATTTAAATCTTATTTTTTGCTTTTTTTAAAGCCTTGTTGATCTCTTATCACATTGTGAATATTAGTTTTCAAATGTATATATCATTTTTTCCTTCTTTCATTTAATGTTTTTTCATTATCTTATTGTGATAACAAGATTAAAGGAATTGTATAGTTTAGTTTGTTCAACTCTAACAAAATTATCAACGTCTTTTTTATTCTCAATCTACCAATCATTCGTAAATAATCATCTTATAATCACTACCATTTTCTTCTAATTCATGACCATTCAGTCCAATATACAACCTAGCCTGATCCCTTTGTTAAATTATCAACTAATTATTTTCAGTTCATTACTTGACTATATCATGAACAAAAATTCCAATACTCAACAATTGAACCATGATTGGTCAATGATAGCATGTGAAATTAACTAGTTCAATCAATGTGAGGTTCTCATTAACCCAGAATGTGAATGTAAACACCAGCACGTACATAATCTTTGTCATTAATCTTGCATGAGTAGTGAACCCCAAATTTCTCGATGTCTTAGAGGCGATATCCCTTAATACACTCCTACCAATGAAATTCAACGTCATAAGATTTTCTTAGAGGTAGAAGCCCATTGAAGGTTCCTGAAAAGTATCACTGGCTCTTCTTGAACCACATAATCGACTTGAAGAATCATGTCTGGAACACAAAGTTAGCCTTCAAGTGTATCCCAAGGTTCCACCTTCTTGGGTTCATCTTCTTCCAATTCAGGTTCAATTGCAACTCCATCTATCTCTATCGAATCTATCTACTCTTCTTTCAATCTAGATCCATTAAGCACTAACCCTAACAAGGTCATCAGTAAGTTTGGGATTTTTCAATTTGAAGATGACACTAATACCACCCCTTGGCATATTCAATCTCCTTATCCAAAGTTTTCCATCGAGCTAGGGCGTAAGATTGCTTATGTTGATGTTGAAGTTGTTGATGCTCCCTTAGGTTATAACTTTCTGATTGGTCGTAGCTAGTTTTATGCCATGTGTGTTGTTGTTGCTTCAGTGTTTCATGTGATTTACTTTCCCCATGAAGGAAATATTGTCACAATCAATCAGCTTGATTATTGTATACCATTGACTAAGTCTACGGCTATGACAACGTTATGTCATGCATTGGAGATAACCCTAGCAGCTATGAGAGTGTTGGTTCAGGATTGTTTAATAGCTCATATCTTAAGGGTATTTTTACTTTACCCCTGCCTGGCATTCCTTCTTCTTCTACCACTGCTCCTATGCACATGGCCTCTTCTGTCACTTGTGGACCCTGTCACCTGTGGACCCCATTGGTCACCTGACCCTTGGGAGTTTCCTTCTTCTATAGATGTAGATCAACATGTTGAGCATGTGACGTCACCTTTAGTGGAAGATATTTCCTCTTTGGTATTCCTGTCAATACTTATTAATGTTGGTGAAAAAATCCTTCTCAATATGGAATGTGATCAAACTCCTTTTCCTACATGGGTTATCACTATGCCTCTTCCACATGACTCCCTCGATGATGAGCCTTCTTAGCAAGTCATATTAGAGGTCATGGATTCACCTATTAATCAACCTAGGGAGATTAGTCCTCTTGATGCCTCTAGTATTCTTGAATTGGAAAAGGTAGAGATTAGCAAAAAAAATCTTCAATCGATCTAGGGGGCATCTCCTTGTCCCTCCTTGGCAATGCCACCCATGGACCGATTCAAGTCTTGGGTTTCTAATGTTGAACTTTCTAATGAATTTTCCAGCTCATCTGCACCAATTGATGACTGACGTGTACGCCCTTTATGTGTTGATAGTCCTTGTCAAGGAGTTGCACTAGCTCACGAGTCCACTCACTTTGTATTTCCTCTTTCCTTCCTGATAACACTATGGTTCTAGGTTTTCCCTAGCATCATCAACCTTTAGGAATCAGACAGTTCAACTCTCTGTGGCATGGACCCATCACAGTGTGCCATATGGTATCTTCACTCCTCCATGACTTCATGTATGGAAATCCTTGGCCTATGCCAGGTAGTGGGCACACCTTAATGTGACCTATTAGATTGAGTTACACTAGTACATATTGTACATAGGATTGTTTGATATTTTTATCTCTTTTTTGTTTTTTGTGTGATGCGAGAATTTTTCTAGTATCTCATATATGCCAAAATATCCAAAAAAATTATTAAACTAAAAAATCAAAAAAATATATGGTCTTGTTTTTACCTCATCCATGTTTATTTCTTTCATTATGTGATTTAGCCATGGGTTTACTCTTTCTAGATGTTTTTTACAGGACAAGGTGGTGTTTTGACTGCGACATCCATTGGACCTTAGATGTGTTTCTCTGAACTTGGCATATAAGAGTAGGACACATATTTTCATCTTCATTGCATGATTAACTGTTAGTGCCATCATTGTGCCTTATGTTCAAACCTGTCAAGTTGTGGCATTAGCGCTCTCTTTTATGCACATCGTAGCGTGATGTTAGAGCCTTCCTTATCATGAATTCCTATGTTAGCAACTTATTTCCATGTTGGTGTCCATGTAGTGTCTCATGTATCATCTTTTCATAATCCCTCCTTGTGATGTTCCATGACATAGAATATGGGTTGCATTCTTCTCTTCTTCATCACTTTTTGGCCTTACCCTAAGAGAATTCCAAAATTTATCCCTTTTGATTATCACATTTTAATAGCATGTTTCTACATAATGAGCCTTGGTTTTATTTTTCCATCATTGTCACCATCTGTTTGGCCTATCATTTGCTTTCACTTGGTGTTTTACCCTTTCTTGGAGGAACTGTTGTGATGATTGTTCTTCTTTATCTGTCTCTATGCCTTCTTATGCTTTGAACAGTTCCATCATACTGGAACTAGTTGCTACCATTATACCACTTGTTCCTTCAAGATGAGCTTCCTTTGTGCCCTTCTTATTCTCATTAAACCTTGAAAGGCACCAAGCTCCTTTTAGCCTTGTTTTCTTTTTCGCTAATTAATTAAACATTGATTTCATTTTGATCCTCTTTTCATGACTCAATAAACTTATGAAAACCCCAAGCTTATTTTTCCATCTTTTCAAGTTCATAAAATTTATGTGAAAATGTCGATTTCTTTCCATCTTTTCCTACTCGTTTCAAAAATTTAAAGTCGGCAAGAAATCTATTTTCCATTCTCAGAGGTTGTTAAATTATGAGAAGGGTATGAGTGTACTTTTATCTTTTTTTAGGCCGGAGCATTAAACCTTATGAAAAATGAATCTATTGAGCATACTTGTTTTCTCTTTTGTGCTCATTAAATCATGAAGGAGACTAAAAAGAGAAAATGGGAATGGAACATTTATTTCTATTAGTCATCAAATTAGCAGAGTCACTTGCATTTCCTTTGAACACGACATTTGTCTACGTCATTATCTTACAGTTGGGTTTTAGCTTTCCTAGGAGTCGTACCATACATATGAGTCTATTTACTCCTCTGGTTGGTTACTCTTCCAGTCTCATTGGAGCATGCTTCAATGCCTCCTATGTTGTTGCACGATATCACGTGGTGCTCATTGGTAATGTTTCCAAGTCACTTTTGTGTCATGTATTTATGTTTTCAAGGGAAGTCTCAGCATGTGTTGGCCATGTACAGTCCTCAATGACCTTTTTGTGTAAGCCATCCCTGTGATAGTTGTACTTCATCATCTCATGAATTCATCCATTCACATCATCTCTTGGTTTGTTCTGTGTCGATTGATGGGGGATACCTCAAGGACCTCCTTCAATAGATCTTCTCCTATCGACTTCAGCTCATTATCCAAGAGCTTGATCTAGGAACTGGTAGTACCTTAGAGCTTGCAAACCTTAGTGGTAGGATTCCTAAAGTCACACAATCGACAATGGGTTTACATCATTAACTCTTGATCGGTCGAGTCCACCAGTCTTCGATGTAAGCTCATCTATTCACACTTAGTGGATTGTACTAGGTACTTTATGGTCCACTTTCATTATTGGTGGGTCCCCTAGTGTATGTTAATGGTACACCTCATTGACCGATAATCATATGGTTTTTGCCATGCTCAACATCAACACATATATTCACATGTTGTAGATGTGTACCATCAGTGTTGTGTTGAAGACCCTTGGCTAGGGACATATCACTCTTTTATGTCACCCTTCCCAAGCTGCATTCGAGTTATGTATTATTCATGTACTTTGAGGAGGACTTTGGAGCACCTATTGTATTATGTGTCCATAGTCCTATTGGTGTATACTATGACATAGATCCACATTGTATTCATTGGTGGATATGATTTGTATGATGTGTTACATGGATCCACTACATATTATTCATGGCCATGTTTTAGAATTTCATGTCATGGATCCACAATATATGTTTGGCAGCCATGTTTAGTTTCTCTTTATGATCGAGCATGGGTGTTCCCACATCAGGGATGTTATCAGTAGAGTTGAGACTTCGCCACTTGAGTTCCTCTAATCTAGCTTCGCAGTCTTGACTCCTTCCTTCCATTTTGGGCTTTGAGTTTTGTTGTAATGCATTTCAGACATCATTTTATATTATGACCTCAAGCATTAGGGAGCATCTTTCATAACCCTATTTTTCACTCCATTATAGTGAGAGAAACCAAAGTTCAACTTACCTCAGTTGTTGGTTAGAATGCATCCCCTTTCACCTTTTCTTTTTCTTTTGTGAGATTTATTCTATGTTAAAAGGGTGGAATTACATGATTGAGTTATTTATCATAATTATTTGTCACAATTTTATAATTATGAGATAATAATTATTTCATAATTGAGATAACTGAGAAAAATTTCATAATTGAGAAAAAGGTTTTTAGAGTTTGTCATTCCCAAGGAGATCAATTTAACCCACTTTTGTATGAGTTGGATAGGGGTCCATTAGTATAGAAT
The DNA here is from genome assembly GCA_031772625.1 of Pinus tabuliformis. Classification (NCBI taxonomy): domain Eukaryota; kingdom Viridiplantae; phylum Streptophyta; class Pinopsida; order Pinales; family Pinaceae; genus Pinus; species Pinus tabuliformis. Next base: position 1,520,326,605 of record CM062816.1, read on the forward strand.
TTTCATAACTTCTCAAGCCCCTAGGTGTCTAGATACATTATTCCAAAGGATGAATGAACCTATTTAATTTTTCCAAGAGGAAAGGGGGATAAAGGATACGATCTATACTATAGTGCGGGAGCTCTACTGCATTGGGAGAAGGAAGCCAAGTTGCAAGTTGGAGGAGAGGAGCTTATTGCTTGAGTATATTATGTTTTGTGTTTCCATTTTTTATTAATAGATATATGTTCCTTTCCTATATTAATTATTTGATCATGTTTTATGCTTGTTCATGTTTTTTTAAAACGATAAGCCCTTTGCAGATTGTTATTGTGGGTTTTTTTGGTAGTGTATGTGTGCAGGGCCTTGTCTTATTGCAAGAGAAAGCAGGATCTTTGAGTAGGAGTGATTTTTTTCTACATCGGGTGCAAGAGACATCACTGCTCTGCGAGGGTGCCTGGTACCATCCCTCAAACCCTTATTTTGTAGCATCTTGTATGAGTGTGGATTGTGTGTGCTTTTGTAGGAGGGAATAAGGGCTAGATCCTTTTATCTATTTTCACAATCATACACTCACATTTGGGTAGATCATTATTTGATCTACTGGGTTAAAAGTAGTCTATTGGCTCAGGTGAAATTCTCTCATAATTTTTTTTTCTTCTAAACATGTTTCAATCTCATTAATGATGCCAATGTCTTCTGATGAGTTGATATCAGATGCACGAGACACAGGGGAGAGAGCCTCTCCTAAATCTATTATTGGATTGGCAACATCAGGACTAGAATGGTTCCTTTCATTCACTACACGAGTTTGTTGTTGTAAATGATTATCAACATAATTATTATCATTGATAAGAGCAGCAGGTTTATTTAATGGTTTGTCATCCTTAGCAATATCAATGTTAGGATTGGTCAGTTGAGAATTAACTATCTCCTCAGTATTAAGAACTATTTGTAAACACCCTTTTTCAACATCATTCTTAATGCAATTCTCTTCCTACAAATATTTCTTAGTGTTTTCAATGTTAGTATATGTTCCCTCATTTATTGATGGCAAAATAAAACTCTCTTAGTAGAATTACAAGAAGGAACATCGACTAGTGGTAGGGTTGGAAAATAAAATCCTTGTACAGTGGGTACCCCTTCATCATATTTGGTACTACAAAAAAATAATCACCTAAAATGTTAAAACAAAATTAAAAAAAGGAAGATTTATTTGACGTGGCTAGTAACCCGATAGGAAAAAATTAAAAACTCAAGGAAATCCAACTAGTAAGTAAAAGTAGTTGCTTATGTCATTATTTTCCTCTTTACTATTCAAAAACAAAAGTCCTAAACTCAATCCCTTTCAACATTTCCTCATAAAGACACAGCAATCCACTTTACCCAAAAAAATTAACACTTTCACTTTATGGTAGTAATTGAAATGTTACCTAATATCTTACTTGGAAACCAAGATGGTTCTCATGGAACCAATCCTCACAAATACAACATTGAATCATCTCTCTTTGGGTTTACCCATCCAAGTCAGTATATGATCTATGAAAAGTACATTACAATCCCTTATAATTTTGTTTGTAAGAATTTTTATGATTTTCATAATCTTTGTCTTACGAGAGATACTGCCAAACTTTGAATTCTCACAGTCACATCTAAATCATCTTCTTGTCCACAACTCTACCACCTTGTGCAAGACAAAATGAGTGCTTATGGCCAAAATGAACATAAAATGCATTGCAGCAGAAAAACATACTAAAGTGCTAGATAATATTGTATGTTCATTATACCTTGTATTAATAATCAACACACTGAAGTTTATAAACATTTATGGCTATTAGTGTAAAATAAATTATGAAGGAAAAAAATATAAAAACACATCACAAGGTAACAAGAATTCATGAAATTCAAAATACTCATGGGAAAATACATAAAATTCAAAAATGTCAATTATCCTTTGAGAACAAAAAAAGATGCAGAACACAAATTCCTAGATATACAGTTTTAGGATTAAAACTCATACAAACTTCATGATATGTAACAACCACATCAATATCTTTTGATTAACCTCAGAAAGGCCTGATTCACCCCATATCCAATTTTTAATTACATAGGAACATTTACCTTTGAATACTATAAGCTACTAAAAGACAACTCCAACATGTAAGTATAGTGTTGGATACCATATTTTAAAATATGCAAGGAACGTTTAAATAGTGTCATGTATATGCATGCATGTCCAGTTAACCTTTGCATTGTGTTGTACTTTGGCAACAACATTTTTACAATAGAGTTTGGGCTAATAATAATTCACTTGTAAAACATCTATAAATTTATGGAGTTATTAAATCTAGTAGAGTAGTAGATATCATGCAAAATATTGAAAGGAGATTGTTTGTGCCCAAAGAGAACTCTCCATATTTAGATACACCCATACCAATAGGATATAATGTGACTATCCTCGCACTGCAAATGCATGCCACTTGTCTTGAACTATTGAAGGAAAATTTGCAGCCAGGAATGTGTGCATTGGACATTGGGTCAGATAAATATTTACCTAGGACCAAGTATGAATCGTTTTAAGGTTAGATTTATTGTAGAACTAATTATGAACTATTTAGCCTGCATGTCACTTAGCATTGTGCATGTATTTTTTGTGGCCATGTTGTACAATTAATGGTCACCTCATTTTTATAATACGGAGCTAAAGTTTTTCAAAGCTTTTAAGTTTAAATGGCAGATGAAAATTACCTAACTAGTGTCCAAAATGGTCTCACCATCTCATAAATTTTAATGTGTTATGAAGAATTAAATCACAAATATTGAACTAAGATTTTGTTCTATACAGAGACTGGATCTATCTTGAGTAAAATACACTAAACAAAAAATATTAGATATAAATAGCAAAATTGAAATGAAGTTATGACATTATTCCATGTTAAATTTTTAATTCCTTATAAGAAGATCTACACTCTAGTGATGTATTAAGGACAGAACTTCATGGGACATCCTCCTTCACTCTTAGCCCTCATAATTATTTTTTCCATCATGCTTTTTACCTCTTAGTTTAGCAAGGCATGAACTTCAAAGATGTAAGATTCCATTCCATAGATCATTTGGCCTTATAGCCATACTAACAATCTCTCTCTCTCTCTCTCTCTCTCTCTCTCTCTCTCTCTCTCTCTATATATATATATATATATATATATATATATATAGATATATATATAGATATATCCTAAAGTTTGCAATTTCCATTACCAAAACTTATACCCATTTTAGAAACTAAAACCATTTCTAATCATCAACCAAACTCTATAATTAAGCTTGTGGTCTTTTTAGTCATATGTACTTGTCAAAATGAAGAGTTAATTATGGAGAGAAGTTGCCAACAACATTGTGAATATACTATACATCTTATATGGTAACCACTACAAGTACTCCATTGCATTTAATGTGACGCCAAGAAGTTCCCATATATATATATATATATCCTAAAGTTTGAAAGTTCCATTTCCAAAAATTATACCCATTTCGGAAACTAAAACCATTTCTAATCATGAACCAAACTCTATAATTAAGATTGTGATATTTTCATTCATATGTACTTGTTAAACTGAAGAGTTAATTATGGAGAGAAGTTGCCAACAACATTGTGAATATACTATACATCTTATATGTTAACCGCTACAAGTACTCCATTGCATTTAATGTGACGCCAAAAAGTTCCCATTACATTACTATCTCTATTTATAACCCTAATAATTTCCATTGTTTCTAGCATCAATGATGAAGTCCATCTTTAAGACGAGTTATTTTTTTTTTCAATTTGATGAAAATGCCTTATTGACAACAAATATTACTTAGAAAGGTTGGAAACATCTACATGATGAGCACCTAAAGAAATCATTTAAATCTAGGTTTTATATTTGTAAAGTTTAATGGTAGGTTTTATATTAATGATTAAACCTATGAAATTGAAGCTTCTTTAGTGAAGGCTTGTTTTTCTTTCAACATTCACTTAGTAAAAACAGTGGACAATGAAGAAAAGTAGTTGTGGAATTATTTTAATCCAAAATAGAAGACAAAATGTATAATGATCCATTTGCCTGGTTTCCGTGAGTGTTTCTTCGGACAACACTTTTTGAGCTACGCTTGGTCAACCCTAATCTCCATTGCCAATATTTATTGGTTATTGTTGAATCTTACTCAATAATTGGTCTTTGAAAAGTGTGGCTTCATTCTCGAATTGAGTTCTATTTCCATGTCATTTGATTGGTGTAGCATGGTAGTGTTGTAGTAAAAAAATATAGAGTAACTTCACATCCGAACTTTGATGATGTTGTGAACATCACTCATAAATTGTAAATTTTGCTAGAAATTATTGATCTATTTCATTGAGCTGGTGAAAAGTCAAATTTATTTGTCCACGAGATTTTTTTTTTCACCCCAAGTTTCAAATATTATTTAAAGGTTCTTAAGTCTTAACTTATAACTTTAATATTAAAAAACTCTTACCACAGTGCAAATGATTGTTCATTTCAACCAAACCAAATTGATAGTCTTTTACTGGAAACTGAATGTAGCTATCAAATCTTACCATAACTACATTCTACCTTTCTATTTATCGGGAATTACTTGTTTATTAATTGTTTGTTATGGAAGATAATGCAACTATGAATTACAGTCGTGGTGTACTATTTCTCAGTAGAGTTATATCTGGGAAAAGTTGGTGGGGGGATTCTCTATCCAACTCTTAACCTTTTGAATTTGTTGCAAACACTGGTTACTTGATTGTCTTTTTTGCAATGACGGTTGGTCTGTAAGGTCCTGTTATTGGTGTGGATCACATTCTACATTTGGTTACAATGTCAATAGAGAATTTCAAGAAAGTAAAAGTGGCGCCTTTATTGGTAGATGGAAGCTTGTCCTTGCATGTTAAAATTAAACCACTATTGCTTATGCTTTTAGGATTTAGGAGATGGAAAACCATTACAATTTAAAATTTTCCCAATTGCAACTTATGCTCTCCTAAGAAATGTTTCATATCGACCTCGTTTTGACATGTCTTTTATCACTATAGATTCTTGACTAGGTTGGCCAGATCTGGCTCCTGATAATGCTATTCATTTTTTTTGTTATTTCCCTATAAGTTCTAAATCCATTTATTGAACAACTAAAACCCGAGGAACAGATGGTCTTTCATGTTGGTGACTTCTTTCAATACTTACAAGTCATTGACAAGCAACTTGGTGGATATTTAAAGGTTCATGGTGAGACATCCATTCATTACATTCCTTTGACTAGTACACAAGAGAATTTGTATGGTTATTAATCATGATTGGTGTTGCCTTATGCTAGGAAATGGTTATCAATGATTATTATGTGTATGTGTGAGTAGAGATAAGTTTATTTAATTTTTTTTATAATGCTTGATTATTTATTTCTATAGGTTAAAAATTTAAAAGAATAGTGATGAGAAAATTATCTAATAAGAAATGAAATAACATGAAGAGAAATTATAGAAACAAAAATAAACATGGTTCATAAAGACCATTATCAACAACAAAAAAATTATCTCATGCATTCAAAAATGCATCAAAGTAATTTGCCCAGTATATCGAGATTCCAAAAAATAAATACAATGTCCAAGAGAGAAGAACATCTTTGATGCAAGATATGTAATATAAGAAACATTCAAACCATGGAGAAACATTTCATGCAAGAGGTACAAACTTACATACCTTCAATATACGAGAGGAACCATAGAAATTCAACACTATAAATATAGGAACATTTACCTTTGAATACTATAAGACACTAAAGAATAGTGATAAGAAAATTATCTAATAAGAAATGAAATAACATGAGTAGAAATTAACATAAACAAAAAGAATAATGGTTCACAAAGACCATTATCAACAAAAACAATTATCTCACATGGTCAAAATCACATCAGAGGAATTTTCCCAATATATCGAGATTCCAAAAAATAAATACCATCTGCAAGAGAGAAGAACAGCTTTGATGCAAGATAAGTAATACAACAAACATTGAAACCATGGAGAAACATGTCATGTGAGAGTACAATATTTACATATCTTCAATATATGAGAGGAACCATGGAAAGTCTGTACTTTGTAAAGATAGACAAGTCAACATCTTACTGGAGATTAGGAGAACTTCCACTATAGTAAATGCCACCATTTGTATGGAATAAAATGGGAAAGATCATCCTTCTCTCAGTACCAAGAACAAGTGTAGGACTACCCCCTTGTCATTGGTACATTCCATGAAAATATTTGTGTTGAAAAATAAGATAATAAGAATATTTGTGTTTCTATTATACAAAAATGTTGATAATTTCCAATGAACAATCAAGGTCATCTCTTTTGAAATACTTCTATTATCTATTTTCCACCACAATGATGAGTTAAGTGTTCACTTGAAATTTGAAATGCAATGAAACAAAAACTTTTTTCAGTGAATCCAAAACCCTAAATGACAATATGTCTAAGCAAATAATAGGCTATATTAAAATGTCACTAAACCAAATGGACAAGTTTGTATTATTGTATCCAATTCATCCAATGTAACCTAGTAGGAATCCTTCTCAATTAAGCATGTATAGATATGTCACCTTCTCTGTAAAAACATTCCTCCTAAGAGTAGCAGTGAGCTCTTGCTTTTCCAATGATAAATTTCTTCAATTAAGCTCCAACTTCATGAAAATACACTAATTCCCAAGAAATGGCTATACCCTTATCTATATTTTACCCATTAGGGAAGTAGAATACAAGTTGTGATATTAAAATGAATAATGATTAGTATCAAACCATCATTATCTAGGGAGAAAAACAAAATATGACATAAACACAAGTGCCATAATGGATGTGAACGAAGTTATCCAGATTGATTTTCATATAATCAACGTGGACAAAGATTGGTAGTTTGTATTTACACAGTTTCAAAGGGACTATAAAGATTGTGCATGATCATGGATTTTCCTACATAAGAGATTTGGACTTTTGTGACAGAAAAATGGAAACTTGGACTTTTATGGAAGAAGTAATACTACAAATTTTTCAAGTTGGAGCCAAACAAATATTCCATGACTTCTTACAATATCTCATACTAAAAAAATTCCTTTCTAATCATAAACCATTGAAAAATATTAAGAGGAAACTTCAAAATTAGGATTGCAAACTCTGTTTGCATACAAACCCCACAAAAATTAGCAGTGTGTGGACATATTTTAAAACACAAAATTTCCTACCATTCAAACCATAAAAAACCCAATGAAAAAAAGCTAGCAAGATATATTTCATCCAAATTTTTCCCAATGATTGGCAAGCACACTAAGTGATAATTAATTATAACTCTTTCCAGGATATTCTAACCCAAAATCAATAAAGGAATTTCATCAATGAGGTAATGAAGTATATAAAAGAACCTTGAAAAAACAAAACCCTGTACCCCCCTATCAAATTAATTTTCCAATTTAAATTCTAAGAGGGAATATTCTATAGTCCAGGAAGGTCTCAACGAACCTTGGAAAGTAAACATAAACATAAGTAATGGATAGATATATACTCCATAACCTTCATGGCAAGTTGAGGAGTATATTTTTCATATGCCAACATTGCCTATGGGGACAAATGTAAGGCATGAGAAAGGTTCTAGGGGAATTTAACTCTTATTTTATTGCATTGGCTGTGTTGGCACCAAAAATAGTGAGACTTTGAAATTTTTTTAAAAGGGGCAAGTGTGACTTCCTCCTCCCACATATACCCACTTTGACTGGTTCTCCCAGGGTAAACATGAGTTGAGGGTCATGATGATAAGATTCAACCTCCTGTATGACCTTAAGGAAATGGATTCGACAACTTAAGACCTTACTGATTTCCCTCAAATTCTAGAGGACCTCCAAGAGAAACCCAACCCCTTCAGGTGTCTAACCCCTAAGATAGCTCTCTTTTTCACTGACCTGGAGCCTCAGTCACTCCCTTTGCAAGGCATGCAAGTGAAAATATCCCTCCAACTACACTGATAAGCCTATCTCCATGTGATTCTGGAATTTTATAGTTAGTTCTATGCCCGTGACCCTAAATTATGAGCCACTTTTTTAGGGCCAAGACTCAGGCCTCTGCCCAGAACTCAATGAAACTTATAGAAATGATAAATGACATAGAAACAAAGCTTATAAACCAAAACTTGAAACGGTACTTGACCTGACCCCTCCCAACCGGGACTGACATTCTGTCAAACACATGGTGAACATGTAACCTATAGGTCATGAATGTGTATCTAAACATAATGATCTGAAAACTTATATGAGATTTAACAAGAAGGGTTTATGCCTTCTCACAATAGCTTCCATAACACCAGTTAGGTCATACATTCATTAACTAGACATTCATTGAGTGAAATGTGATAAGAGCCATACTTAGATATGTCAATTAACCATGCTTATAACCAGCATATAACCAGATAAATAACAATTATAGAACATCCATTTAAGCCACATAATTATAAGTACATTTACTCATCAAAAAAAGAGGAGCTTAGCTCTTATTAACCATATGAAAAATCCAACCAAGTCAGGGACTTCCACGTACCACCCAACCATAGATTGGGTTGAACCAAATCTTTCTTTCATCCAATCACCCTTGTGCCATATTCCAAGCATGAATGTGGGATCTCATGGGATAAAACCATCCATAAGAAACCAAGGTAATCCATAGTTTAAACCACCTCCACCCTCACTACGTCGTGATCTCACCTAAACCGGTCTTGAGACCACAAAACCAAACCGAGCTTGGATGCCTCAGAAGTCCTTCATCGTTCCTTAAGGAATTTTCTTGTCTCTACCCACCTATTGAGGGCTTCACGGACAAAACCATCTACACCCCCAACCCTTGGGATTTTCCTAAGACCACCTCACACAGATCCAAAACCTTCTAGCAATCCATAGCTCAACCAAGAAAGAATACCATTACAGAATGGTTATCCGGAAACGGCAAGGCAAGGTTGAAACCACTGTCAAAACCCATCAAAATCCATGACACCAATAGAAAATATACCAAAATACACACATGCATATTTCATGCATGCCCAAAACAACTAGGAAACCATACATGCAATCTGTTATCTGCAAGTATTCTTGCTGACGTTGCCTGATCCAACCTTTCCTTGCTTGATCCTTTCTTTCCTTGTCTTTCCTTTGCTTCCTTTCTTTCCTTCTCCTCTTGGTCCTCTTCTCCTCTCTGATACTAACTCCAAAATTGAACCAACAAAGGCTACTAATTGATGATATGATGTCTTTTTATTATTGATAATTGTAATTTATTCATTTTTCTATTATTTTCCTTCAGTTTCCTCCTCACATGCAACATGTGGCCTTTCACCTCCCTTTTCTCCTAATTTATTTTATTTTCATAAAAAAATACAATTAATGCCTCTTTTCCTTTTCAAATTCTCTGCCATTGCCTTCTCCTATTTCCCTTAGCCATAAACACAACAAGTGATTCCCACTAGGATATTTTTCCCAACATTTAGCTTAGAATAAGTGTCCCTTGACCTTGGTCTTATTTTGTCTTTATTAACTTTTATTACAAGAAATTTTAATCCCAAGTTGTTACAGACCCCTCCCCCTTAAGGGAACACCATCCTCAGTGTTCTGTGACACCTACAACTAGAAAAACCACTGAGAAGAAAAATATACTACTCATGGAGCTTTATAACCTAGCTCGTTGCAGTATTTACAATGAACAACTTGCTTAAAAGAAAAACCATCATGACAAACATGACAAGCATACTCCTTATTAGAGCTTTATAACACAACTCATGGTGGTATTTGCATCCATGTACATATATACATATACCAAAATTGCTTTGCCTCAACCAAAAAACAATGAAGGATACATAGCTTGCATCTTATGAATCATATCCCATGTAGCTTTATCGAGCCCAAAGTTCTTCCACTCCACTTTAAGTTACTTGATTTCTCTATTCCGAAGCATGAGTTGTTTTTGTTGCAATATGAACTGAGGTTCTAGCCAATATTCTCATTTTGGTTCCACCTGAAATACATAACAATAAATAATGTGATCAACATCCTTTACATATATTTTAAGCAATGAAACATGAAAAATATCATGGACTTTCACTAAAGAAGGCAGTGCAAGTCTGTAGGCCACTGATCTAATCCTCTCAAGGATATCGAAAGGCCCACAATACTATGGTGCCTACTTGGCACATGATCCAATCCTCAAGGAGCTCTTCTTGGGCTTAATGTGAAAATACACATGCTTCCCAACCTAAAACTCATTAAATTCCCTATGTTGGTATGCATAACTCTTCTTCTTGTCTTGTGCTACCTTTAAATTATTCTTAATTACATGCATTTCATGTTCTATCTCTACCAACATATATGGTCCAATAAGTACCATGTTGAATGGATCACTCCAGTTGATGGGAGTATTACAACTCCTCCCATATAATCCCTCAAATGGACTCATCCTCAATGAATCCTGATAAACATTGTTGTAAGCAAAATCAACCAATGAAAGTTACCCCTCCCATCTCCTTTGTTGATGCATCACATACATCTTTATCATGTCTTCCAGAATCTTGTTGACCCTCTCTGTCTGTCCATCTGTTTGTGGATGATAAGTCGTACTGAAGGCTAACTTTTTCCCCAAACCTGCAAATAACTCCTTCCAAAAATTAAAAGTGAACTTAGCATCCCTATCTGACACAATCTTCTTTGGAACACCATGCAATCTCACAACCTCCCTGATGAAAACTTATGCCACCTCACTAGTTGAATAAGTAGTCTTAATTGGAATGAAGTGGGATACCTTTCTCAACCTGTCGACCACAACCATGATAGAATAATGGTGCCTCTATGTCCTTGGAAGACATGTAACGAATTCCATGGAAATGACCTCCCATTTCCATTCTGGAATCAGAATAGGTTGAAGAAATCCATCTAGATGCTTACAATCTGCTTTCACCTGCTGATAATCCAAACATCTAGCCACGAACTTTACCACTTCCTTCTTCAGATTCGACCAATAGTAGAATTTCTTCACTATTGTTAACATCTTCTGGTATGCTAGGTGTCTTGAATAAGGCTTGATATGAATCTACCTCAAGATGAGCTTCTTCAACCCACTGCCATCTGACACATAAATCATGTCCCTGAATCTCACCAAACCATATGCCATGAGATGATAGTCCACATCCTAATCACATATAACCTATGCCTAAGCTCCATGTACCTATCATCATGTTGTCCTACCTATGAATGTGCATTATTTCATCATGTTCATCTTTAATAATGTCACTGAGACTTAGGGTAAAAGGGAACATAATTACATTTATAAAACCAACTATTTATGCCTACCCTTTGACTAAGGTAACATTTTTTATTTTTCTAAAGGGGTGCACTTAGACTAGCAAACCCATAATTATTTTCTTTTATGGAAAATGAAAAACTACTTAAATTCTATCACTTATTTCTCCTATTGATTCAGATTAAATAGTTGAACCAATGTCATTTTCTACCTAACTACTAATTTACCAAGCTTAAATTGTTTGGCAGTCTTTATTCTCTAGTCTAATTTACATAAATTCACACATGTTTAACCATGATTATATTGTATGATTAAACAAATAACTATTCATTGTGGCATTTTAAACAAGCTACACACAACCTTTATTTATTAATCATGAAGAGAACTATCTACCAGTGGTGGCATTTAGATTTGCAACACTTCCAGTATTAATTTTTTTTTTCTTTCTTTTGATGGGGTTCTATATTTATTCTTTTTTCAATTTTTTGTTTTCCTTTTCTTTTTGTTTATACCCTCTTTTCATTTTTATTCTTATTTATTTTGGAAATCATTTGCAAATTGACAATTATTTACAATATAAGATTTCAAAGATAAAATACTCAATCACCTTGAGATCCTATAAATTATAGGACCCTAACAGTGGCTCCGGTTGGGGATGGTACTCTCCATGTGAGATGCCAAGAACATTTGATCAGTAGCCTTGAGTGTTCCATTTCAGCAATATCTGCACCTGATTTATTTGTTATTGGAGTAATTATGGTAATATATCAATCGAAGCTTAGGGCCTTCTCTGCTGGACTCAACTTCTGTCAATAATTAAACCAATCAAAATAATAAAAACAATGATATTTACAATGGTTCAATGCAATAAAACCTCTATTTCTAAGAGAAATAATGCTTCAACATTCTGCCATTCACAAGGTCCACTAGGCATTTCTGCTCCATCAGGATGTTTGAGAAAAAATGCATTGTGTCCTATGAAAGCATCAATAGTATAAGGTCATGTCCATATATTATCAAATTTTCCATGCTTTCCTTTGTCCTCTCTTATAGAATCCCATTTTAAAACTTTGTCACCTAAGTTGAAATCATCAGCTTTAGTTCTTCTATAAAAAAATCTTTTTGATATTCTCCTGGATGACCTAAGATTTGTTGTAGAATTCTTCCCTCGATTTCTACAATTGAATAGTCTGATTAATCCTCCTCTAGATGTCATTAGACTCAACTTGCAATTCCTAAATTATCTTCACAACTGGAACTCCTAAAGAATATGGAAAAACAAAGCCCATCCCATAAACCAATTGGTATGGTGACATGCTAATTGATTTCTTTGATGTGAGTCTATCAACCCAAAGTGCACTTATTAACTTGTGCCATGACTTTTTTGTTATCTTCCAATAGATTTTTAATAATGTTTACAAGACTCTTATTTTAGGATTCAACCAACCCATTACCCCATGGGTAATAAGTATTTGAATGTCCCAAAGTAATATGATACTTGTTGCAAAAATCTATCATTTTCCCGGATTTAAAAGTTGCAACATTATCTGTAATGAGCTTGTTGGGACAACTAAATCTAGATAAGATATTGGTTTCTAGAAATTTGATAATGACAGCATAAGTAGCCAATCTAGAAGGTGTGGCCTCAATCCATTTAGTGAAGTAATCAGTAGCTGTGAGAATCCATTTGTGTTGGGCAGAGGATGGTGGGTGGATCTTTCCAATGAAATCCAATCCCCATTTTTGGAAAGCACTATCAACATATATGGGTTTTAAAGGCAGAGGAAATAGTATTCTTTTCTCCTCAAATATTTGGCATATGTAACAAGAGGTTACCTTGTTATGAACATCAGAGAAAAGGGTAGGCCAGTAGAAACCAGCTCTAAGGATCTTGTTAGCATTGGTTTTCCAGTATAGATGTCCACCGCAATAACCTTCATGGAATTCCTGCATGGTTCTTTCTGCATCATCTTTCAATAGAAACTTTAGTAAAATAACGCCATCATCTTTCCAATATAAAACATTATATATGACGCAAAATTTCACTGCTTTTAATTTTAGAAATCTAGCCTTTGTCTTAGTTAAACCAGGAGGAGCATTTAAATTGAATAAAACAAAAAAGAGGTATGCATACCAGGGTGAGGACATAAAAGCCTCATCTAATTATGGAGTCAACTTCTCCTCTTGATCATCTAATGCAACTACAAAGTTGATATCCAATGCATTAAAGTTAGACTCAAGCACCAATTTGGTTAATCCTTGTCCTTTGATAAGCTTGGTGGGCTTGATTTCTATGTCATACTCAAGAATGATGGAAATACATTTGCCTCTTTTATCATCTGGTCCATTTTGGGTTAAAATATCCTTGACCACGACATTTGGTACATAAGCAATTATGTGAGAATGAAGGATATACACCCTGAAATCTTTGATTACTTTTATTAATGCAAAAGCTTGTTTTTCCATTATGTTATATTTTAATGCAGCATCCCTTAAAGCCTTGTTGAATAAAGCAATGGTATGTTCAAATCCATCATTGTTTTTATGTAAAATAATATCTGCAACAATGTGTTCAGATGAAAATGAAAAGATTATAAAATCCTTGGTGAAATATGGACTGATTAGGACTGGTGTTTTTGTCAATGCTTGTTTAACTTGATCGAATGATTTCCTAGCCTCAATGTTCCATCTTATTTCTAAATCTATTTTCAGCATATTTGTTATGATTTTGAGAAGTTTTGCAAGGTTGGGAATGAATCTCATTAGGAAGTTTATCCTACCAATAAATGATTGAAGTTCCTTAATGTTTGTAGGATGGTTGATTTTCAAAATGGCTTCAATCCTTTTGGGATCAATTCTAATACCTTCCTTAGAGATGATATGACTGAGAATTTTTCCCTCTTCAAGGCTAAAAAGTGTTTTCTTAGGATTTAATGAAATTCCAAACCTTCTGCATTTCTCAAATACTCTTCTCAGATGTAACAAATGTTCTTCATCAGTTTTAGAATAAATAGTAATGTCATCTAGATAGATCACAATAAACCTGCCAATTTCATCAGCAAAGGAAATATCCATTGCTCTTTTAAATGTGGCTCCAACATTCATTAACCCAAAAGGCATCTCCTCATACATGAAGGTACCCCATGGAGTAGTAAAGGTTGTTTTATCTTGATCATTAGGGTGAACTAAAACCTGATTGTAGCCTGAGAAACCATCTAATAACGAAATCCTAGAAGATCCAACTACCTTATGTAAGATATGATCCATTTTTGGTAAATGGTAATTGTCCTTTAGGGAAACTTTATTAAGGTTTCTAAAATCTATGCATAATCTGATTTCACCTGTTTTCTTCCTAGTTGGTACTATATTGGAAACCCATTTAGAGTACCTAAGAGGAACTATGATTTTAGAATCATACATTCTTTTAATTTCTTTCTCAATTAGAGGCATCAATACTGGATTTATTCTTCGAAGTTTTTGTTTAAATGGTTTCTAATCCTCTTTAATTGGAATTTTATGTTGTATAATCTCAGTATCATAAGTTTTTAGATCTTCATAGCTCCAGGAAAAAACATCACTGAATTCCTTGAATAAAGTGATGTAATTTTGTTTTTCAACAATTGGCAGGGATTTGGACAGTTTTATGATTTTAGGATATTTTTCACTACCTATGTTACATTCTTCTACTGTTGCCCCTATGGGCTCAATCTTAGGCTTCTTAGCTACATAATTGAAATTAAATAATTCTTCGAGTGGAACTAAACCTCTAGGTAAAACATTATCCTTTAACTGAAGTGTTTCAAACTCTTCTTTCTCTAGATCTATCTCAAGCAATTCTAATTTATTTACAACCTTGTTTATTGTATATTTACATCTAAGTTTTCTAATTTCCTTTATACATTAGAATGTACAACTATTTTATTCTCTAATTCATACTCTAAGTCTATACTATCATCTTCATATCCATCCTTATACTAGAGAAAGCTTTCAATTTGTTTATCATTGCCAAACACTTGCCAATACTTCATATTATTTGGTACAGTTGGTCGATGTTTCACTTCCACTGTATATTGTCGATTAGGGTAAGGCATTTTACAGGAGATGGTTGAAAAAGCCAGACTATTTGCAAGGATATTTTGATTTCTAGGAATTGCAAAAAGGTCATATTCCACAAAACTCTCTAGAAAATCAAGCACAACATTTTTGTATGCTCTCAATCTAAGGTGTTTGGCCAAATATTCTCCTTTAATTTGTTTTATGATTAACTCAACATCCCCTTGAATGGAGATTCTCTTGGCACCCAATTTTTTCAACAATTGCAATCCTAATATAAGAGCTTCATACTCAACTATGTTGTTTGTACATTGAAAGTTGAGCTTGTATGAATGACCTTCAGCATGATTATTTCATGTGTTTGCAACCCACACTCTTGATCTAGAACCATATTTACTACAAGAACCATAAAAGCTCATGTTTGAAAGAGGTTCATGAAGAGTTTTTTGTTCTACTACTTGTGTTTGGTTTGCATCTATTTTAGAAATATCAGTTTCTTCTTTGGTAACTTGAGTGTTGATGTCTCCATCATTATAAAGAATGAAAGAGTCTAAATCTGAGTGGATAGAGTAAAGAGGATAGTTGTGAGGCTTCCCTTGACTACTCACCATGAATTTCATCAAAATTTATCTATATAATATTTTTTGCTGACCAAAAACTGGTATGGTGGCAAAGGTCATATCCATTTGTAGGGTCCCTTATAGCTTTTCTCCCCATGAGTGTGACAACAACATACCCTACTTAGGGGGTATATCTGCAACCAATATGTCCATTATCAAACTTTTGGTCGGGATTTGAGCTAAAGTAACACACAGGTCTTTGATGAGACCTAGACATCTTACATTGTTGGAATCAAAGGAATATAAATATTTATAAGGTGTACTAATGTCAAGTCCTAGATTTCCATAACAACTTTAGGCATTAAATTGTGGGAAGCACCTAAATCTAACATAGGATTATGGAGGATCTTATCATGAATATTTAGGCTAACATAGAATGGAGGAACACCCCCTTCCTGAGGTTTGCCTTCAACTTCTGGCCCAAATAAGAGTTCAGGTTGGTCATTATTCAAATTAATAGAGTTTGTATTTTCCCCTATGTTTAGAGCTTTCATCACTTGAGTTCTATACATATTCTTGTTCATTAAATCTATTAGAGGAATGGGAATTTTTAATTTTGCTAATTCATTCTCAATATTGAATGATGTTTGAATCTTAATCAAGTTAGGAAAATCATATTGATCAGTAATTTCTTTTAATATAGGCTATTTCCACTGACTTTTGGTTGGGATATCAGTTTGAGTAGTTGTGGAAACACTATCAACTATCTTTTTGACATGGGTTTCAACTTTCTTTTTTCCAGAATTATCAATAGTTTTCTTAGGAGAATTATCTATGGTATTCCTAGCATCAGTGTCAGAGGATTTTTTAGCAGGATTCTCAGAGTTTTTACTGTTGAGAGTGTCTGAAGTCTTTTTTCTCCTAAGGCTATATTGCCTATGGAATTATCAAAACCTTGTTTATATTCATATGATTCCTCATAGTCAAGATTGGTTTGAGCTAGGAGGAAAAGTTCTTGCTCCTCTTGAGTGAGAAAAACAATTTCATCATCATTTATTCCCATCAGATTTATTTGAGTGTCATCTAAATCTTCAATAATATTACCCTCATCATCATTATAGTTTTCCTAAAAAGGAGGCCAGACTTGCTGGTCTGGACCCTTTTGTTCTCATTGTTTGATTTGGGGAATATTCCTTTTGAAGTTTTGGTTCCTATTTTGAGGAGTAGTTTGATTTTCTCTCATTTGTGCTTGATCATTTATGTTTACTCTTTGCATCATCTTTTCCACTACCCTCACTAGGTTATCAATTTTGTGATCAAAGGTAGAAGTGGAAGGCTCTTCTTTAATGGTAACCCTACATTCAAATTTTAGTTTGGCCTTCTTAGCTAAGATGTTAGCTTCAACTTTTATGGCATTGACTTGAATTTCTTATAAAGTGGAAGGGCATCTCTCTCTAAGTCGATACTCCATGTCTACATCAAAACCATTTGGAAAATCAATTAAATCTAGACCAGCGGAGGGTTTGATGTCTATAGGAATTGCATTGTCAACAGTGTTAAACCGTTCATAGTATTCCTCCATAGTTTCATTGGGTTTCCTTTTAAGTCTTTTGTATTCATTCAGGAGTTGAAGAGGATTTTTCTTGATTTCCCATCTAGCTAAGAAAGTTTGATGGAATACATCAAGGTTAGCTATACTTCCTGCAGGTAAAGTCCTAAACCATTTTTTGACATCACCTCCTAAACTTTGAGCAAACAATCTCATCTTTACATTAGCCTCATCTACTTCTTGAAGATCAAAAACATCATTCATTCTATCTACGTGTTTCTAAGCAGTATGAGAACCAGTGTTATCAAACGTTAGAATTTTGGATTGATAGTCTGCAGGAATAACATTTAGTTGGTCCGAGAATTTGACTGGAAGATGGACCTGTGGAAGGTGTAGTTGTAGTAACAACAGGGATAGTATGAACAATAGTCTGAGTTGTTATGGGTGAAAAAGTAGAGACTATAGAATGAGTAGGACTAGGGGGTTGTAGATTAACAGACTAGGAAGATTGGGTGGACAAAGAAGCTGTTGCAATTGTTAAAGCTGAAAATTCAACAGATTGTTGAATATAAGCTTCTTTAATGGCTTGGTCCAAAACCAAGACTAGACCTTGTAATTTATCAAATTGTTGTAGGTATTCTAGATCAGGATCTAATTCAGGAGGTTGAGTTTTGGGTATATATGGTCACAATAAAGCTTCATCAATGACAGTTTGATCTACAAAGCTCTTAGATTTTGTCCTAAACAAACTATGCTAGAAAGGCAAATCAAACTCTATGTCTTGAATAGTTTCAAACTTCTTAGGAAGAGAGTTAGACCTAGACAAAGGACTGTTCTCAGGAAGAGAGTTGAACCTAGACAAAGGAATATTACTACCCTAGCTCTCTATAAGACTTCTCTTTCTCACTAATTTCTCTAGATTATCTAAAAATTCAGCAGGGTTGGGATCTAGGTGTGCTCTAGTGAAAATTCTTTTAGGAGCCATATCTATTGAAAACTTATCACACAGCTAATAAAATTAAAATTAATAACACACTCAAATATATACAAATATTACAACCTCATATCATGTATTTCATTGTGATATAATAGTTTTGATTTATCTGAAATACTGATTGACTACCAGGGAAACTATTTTTCAATTTAAAAAGTATTCCTCCCCAGTATGGCTGCCACTATGTTGTCATTCTGTATTTTTGAAGTTGAGGGAGTAAACACATAGGACAACATCAAAACCACTTTGGAAGCTGGGATCTAGCCCTATCGGCTTCAAAGAGGGATCTCTCTATGAAATTTAGTTATATTTGGTGTAAATTTTAGGCTAGTTATTACTGTACTGATTGTTTTTTATTATATTGTTTGGTTGATTAAATTGTTATAATTCCATTGGGTTATGGATTCTAAAGATTATCTGGATTTGCATCAAACTTTGAAGGGGTTTCATAGGGCAATCTAAGTTTCACTGGTTGGATCTTTCAGAATTTTAAATGGACTATGAAAGAGAAGGAATGTGAGATCCAGTAGAAACTAGAGAAATGAAGGATTCCCTAATTTGACTTCGGCAGAAAACATATAAATTACTAACAACAAAAATAGGGTGTTCTGTATACATATCTTATTCATCATAGTTTCTTTTATGTAATTAAGCTTTTTAGAAATGACAGAGAAAGGAGACAATGATTAAACACATAAACTGAATAAAAAACATCACCATTTCGTACACCACATGAATCCTGTGAAAAATTCCTTGTATTATTGGTGCTTCTAGCAACTGGGAAATTAGAATTCGTAGATGAAATTATATTCAACAACTAGCCCTTAATACTTCAAACGGTGAAATATTTCTAAAAATAATTACAAAATCATTGTCTCAATTGACAGTGTATTATTAGCATTATCCTAAACAATAAAATCGATCTTTTGCAGAATCATAGGCAAGGTGGACAACTACATGAAGAGGTGGCTCTGTTTTGGTGGATTTGGTCACTGAATCAGCCTATAACTATGTTGTGTTGGTTGTTGTGCTGGCTGATGTTCTGGCTGATATTCTTACTGCATTCGAGTTGCTTTTTAATCCAATAAATCACATAGTTCCTCCCACCTTTTTTGATCTGGAATGGTTAACTCAATTACCCTTTGATAAATCTCATCAACCTCAGTATACTTTGCAAATGTTGGCTTTACTGTGAAGATATTTTTACCTCATGCTGGATAAAGAAGTCATTTTCCATTGTCTCTAAGAATGCTTTAGCTATCATTCTGCCTTTTATACCATTGAATTTAATACTTCTTCTAGCCACTTCCTTCATCTTCATAACATAATATTCTTGAGTAATTAGCTTGTCATTAATCACATATATGCTGGGAAATCCTTTCTAAATTAATGCTTCAATCCTGTTGAAGAATCTATTTACTCCCAACTCCAGTGTTTCACATTTCTCTTCTAATTGATTAATGAGATTTCTTTTAGTCAAAACCTTCTTGAATTCCAAGATGGTGGCAGTCCTGTCACTAATTCCTATCTCTTCAAGCTCATACTTATTCTTCAAATTTAGGAATTTGATGATGTTGAAGGCTTTCATCATTTGGCTATTGCATTTGTTTTTTCAATTGCTGGTCATATGTATAGAACCAACTTTGGGATTGGTCACAGTATGGAAGATATTTTGGAGGCACATGTTCCTCCAGGAGGCCTATTAGGACGCGGACATAAGGGTCTTTATAACACAATCAATAATTCTCTTCATTTTCAATTGGGTCTTGCTTTAGCTTCTTTGGGGGTTATAACTTCCTTGGTAGCTCAACACATGTATTCTTTACCCGCTTATGCATTCATAGCACAAGACTTCACCACCCAATGTGCATTATATACTCATCATCAATACATTGTCGGGTTCATTATGATAGGAGCCTTTGCTCATGGAGCTATATTCCTCATTAGGGATTATAATCCGGAATAGAATAAGGATAATGTATTGGCGAGAATGTTGGAGTAGAAAGAAGCTATAATATCTCATCTTAGTTGGGTTAGTTTATTACTAGGTTTCCATACCTTGGGACTTTATGTCCATAATGATGTTATGCTTGCTTTCAGTAGGCATGTCTTCTAGCTTTTCCCTTACTTCAACAATGGTTTTAGTGGCCTTTTGTATTAGTTCCTTCTATTAAAAAATTATTTGGATGCATGGCCAAATATCATTCATGGAGTCCAGAATACCCATCCAAATGGTTTCCTTGGCTTGGGCCAAGGTTTGACCAATTGAAGTATCCTCTCTAGCAGAATTTGTGACTTTTGTACTTCAAATAAATGAGAAGCTTCAGTTATAGCTTTCTGTTATTGTAGATATTTGAGCTGACCATGCAACTTATTAATTTCTTCTGAATGAATTAACATATTTTCCAATGTCTTTGTCACATGTTCAAAACTTGTAGTTTGAGTTGAATAAGTTGTTGCAGTTGTTGTTCCTGTAGCTGCGACTTGAGTGATGGGTATAACATCTAGGGGGACTTTGGCTACCCTTTGACTCTATTCTTTCTTTTTTATCATTTTCTCCATTTATACCTCCATCTATCTAATCTAAACATTCTACTCTATGTTTAGCTTTATCATGTCAGCCTTCTCTGTCTCATTTTCTTCAATATATTTAGTCAAAGGATCCTTTGTGGCTGGTAGTTTCAATTGCTTTCTCAATGTTGCAATGTCAAGATTTTTCTTCTTGATGATCTCCTCTACAACATTTATATCTTTAGGATCATATCCTATCTTGACTACCAAATCTTCCAAAGATTTGATCCTATTGTCCTTTGCTAAAGAAGATACCTTTTCCATTTTCAACTGGGACTAAATGTTTGCATATGAAACCTGCAGCTTAGACAATGACATGGTAGTATTAGTTAAGGTAGAGGAAATCATCTCACCAGTCTGTTTATGCATCTCCATTTGATCAATGGGATGGATATCTTTGGTGTTGAATTCAAACGATGTGCTCTTGTAATCTACTGGTGTCTTTGGATGTGAAGTTTGGGCCTCAAGGAAGGCCATATGCATCTTTACTTGTTCCATATTACAAACTAATAATAGTCTACTCTGTGAACTGGAAGTCTGATTCCAAAACTGATTGTAGGTGTTGTTCTTAAGAATTTCATTCTTAAGTTTAATCTCTCACTACTTGTCAAAAACAATTTTTTCCTTTTCTTCTTGGACATCTTGTAAAGATAGCTTTGCTTATTTTTTATCATGTGATATTGTTGTCTAGTAGAAGATGTAACAAACTTTCTCCTTGTGGGTGGAGTTTCTCCAATTATGACGGCAGCTTGATCTTATATCTCATTTTCTACATCTATCCTAGGATTCCTCTTAGCTCTTTTATTGTAACTAATTTTGAAATCCTTGGCCTCACTACTTGTTGTTGATGATGATCCCTTTTCTCTCTGTCTTTTACTTGTTTTTTCTTGAGGAGTGGGATTCTATAAATTTGAAGTAGAAAACAATTTCTCCTCAGCTTATTGTAATGTATTCTCTGTCCATTCATATTGGTTCACATATTTCTCTATCTCGGGCCTTGGGGTATGAATATATGGAGTAGTTTTGTTTTCTACTCTCAACTTAGAAATGATACCCCAAGGGTCATAATACCATGTGAAACTCAGGCTAAATTTCATCTCTTTAAGAATTTTATCTACTTCTTCTCCTGCTGACCTGGTGTTGCATATGAAAGGGCCCACCTATGTCTTTATTCGAAACTGGGACTTCTTCTTTACCACCACAAAGTGAATATCATCTGAATTTAGAATTTGTATGATATATTCAAGGGAAAAAATCCTCAAAGGGAGGTATTTTGGGAGCTTGTATGGTGCTAACTCACATCCATAAAATCTGATTTCTGTACAATTTTGGTATAAATACCAGTCTCCAGTCCTGGTTTAATCTGTCAAATGTAGAATTATCTTGATGTCTTCACTGATTCCGGGTTGTGCTGAGTCATTTAGGATATTCATAGTTGGGTGAACAAACTCTTCAATGAACTATTTATAGTAAATTTCTTGTTGTTCTTTCATCACTAAAGAAGTCCAAAATATTACAGGTTGTTGGTTGCCCTCTTCATCTAGCTTCTGCATGGAAAAATTGAACCTCTCTGCTTGATAATATAGAAACATAAAACTAAAATTGAAGTGTAATTAAACACTTGTTCTATTGGAAATTTAAGAAACTACTCATGGATGTTATCACCCAGGAATTGACTGAAATTAAACAAAACATATGGTTTGCTATCTGTGGAAAATATGGAGAGGAAACCTAGAATGGGTTCATCTACCCAATGATCAGAATAATAACCCAAAATGTAGGGAATTATGGTTATGATCTGTTTATATTGATCAAGGAAGATTGACGAAGGGGATGGAGGATTCTTCTTTGGAAATTGGGCATTTTCTCAAAAGAAGATATCAAACATTTTGGTTCTTGTGGAAAAATCAAGCTTTTGATAAAGTTTAGTGAGGGTTTCTAAGGAAAATGGGTGTTTTCCATAGGGGAAGCTAGCATAATTTGGTTTATATATTGGGCAGTGATTGAAAAAATGATCTCACCTGATGGGGTCATAATGGATCTCTGGGTGGGAATATAGCAAGCTTGGCATTTCCTGGTGAGTTCAGGGGCATGGAAGGTCAAAGCGAAAATATAGTCAGGAAGATTGGACTCCTGGAGTCCAATTTCATCTGTTTTGTCAGCATTTTTATCCTCTAGCCAATAGTAAAGCTCCAGAAATTCATGGTCACACTACGTCTCGCTGATCCTATAATCCCTATCAGATAATGAAATATGATCTAAGTCTATGGATGAAGGGATTAATGGATTAACATGGTTCTCCTGGTTCTTTCTCTTTGGAGGCATATTTAGATCAGTGAACAATTAACGGTGATGGAAGGAAAATCTTACTGGAAATAAATTTGAGGTTATGATTCATCAAGGGAGGGGAGACAAAACATTGACAATTTGATCTACTTCAATAATCTTTTGAAACTAGTCGCTTTGCAGAGAAAACTTGGGAATTATGGAGAATAATCTAGTGAAAGGGACAAAGAAGACGGTTCAAGGTTTTTTAAGGAAGGATGGCAAGTTCCGTTGGAGGTTGGCGTGGGACCGTTGAAGTCGAATGGTTACCTAGGAAATAAAATTGAATGCTCAACAATAATTTTGCCGGGAAAACATTTAATTGGGCAACGGCTAGGAAACATGGCGGGATAGGAGTGGCAGAGGTGTTGGGTAGGGACATGGTAAAGGGATGAGTGGAAGACGATTTTCAGAGGGGGTAGGAGGCGGTAAGTGGTATCGGCTGGGGGGGTGCAAAATACAAAGAGGACGACACATAATGATGGGGCCTGACAAAGAAAACTGCCTTTCGGACCCCCCCGGTAGTAAAGCCAGGATGGGGGGGGGGGCGAAAATAAATGTGTTGTCAATCTTGAAAAGTGGAGAATCCCGATGCTCTCACTGTGGTCCCCTTTTAACCATAAACGAAAAAATAGATTTTTGTCCGTATGTGCCTTTGATATTTGACTTTTGAAACTTAGGATATAAAACATTTTTATGAATGTGAATTATTCCATTGTGTCCGTATTTAATAATGTCACTGAGACTTAGGGTAAAAGGGAACATAATTACATTTATAAAACCAACTATTTCTACCTACCCTTTGACTAAGCTAACATTTTTATTTTTCCAAAGGGGTGCATTTAGACTAGCAAACCCATAATTATTTTTTTATGCAAAATGAAAAACTACTTATCTATCACTTATTTCTCCTATTGATTCAAATTAAACAGTTGAACCAATGTCATTTTCTACCTAACTACTGATTTACCAAGCTTAAATTGTTTGGCAGATCTTTATTCTATAGTCTAATCTACATAAATTCACACGTGTTTAATCGTGATTATATTGTATGATTAAACAAATAACTAGTCATTGTGGCATTTTAGACAAGTTGCACACAACCTTTATTTATCAATCATGAAGAGAACTATCTATTAGTAGTGGCATTTAGATTTGCAACACTTTCATTATTGTTTTCTTTTTCTTTTTCTTTCTTTTGATGGGGTTCTATCTTTATTATTTTTTCAATGTTTTTGTTTTCTTTTTCTTTTTGTTTATGAACTCTTTTCATTTTTTTTCTAATTTCTTTTGGAAATCATTTGTAGATTGAGAATTATTTACAATATAAGATTTCTGAGATAAAATACTCGATCACCTTGATATTCTATAAATTATAGGACCTTAACACAAGTAACAAAGGAATTTTATCATCGAAATAGATTAAGGTTCTGAACAAGAAAAAAGGAGCAATAACACAATGAGTATCCTTAGTTCTTTGGAACTAGTCAACCTTAAGAATCAGAGGAAAGGAATAACATTAAATGATACAACTTCAAGACAACAAATCAAAACTATGGAATTAACAAACCCTCAGACTAATTTAAACTCAATTACATATTTGGCCCAGTACAGGGAAAATAACAAAAGGAACAACTCTATAATTAAAAGCGTTAATCCAACTGAACAAAATGGTGTGTCAATGTACACATTACCAAGAGACAAGCTGAAGTTGTGGATCAAAGGTTTCTCATAGTAAATCTGGTGTTGAAGTGGTATAAGGTATCGAACCAGATCCTCCAGAGCAGGAAGGAAGCAAACCCAATGTCGCGAAGGGACACTTTTACCATTTTCCCCATTCTAAACAAGAAACATGTTAATAAAGTATATGGAACGGGCTTGTCAAAACAAACTTTGCCATGAATTAAATTACCTGTAAATGATGGTATAGCCATCGATGTCCTTGAGCAAGATTTCACCACCAAGTGGAGAAAATTGTTCAGGTAACACAGTAATAAGAATACGACGATCATATTATTATTCATGGAAATGAAAGGTAAAAGGATGAAAATTCATTACCCAGTTGGAGAAATTCTGAAACCAAGGAGCAAAATTACCTGTTGTTCACCCAGGTCGAACCTTGGACAGAAGAAACCTCTAGAAGATGAAAAATGACACTATGACCCCTGTGCGATGGAAGAAAGTTACCAAGGAGGCTAGGGTTCCAATGCCCACCATCTGATGAGGATGCACAACAGAGAACTGTGGATGAAAACCCCATCACAAGGACTATGGAACACATCTTTTGTGCACAAGACGCTTCCAAAACCTTGGTCCCGCCAATCCTAAGGGGTGGGATAATTAGATAACATTGGAATATGTTTAATAAACCACGAGGTATGATGTATAAACTCTTAATAGTGACATAGGTAAATCGAATTAACTCATATGGCGAAATCATGGTTAATCAATTTTATATCATGCGCCAAATATTACAAGGTCAATGGTAATCAAATTTTTATAATAGTTAAAATATCCAGGTCATATAAACGATAATGATTTTGTTAATTGATTAATGTTGGATTTTGAATTTTTTATATATTTATGTTACATATATAATAAGAGGACACATGACAAGTGGTATCAAAGTGCTCCAGTTGCAAAACTGAGGTCTCTGGATGATAAATAAATAACAGTTATTGTGATGTTCACACAGAGGGGATAAAGAAAAGTGGAATCCATTATGAGGAGAACTGGACATACAACAATAAGGCCAGTGATGGGAGAAAGATCAACACCTTTTCTAGAAACTAACCATGAAGTATGAGTACAGCTGGGGGAGGAGTCGCACACCACCAACGTTGATGTACTGGAAACAGTGCAAGAATTGAAGAATGAGATGACCAGGCTACATGCAGACAACGAGAGACTGCTACAGGAATAGGGGAGGATTATGAAAAGTTTGTTCGACAGACAGAATCAACGACAACCAATTCCCAGTCCTGAACATGGGAACATGACTAGAGATCAAGAGTTTAGAAATGAACATCTGGAAACAGAAGGCAACGAAGAAAATGAAGAAGAAGAATCAGACAATGTATCAGACCATAAGAAGCACAAAAGACCAAAAATTGAGCTGCGGGGAGAATTTTGAAAAATAAAACCTCCCATCTTTGACGGTGAACAGGAAGAGGTTGTTGAATCCTGGCTTATTAATATGAACAAGTACTTTCAGTTATATGAATATGGTCATAATATTAAATCTCACTTAGCAATCTACCAACTACAAGGAAAACCCACCTTATGGTGGGAGGAGATGAAAAGAGTACATGGAATTAATGAAAAAAATGTAACCTGGGAGAAATTTCAGAAGTACTTCAAAGATAAGTATTTAACTGAAAGATTTTACAATGAAAAAAAAAAGAGAATTTCATGACCTTCAGCTATGACAACTGACTATGGATGAATTTATAACTAATTTTATGTCCTTGTTGCGATATGTTCCCTATATATGAGAAGAAAAGGTAAAGGTACAAAGGTTTATCATAAGTTTACCCATTTTCATGAAAGAGTGTTTAGATTTTTATAACCTAAAAACTATGGACGAAGTTATAATAAAAGCTCGTATATGTTATCAACAGATTAGGTAAAAAAGGAGATGGAGGGAAAATATGGACTGATAAAAAAGGAGTCAAGTTTTTGCTGGGAAGTAAAGGAAACAAGGTCCCTAATAGTAAAGGACCTTATAAATGTCAGCAAAACATAATTTTTAATAAAATTTGGCCAAGATTCAGATTACTGAACCAATCCAAGCCCAATGAACAATCAAACAAGACTGAAGTTGAAGCAACTCTTAGACCCCCAGTACAATGTTGGGGATGTGGCGGACCACATTATGTTAAAAAAATTTTGTATCATAAAGGAACTGATCAAGTTGCATAGATTCAAGAAGCATCAACAGTAGGATAGGTGGCGAGAAGTATTCCCAATATCAATGTTGCTCTCGAGGATCATCGGGTTGAGTACCAAACTATGATGGTAGAATTCGAAGGTAAGATCTTTGACTGAAATATATCTATTTTGATTGATCTAGGGGCTACTTTTCTTACAAGTTGTTAAAATTAAGAACCCTTGGTTAGTACAACTCGCTACGGGAGCAAAGAGAAGACTGTTGGCTAAAGTTAACAGTTGCACTTTGAAACTAATAGGTCATCCCATTATGGCAGACTTGAATGTCTTAACTTTAGGATTGTAGATATCCCAATAGGCATGGATTGGTTGGAGAAACATTGGTCCCGCATTAATTGTAAGGAAAAAACTATTAACTATGTGAATGAAGAGGGAATAAGACAGGAAATTCAGGGTGTAAAAAGACCACTGAAATTAAGACCAGTAACAACTTCCCAGTTAGAAAAATGTATACGAAAAGGATGTCAAATTTATGCAATACAAGTAGGGTTTTCTAATTCAAAGGAAAAATATGCTACCTTGGAGAGTATACCAGTGGTACACAATTTTCCTATTGTGTTTCCTAAGGAGATTTCGGGATTGCCTACAAAGAGAGATATAGATTTTACTATCGAATTAATTCCTGGAGATGTCCCAGTATCTGAGCTCCTTATTGTCTGAGTGTACCAGAATTAACGGAATTAAAAATGAAATTACAAGAACTGCTTGATAAAAAGTACATTCGCCCAAGTGTATCACCTTCGGGAGCTCCTGTACTTTTCATTTAGAAGAAATATGGAACCATAGGTTTTTATATGGATTATCGGTAGTTAAATAAGTTAATAGGACTGACAGACTACTATAGGAGGTTTGTTTAGGGGTTTTCTAGGGTGGCATATTCCATTACCTCCTTACAATATAATGGAAAAACATTTAAATGGGCCATTGAATGCCAAAACAGTTTTGATTGATTAAAGAACTTACTCACCAATACACCTATTTTAAGCATCGTTGACCCAAACAAATAATTTGTCGTCTGTACAGATGCCAGTAAGGAAGGTGTAGGGAGTGTGTTAATGTAGGAAGGAAAAGTTATCGCTTACGAATCCATAAATATTAAGGAGCATGGATAGAAGTATTATGCCTATGACATGGAACTGGAAGCAGTTATCCAAGCATTAAAGATGTGGCGACATTATTTATTGGGTAAGAAATTTTTGTTGATGATGGATCATCATAGTTTAACTAATTATTTCAGGAAACCTACCTTGAATGCTAGACAATCCCGTTGGGTTTCTTTCCTAAGTGAATTTGATTTTGAAATCAAACACTTGGAAGGAAAGGAAAATCAGATCACGGATTTCTTAAGTCGGAAAGTAAATTGTATTTATGAAATATCTTTAGTGAAGTTCATACCACCTTTAAAAACCAGATTAAAGAAGTAGCATAAAGAGACCCTGAACATAATATTTTATTGCAGCAAGCTCAAAATTCAAACAACAGTGAACAACAAATGGGATATGAGGTAAATTAAGAAGAAATGTTGATTTATCGAGGAAGAATGTATGTACCTAACCAAAAAAATATTAAACAATTAATTTTAGATGAACACCATAAAAATCCTTATGCGGCTCATCTTGGGTATCATAAATTAATCACTACACTCAGGAAAGAATATTTTTGGCCTGGTATGAAAAACGAAGTAGCTGATTATTTAGCTCGATGTTTGGAATTTCAACAAGTGAAGGCAAAGCACCAACATCTAGCTAGACTACTCCATCCACAGCCTATTCCATAATGGAAATGGGAAACCATCTCCAACGATTTTATTACAGGACTACCTAAGACTAAAAAACAAAATGATCAATAATGGTGGTATTTGATAAGTTGAGCAAGTCTGCTCATTTTATCTCAGTACAATCTACTTTTAAAACTGTTCAAATTGCCAACATATTTATGAAAGATATTTTTAGACTGCATGGAATACCTAAGGTGATAATCTCAGATAGAGATGTTAAATTTACATCTGCATTATGGAAAGCATTGTTTGGGGGCTTAGGTACACAAACACATTTTAGCACAGCTTACCATCCTCAGACGGGTGGACAAACTAAACAAGTAAATAAAATGGTGGAAGATATGTTGCACATGTATGTGATGCAACAACCATCTAAATGAGAAGATTATATACACTTGGTAGAATTTGATTACAATAACAATTATCACACATCTTTACAGATGAGCCCCTTCGAAGTCTTATATGGTCGCAATTGTAGAACACCCTTGAATTGGGGAGGTCCCAAGGATAAATTAATGTTGGGACCTGACATGCTAAAGGAAATGTAAGAAACAATAAAGAAGGTATGAATGAATCTAAAGACCGCTGAAGATAGACAAAAAACTTATGTTGATAGGAAGAAGAGTTTTCGAGAATTTCAGATCGGAGACCACATATATGTGCGAGTGCGAGCCAAGAAAAGTACCTTGCAATGGGGAGGTTGTGCTAAATTAGCAACTCGATTATGTGGTCCTTTTCAAGTGTTGGCTCAAATTGGACCTGTAGCTTATTAGCTTGCCTTTCCTAGCCACATACATGTGCAAAATGTCTTTCATGTTTTTGTATTAAAAGAATATATGTGATCCTAACCATATAATCAGTTGGTAGGACATACAAGTAGCTTATATAATCATAGAAACATTATGTTTATAAATGGTTTTGGCTTAGAGGTTGTAAATGAAAGATGAATTATTCTCCATGATTGTGTGTAGGTCGAATCGGAAGGCGAATTCCTAGTCGAGCCGCTACGTGTACTCGATTAGAGAGAAGTAACGTTGTGGAAGCGAGTTATCACCCAAGTTAAAGTGCAATGGTAGCACTTTGGGCCAGAAGAGGCCACCTGGGAAGATGAATAGGTTATGAAAGAAGCTTAACTGGGTATATTTGGCAATATATAAAAATTGAGACAATGTTTAATCTAAGGGGGGAGATATGTGATGTCCCTCAGTAATTGTAAATATTAATTACTGCAGTAAAAAAAAACTTGATACTATTATTATACTTAGAAACATTGAAGTGACAAGTTTAATATCTAATTATGTTTGAATCATAACAATATTATTAAGCTGTGAAAAAATTGGAATACCTTGGAAAATGCCAATTATATATATATATATATATATATATCTCACATGTCAGGTAGTTAGGGCAGGTGGTTACCTACCCATAACTACACCTTGAAGATTTATTCTCAAGGAAAAGAAACCAATAGGGTATGATGTACCTAAGGTAAAGAGAAGCAAAATGAGGAAGAAACTATGAATGATATACAATCTGTGTTGAAGGGTCAGGCGAATTGTTCAGGCTAAATTGGTCTAAGTCTGGTTAGGACCAGATAGTCACAATGAGATTAGTTGAGAAGTAGCTCGGGGGAACATTCAAAGAACATTGATCTCGTGGTTGGGAGATAATCGAGATTGGACCCAGGTTTTATGTACTGACTGGTGCAGACTACAGATAAGTATTTACTGTGAAATTGGAAAGGACAAGAATATATAAAAGTTTAGTAGTTTAATGAGTTAATTGACTTATTTATGTTTGTATATCAATGCAATTGATTATGAAATTAAGAAAATCTAGGCAAAACAGAAATAACATGTGACAAAAAAGAACTAGACTATACACTGCTGATTAAAATGTGTAAATTCTTTACGGGAAGTAATTTTCATGAATTGCATAAGTAGAAATAGAGAAATAGATCGAAATTATATATATTAGAACATTATTTTCCATGTACATAAACATTTAGTTTCCTGTTGTAATTGAAAATAAAGAAATCTTGCCTTAGAAGAGGAACTTGAAAAGATTAATAAGGAAATGAGATCATAAGGCCAACAAGACGAAACATCGACACTGAAATATGAAATACATGTTATTAAGGAAAACATTGTAATAAAATTCAATTGACAAAGTAGCACTATGCAAATAAGTTGAAAACAAAACTTAGAGCATAAGAACATTGAACTATATATAAATATGTTTATATATAAGGAACATAACATAAGCACCTCTATTAACAAGTAATTTCACTTTAAAATAGAAAACCCTATGAGTATTGTACCCAAAGGCTAGAACTACTAACATAAAGTAAAAACTCTCATCTCGAAACCCCTTAGCATTCTGGGTATTTCTAAAAGATAATACTCTCAATGTATGTCAACAAATTCTTGAAATATACAAGTAACAAAGGAATTTTATCATCAAAATAGCTTAAGGTTCTGAACAAGAAAAAAAGAGAAATAACACAATCTGAGTATCCTTGGTTTTGGAACCAGTTAACCTTAAGCATCAGAGGAAAGGTGTAACATTAAATGATACAACTCCAAGCAAACAAATCAAAACTATGGCATTAACAAACTCTTAGCCTAATTTAGCCTCGATTACATATTTGGCCTAGTGCAGGGGTAAATAACAAAAGGAATAGTTATGGAATTAAAAGTGTTAAGCCAACTGAATGAAATGGTGTGCCGGTGTACACATTACCCGGAGACAAGCCGGAGTTGTGGCTTAAAGGCCTCTCATTGTAAATTTGGGGGTGAAATGGTATAGGGTCTTAAACTAGATCATCCAAAGTAAGAAGGGAGCAAACCCAATGCCGTGGAGGGGAACTTTTACCGTTTTCCCTATTCCAAACAAGCAACACGTTAATAAAGTAGATGGAACAGGCTTGTCAAAACAAACTTTTCCATAAATTAAATTACCTATAAATGATGTTATAGCCATCACTTTCCTTGAGCAAGCTTTCACAACCAAGACGAGTTAAAGGATGCAAAGTCATTACCCAGCGAGAGAAATTATGAAATCGAGTAAAATTACCTGTTGTTCACCCAGGTCGAACCCCAGACAGAAGAAACCTCTAGAAGATGAAAAATGACACTATGACCCTTGCACGATGAAAGAAAATTACCAAGGAGGCTAGGGTTCTGATTCCCACCATCCGATGAGGATGTGCATCGAAGAACCGTGGATGAAAACTCCATCCCGAGGACTGTGGAACACAACTATTGTGCACAAGATGCTTCCATAACCTCAGTCCCGTCAATCCTAAGGGGTGGGTTAATTAGATGGCATTGGCATATGTTTAATAAACCATGGGGTATGATGTATAAACTCGTAACAGTGACATAGGTAAATCGAATTTACTTATATAGTAGATATCATGGTTAATCAACTTTATATCATGCTCCAAATCTTGCAAGGTCAATGGTAATCAACATGTTATAATAGCTAAAATATCCAGGTGATATAAACAATAATGATTTTGTTAATTGATTAATGATGGATTTTGTTTTTTTTTTTATATTTATGTTACATATATAACAAGTTTGCATGGAAGATGGAATACCTGCCCACCGTGGCATAAAATTTCACTGGGAAAAAATATGGGAAAAGAAAGGATGTCAGCCCTCCTAATGTGTCCCTCAGT
This sequence comes from Pinus tabuliformis, assembly GCA_031772625.1. Classification (NCBI taxonomy): domain Eukaryota; kingdom Viridiplantae; phylum Streptophyta; class Pinopsida; order Pinales; family Pinaceae; genus Pinus; species Pinus tabuliformis. The sequence continues at coordinate 1,520,359,403 of CM062816.1, forward strand.
ATCAAATAACTTTGTATCAATTTTTCACGTGTCCCTCAGTATCAATCAATTCTGTATGAATTCTTCACCTATACCAAATAACCAAATCAATAACTTGTTATACACCTGTACCAAATAACCAAATCAATAACTTGTTATACTACGTATCTGTGTTAAATTAAAACAATTCTTACCTTTCCATCATTTCATTACCATTTGGGGGAAACCCACAGGTTTATTTCAGGCTTTTAGATTTATCTTTTAGTATTATGTGCCCGAAGATCATTGTTGTAGAGATTATAGGCATATGTATCTATTTGGAGTGGATTATAAGGTGCATGTTTATGGTTTTCTTTTTTATTGGGCATGTGGGAATTAGGTGCATTGAGGTTGTTGGTTACGTTTAAGGAATTAGGAAATTGTCAAGGTCTTCGGCTGGACCAATAACATACTATATATAAGCAGCGAGATCAACTGTGCAACCGCTGCTACTGGTAAGGCCTTGGAAAAACATAGAGATTAGGCCTTGGAAAGACATAGAGATTGTGACAATAGTAAAAGCGCATCATGATTATGGTGATTACATTGTCAACACATGGATTCTATTGCTCGTCAAATCCATAGAATCTCAGCCACGATACCATGCACCTACGTAATTTCTAGAGAGATTTTCTAAAGTGGATTAAACCTGCAGTATACAACAAAACCACAATATACAGTTGAGTTACAGATTAAATTTGATATTAAAAAACCACAAACATTTCAAATTTTGACCAAACCATTTGCAAATTTTCAAAGTTGAAACTCTCTTCCCAAGTCTACAATATCATTTAGATCCTAGAAAAGAAGATGCAAGAAAGATAGTGCCTGCAGAGCAAGTTCCTAATAGATTTTCTAATTGTACAAATAAAACAACAAAATGATTTCGAAGCTAAAATGATGCAGGACATGATATCCATGTTTCAGTTGGGATCGTGAGGGAAAACCATGGTATTGAGAAGATTTTTTTGGCTGGGAAATATTGCAAGGTGACATAAGTCATTGTTGGAGGTGAGGAGCATGGTCTAAGAGGCAGAATAGTGCAAACTGATAATTGTTGTTCATAAAAAATAATTCCAAGTAGGACATAAGAAGTCAGTTTTTTTGGGGTTCAAGTTTCAAAGTTTGTTTCTTGGAGTTTCTTTACTGGTAAGATGGAAAATTCCTGCAAAATATAATAGTGTAGAAATCTCAAAAGTTCTTTGTTCCAAGGAGGCATGTGTATGTTCCTGGGCTTGAGGTGGTGAATTGGTATTGATTTGAGGCAGAAAATGTAAGGCCATGAGCAAGAAATAAATATGGAAAGAATCTTTCAAAGAATAGGCAATACCAACTTTTGATGGGATGCACACATGGGATGCCTCCATGGGTTTTGAACAGTCCTTGAAGATACCATATACCAAGTTGGTAAAACTCTATCTACTTGATTATAGCTATGTTGAATTTGTAACATACATGCAACAGAAAATTAACAAAGTTACTTACAATGTTCCCATCATCTTTAAATTGACAAATGTTGTAGGTATCTCTCTTGTGCATTGATCGCTTCAAATGTTTTGCATCTTTTACCCAATGTACTTAGTAAATCATCTTTGTTCTTCTGCCTTTACTCCTGCTACCTTGATTTACTAGGTAATTCACTAGGCAACCGCTTCCATCAAGCTGCGAATTCAAAACCAACCCTCCTATTAAATAATTGCTCAGGGTTCTACTTGGCTACTGACTGTGAAGGCAATAGGAGCATGAAAGGAAGGTATACGACACAAGGAAAGGCAGGTAGTTGAGGGTTGTACTTGGCTTTCAAATAATCACTCAGGGTTGTACTTGGCAGTAGGCTGAGAAGGTAGCAGGAACGTGAAAGGAAGGTATACGACATAAGGAAAGGCAGGTGGGTGAAAGGTAGACAACAATCTCTCTCATCTTCATCAACACCATGGATGAGATCTCTTCTGCAATGTGTCTTCTGCAAGTAATTGCTTCTCCTCGCCTTTGTAATTAAAAATAATCATGGCCTTGCCACCAGTCTTCGGCCTGCCAATATGTGAACAACCACATACACATGCATGAGGCAGATGGCAGCTATACGCCATCATATTGCAAAGCATACCAATTATATGCCCAAAGTAGTTGACATAAAATGTTATGAAAATGTTATACTTTAATGTTATTTGAAAACTAGCATTAATCAGCCTCATTAGTCTAATGTTGAATGATGTTTTGATCTATGTCCTAATTTTATGCCAAAAATAAAGATTACTCACAATAAGACTTCGAAATGTTTGAGCAGAGTTGTCAATATCTGATTGGAAGATTTATTTTTTAAATATACAAATCCAAAAAACTTTATATTAAGCTTATTTTTTTTGGTGAAATTAATGTGAATGAAAGTGATATCAATCACCATATACCATGTTGTAGGTAGGTACAATAAGAGTACACATGACATCGAGCAACACGCCCTATCTCGCCCAGGTAATGGGAAATGGTAAAGAGGCAAGGCAGTAAAATGCAATTTATTTATATTTGTTATTAATTGCTTAAATTACAAAGTATTGACTGTGATAATTCACATATTTAAGGACAATGAATACCTTAAGATTTTTCATTGCATAGCATTGGTACATTGGATTTATTTGTCAAACCACGCTTAGCTTCAGCATTTCTAGCTCTTGCACTTTGTTGTCACTCCAAATATTCAAGGCTGAGGAAGAGTCCAGCTGAGGTAACCACAGACCAATCTTTTGACTTGGTAGCTAGCCCTACCAACCCGGAGAGGGCTCTCTCCAAAGGATCACAATAAAAAGGGCTAGATGGATTAGGGTTTTAGGCTAGATATAGTAGCTCAGGGTTTGTTTGATTTGATTTTGATTAGGGTAGTCACTGGATGAGTGAATTAGGTCAGAGAATGAACTAGGTCAGGGAAAAAGAGAATCAAAATTGCAGACATCTGATGGGGTAAGGTAGGCAAGTTACTTTAACACTTTGTAGTATAATGATGAGATGGTTGATACTAGCGAGGTGCTAAAAAAAGCATGAAGATCATGAAGTCTTTTTAAACTGAAGAAATGAAACAATCTATGATGATTTTCCCAAAACAAAGCATACAAGACGAATTCTTCTTATCACACCTTAAAAATCAAACATACTTAGAGTGAAATGGATCATGAGAGGTACAAAACATTCATACATATGAAACTGAAGAAAAAACAATATCAAAATATCGTGCCAAATGAATCCCACCAAAATAGCTGCAACTCATCCAATATATTTCATGCCAAAGTCTGAAACACTAGTACAACATCCAGTAGAGTCCAACTTGTAGACTGACTAAGAAATTACATAATATAGGCCTCAAAACAACTCATCCTAGCCTCAGGGTCGAATCCATGAGAGGAGGAGCAGTTGCAACAAAAACTAAACTGACAGTTAGAGCGTAGGATGGTCAAAGTGACTCATCCCTAACTTAAGCGAATTGATTCATTACAAGCCATGATATGCCATTTATCTAATTTATTTACCCTAGGTAAGAGTAAAAATATAATAATTACATCATCCTTATCAATTACAACAGTAAAACATTGATTTCCCATAGGTAAAAATCAATTTTGAGAGAAACAGTGAAAACTTGAGCTGACTTCAAATGCGCAGTGCCATTGTCAAACGCGCAACGCCATCGTCAAGCTAACTTTTACCTGCCTTTCTGATGTCAAAATATAGCCCAAGATAGCTCATTAGAAAGCTTATCCTATCTAGTTTCAAAAACTACCCTTAGTTTTCAAAATGGGCTTGATTTTCCCAAAAAAAATTCCATTCACCCAAGACTACTCAAACGCGCAACGCTTGGTCCAGAAATGTGGCAGAAAGTTGATTTTTAGGTGGTTTTTTTTCCTTTTCACCCACTAGTTTTGCTTTCCAGGGCTGGAAACATGGATTTCCTAGATTTCTTGGTCCTTATAAATCCAATGGTGGTGGCCATTCCTCCAAAAAGTGCGCAGCACCTAAGGCATTGCACGCTTGACCAAACTGTTGATGTAAAAGTTGCCTTAAAAAGACAGGAAAAGAAAGATGACAAAAATTAAGCCAAGGGTTTTCAAATTTGTTCAAGTAGCTGAGGTTTGAGGTGGCTAGGCATGGATTGAAGAATCTGCAAGTATATCAAGCTTCTTCTTCTCCTCATGGTGAGTTAGGGCTTTAATTCTTTCCCTAGCATCTTTGAGCTTTGCCCTTGTTATTTGATTTCTTTGGCAATAATACTTTGTCATCTTTCTTTGAATGTCAATGTCTCTTTTGGCCTTGTCAAAGAGGCTTTCAAGATGGGTGTTCACCCTCTCAAGCCAATGCTCTCAGTTCTCATTTATCATTTTGGAAAATTTCTCATTTAGGGTGAGCTCATTAGCTAGTTCAGCCTCTTTTTGTTTTTCTAGCTCCAATGCTCTCTTTAGGCCTCTAGTCCTTGGCCTTATTTTTGGCACTTGTTCCTCCAACTAGTCACTATATTCTCCATATGATTCACCAAGTGAAGCCTTAGCCTTTTTCAGTCTCCCTCTTTTCCTTGATGAGTTGAACCTCCATGAGCTCATGTTTGGTCTCTGATTGTTTGTTTTCCTACTCATAGTATGTGATGATATATTTTTCCCTCTGCAAATTGACCTGGAGTTCCCCTATGAGTGCTTCCTTCTCTTTGATGGCAATGGTTGTGCTCTCACAATCATCATTTTCACTTAGGTCAACTAAGTGAAAATATTGCTCTGTCTCATGGAGGGCCTCCTCCTACTACTGGATCTCTGCCTCTGTCACCTTTTCCTAAATTCCCCTCTTGTACCTGCTTTGCTAAGGAAGAAGGCAAGGCCCCTCCCACAATCTATGGGGAAAACACTTGTCTATGCCCTCTCTTATAGGTATGTAACAAAGTACCCAAACCAACCCTTTTAGGATTTCCTACCTCACCATGTTCAATGTGCTCTTGCTCTCTACCTTCATCTCTACTAGGTGAATGAATAGGCTCATGAAACGGTGATGATGGAGGTTATGGTGAGGCTGACTCATCAGATGAGGATGAATGATGTATGGGATGAGATGGAGGAATGGAGGTGGATGGATGAGATGATGAAGGGATGATTTGAACATTTTGAGTAGATGCATGAGTGAATATGGGATTAGCTATGAAAGTACTCCATGCAATATTGAGTTCCTTGAGATTGTAAAGGACTATGATTTTAATGAGGGAATGATGAAATATGCTCTTCATTTGATCTTTGTACTCCCTCTTTTGGGCAATGTAGGCCATGTTCTCAACACTCTGGGAAAGATAGTAGGGTATATTGAGCAGTTTTACCCTAGTGAAATGCATTAAAACCCGGATATGATAAGAATAGACCCTAGAAAATCTACCTTCACATGAGAAATATTTCATAATAATCTTCATCATTGGGGCATATCTATCAAGGAGGTGTGAAAAAGGAAAATAGATCCTTCTTTCATTTCCATACCTTGGTTTCATGTAAGGCTCATAATAATGCCTCTCCAAATCACCCTGTTTAAACCATTTCTCCCCAACATCTGGAATTCTAGTGGTAGCTGATATATTGGCAGTAGATAAAGTGAAATTTATACCTACTAGAGTGACTTGGTTGTCTTGAAGTTTAGAAATGAAGAGCCTAGTCAACTCAGGATGATGTTGGACTGCTTGAACTTTCTCACAGAAATCATAACAGCCTAGCCATTTAAAGGATGTCACAGTCATAGGGGATGCTAAGAGTTCCCTGAGATCTGTGGCCTCAAACCTATGTATTTGTCCTCCTTTGTGTGGCCTCCCTATTCATTGTCTTCTTCCTTATCTATTTCCTTTTCCTCAATATGTGGTTTGTATTCCTCCTCTGCCATGGTGTTTAGTATCAAACCCTAGGGAGGTGTAAGGTAGGGGGAATGCAGTTTTTAAGGAAGAGTAAATGGGGAAGGGTAAAGATGAAGATGATGGGTTAAGGGATATTTGTATTAGAGAGGGATATAGGGTAGTAGTATGATAGTTTGGGGATGGGGAAAATTTGTTTGCAATATAGGGGGTTTGGGAGCCTAGTAGTTGTATCACCTAGGAATTAGGGTTTTAGGACAAAGGGTCAGAGGGTGTATGGGATAAAAAGTTTTAGGGAAAGGGGAGGAGGATGGAGGGAAATGTATAAAATGGAATGAGAGTGGAAGGTAGTTTTTGGGGAAGATTTAGAGTTTAGATATAACAATTCAACCAAATCTTCTATAAAACCTTTCAAACACTTTAGGAATTGACTTGAGGAGGAGAATAACCACATCCCTTAGCTGGTACTTACTTTTTTTTAGGTTGAAAGGGCTTTGAAGGAGTTGAGGAGGTGACTGGAGCATTGTTGGACAAACGTGCAATGCCAATGCAGAGTGCGTAATGCCTCAGGAAAACGTGCAACGCCTTAAGGGAATGCGCAGCGCCTTAAGGGAATGTGCAACACCTTAAGGAAACACACAGCGCCAGGTAAACGCACAACACCATAAGAGAAGGTGCAACGCAAGAAGGAAACGCGCAACGCCTGCCCTGTTTCTGTTGATTTTGCCCAGAACTGTGAAAAGGCTCTCTTAGGGTTTTCCCAATAAGTGCTAGGAGACAAATGAAGCTGATTTTGAAGCCAAGAAGTCCTTTATAGGTGAGTGAATTTGATCTTTTGCTTTTCAAACCCACTTTCTAAGGTTTCATTTGACCTCTTTGCTAATTTGTTTTCTAACTTTTTCCTTTGCAGGTGGATGATGCTGAAGTTTTGGCAATCTTCACTTTTTACTTTAGTTTGGATGATATTGGCAATGGAGTTTGAGTAAAGAGCTAAGAATAGTGACTTACTACATAAACATAAAATTACATAAATAAATAAAAATTATTACATCTCTCTTTTTTGAAATAAAATTACAAAATGGAATGAAATTCTTACTTAAAATCAAAATTGGAACTTTAGCAACCATGGTTACATGCTTGTAAACCCTTGTTTGACTGAAAAAGGGATATTATTTGCTTCACTCTCATACTTTGTTGGCCTTATGCAGTGAAATGGTGTTTTATTGGACCTTGGAAAATAAAACCTAGTGACCTAATGGGACCTTGAATGACTGGACTTCAGGTGGACTTGACTGACACAAAACATGATGAAATGAGCTTTTATAGTCAATGTATGCTTAGCAAGACACATGAAGGTGGGCCAGCAAATATAAATTTTTGAGAGGGGATGGGGTTTCAACTTGGGCTACCATCAGTGAGTAAATTTTTACATGATGACCTAGGTGGAATGAAAAAAATTCACCATGGGACACTAATATGATATAAAAGAAGAGTTTTGATCACTATTGGTAGTATGCAAATACTCACTCTAAAACACTCTGTTTACTGCCCACATTTGAAGTAGATTTGGCACTTAGATTCAGCCTCCGAAGATAATATGAAATATGGTTTTTCAAAATTGTTCATAAAATATAATGCATTCAATTCAAAGTCCCAAAATCACCCATATAGAAAGGAACTCTAATCTATAAATGAAACATATAGGTTGAAACCATTGCTCGCTATCATTTTCTTATTTGTGAGGATTGGAGGAATCACGTGCTTCTTTCCTAATGCGTACAACTGCTTGCGGGGAAGGTTTGATAATCCATTGTTAACCTTAACACCCAGACTATTATAAAAACAAAAATGTTAAAAACCAAACACCCAAACATCAAATAAACTATCCCTATATGAACCACCCTTCACATAACTCAAGCATAATATTTGTACAGGTGATTCTAATACTGGCAATTTACAAAAAGTTGTCGAAATTCATGATTGAACTACATATACCCATAAACTTTAGCTTCATAAACATAGTTGAGAATCAAAAGAAATAGAGTATTCACAACTGCAGATCTGAGACCAGTAAAATATCATGCTTTTGGGGACGCTTTGTTATAATCCAACGACATTTATTAGATTAAGTACGATATTACCACCTTTCAATATAACAGTACCTATTTACGCAGAATACAACCTCGCTAGTCATAGTTTTCCAAATTGTTTACTTATCGATTCAAAGGAATAGAAAGTAGAATAGAACTCAGAACCGAATATCAAATTTCTAAATTTAAATTTTTTTAAAGTTTGTCATACCTGCGTTTTGAAAATAATGCAAGCATTTAATTAAATATATTGTCAAATTGAAAATAAAGGTTAAAGATTGTCATACCTGCGTAAAATAATGGAAGCATTTAACTAAATATATTGTCAAATTGAAGATAAAGGTAAACTACAATGCCGAATAATGGATGACTGTTACGTAAAGGTAAAATACAATGCCGCTAACTGTTACATAAAGCGAACATGAATGGTATTCTAACGTCCAGCGATGTTGATTATCGATGGTTTTTTTCATTATTTGGAGAATATATCTTAGGTGTTCAGTTTTTAGATTATTTATTAGTTTGTTTTTTCGCTATGTTTTTTTTTTTTTTAACACTATTTGAATATAACATTAATTATCTATTGTTTCTTCGAATTTATAGATTTTTTCATAATTAATATTTCATTTTCCAAAAAAATAGTTGTGATTACCTTTTTAGTTTTTATTTACTATATTTAAAAAACAAAAGCATCAACCCTACATATTTTCACTGATTGACTTGACTTGACTTGGTTCAATCATTTTCCTCAATGTATTTTTACTATATTATATATTTTTAAAATTCAATTTTAAATCATGATGCAATATAAAAAAATAAAATTTAAGTCAACATTACAATAAATAAGAGAAAAAATATTAGGAATCTTAATTTTTTTTTTTTGTTTTAGTATACTAGACATTGCAATTTCTTTTTATATTAAATATTTTATTACATATGAATTTTTGCTACATAATTATTACATTTTTATTTATTTGATCCTGAATTAAGATGAGTATAAATGTAAAGTTAAGTAAATAGTTTGTTACAATAATTAACATTTAAAAAATTATATATATATATCTATATATATATATATATATATATATATATATACACACACACACACACACACACATTCACTAGACATTGTAGTTTCTCCTCTTTATTTCATCCCATAAGTTAAAGATAGAATAAAATATGCACAAGCACATTTCAACAAAGTCTTAATTTGTGCAACAAAACATGATGTTGGCGCTAATGTTTCATCCAAAATTATCTATGCACTTATCTCTATTTGGCTCCAAGGGAAGTCCATTAATTATTGTTTCATTCAAAATTATCTATGCACCTATCTCTATTTGACTCCAAGGGTATCAAGTCCATTAATTATTTATGTTATGTGGCTTGGTCATATTCAAATGTGTTTCATTATTAGATAATTACTATCAATTACTTTTTGCGTGATAAGAAGATTGGTCATATTCAAATGTGTTTCATTATTAGATAATTATTATCAATTATTTTTTGCATAAGAAGAAGGTAGCAACCATGCATATTACATTGGTTATATAATGGAATTAAGTTATATTAGAAAATTTAATTATTAGAATGTTTTTAATAAATGAATATGATTTTATTATGTTTTATTTCTAAATTATAAAATTAATTAATTAGATTTTGTTTTTAAATTTTATGTAAATTAATTAGATTTTTTTTTAAATTTAAGATTTTTTTTTTAAATTTTATGTATAGATTAAATATCATATGTATTGAAATATTATATGATTATTTGTAATAAGTTTTTTTAAATATATAAACACAATATTGAGTAATTAGCGCATGTTAGTTATTAGTGAATATTGTTTTTAGATTAGATTAAAATTTGATTTTTATTGAGTAAGAGTTTTTGTTTTAAAAAAAATAAAAATAAATTGAAATTGACCATCTAACATTGAAAGATATTGGACATGAGAGAATTTATATATTTAACTATTAATAAAGACTATAAATGAATATATTTATTTTTTTTGCATGTCAAAATTTCTATTAATAAGAAAGCATATACAAGGATATCAAAATGCATGTTGTCTCACCCCGACCAAGTTTGTTGACCAATGTGCTAACCATACATCATAAAAAAATCAAAATTGCTAGCTGAGAGACCTAACATTCCAGAAAACTAACGGAACAAGAAACACACCAGTGAACATAATAATCAGTCATCGAAGGTAATTGAGGCAGGGTTGTCCTGCCCAGTAGCTAGGGGAGGTGGAGAGTGATACATTGAGTTGACATGGTGTTCAAAGTGAGTGAGGTAAGTTTCTAGTTTTTTAACCTTTTCAGTTAGTAAATTCTAGCCCCGCTAGATGACGACCACCCTCTCACAAACATGACACTAAATGTACTGGAGTTTCTCAAATTTAGCCATGACAGCCTTGTGCTCCTCCCTGCGAGCTTGATTATGGGCATTCAGACAAGAAGAGATAGATTGGAGCAGTTCAATAATTGCTGAGGAGGGACTTGTCCTCCTAGATGGTGTCTGACCCGTCAACCCATAATGTCCTTCGTTGGAGCGGCCCTGAGTTGTTGATCCATGAAGATGTCCTTACTCGCAACCTCCCACACCTGCATCACGACCAAATTACGTGACCATTTGGTGATGACAATCCTCCTGGAAGGCACTAACGAGGTACGAACCCCACGAGTGCCTCTACCCCCACGATCAGAGCCTCTTGCTCCCTAGTTAGAGCTTCCATCCCAAATAGAAACAACATCACCCTGAGACCCAAAGGAGGGGTAGGACCTTCAGGCTTCGTCGGAGCAATTATGCACAAGGAGCGGGGGTTGGGTTTCATAATGGAACTTAAAGGGAACCTACAGAGTGATGAGCCCCATAAATGGGTAATTATATGGGCTCATTTTGCCTCCTAACATAGTTTAATCAACCATTATCTTAGCTTATTGCATGTTTTTTTATTATATTTATGCTTATGGAGTGAGTTGGGTTGGTCATTATGCCATGGAGTCTACTATGTGTACAATATAGATTTTTGTTGAATTTTGGAGATAAAGTCAAAGATTTAATGGACAATTGGCAACAATAATTCGAAGTAGACAAGGAAGAGGATTTATAGGAGGGTATCCCCCTCATTTATGACTCCCAACTTTGAATTCTCCATCATGCAGTTCAGAGCACAAACAACCACATCAATGCACTAGGAGGAAGTCGAGTAAGTGGAGGATAACTTCTCTTTATCTCAAGTTTTGGGAGCCAAGCCTCCTTGATTTTAAGGAAGATGTTGGAAGCTTCAGTTGTATAAGTAGAGAGGCCTAGGGCCTCATTAGGAAGTTAGTCAAACTTTCGAATTTTTGTTGCAGCTTTGCTCTGCTTAACTTCGAGCTTACTTTTGTTAACAATTTCATGTAATCCTATTATTATTTTGATAATAAAGATGAGATCCTTTTTGAGCTAGCACTGAGTTACCTCATAGGGCTGAAGCTATTGGGTTAGGGCCAAATCCAAGTAGCCAATCTCCTCTTGTTTGTATTTATATGCTTTGTTTCAGCTTATGAATTAGTTGCTATTAGCTAAATCTCTTGCTTGGTTAATAATAGGGCTTTTGGTTATTTAGAAGGTTGTTTCCATTTAAGTTTTCTGTAGCAGGTTGAATAGTGATAGAAATAAGATACAAAAAGGCCATCAACAGAACCTTGGCCTCCTTTCCTCCCTTTGGGACCATGAACTGAGGCTAAGACCCTCTTGCTGCCACAAAAAACATAGATTTTCCTTCTCCATAGGATTTCTAGTGTTGCAGTTTGTTAGAAGGTTAATGCTTTGCTTTAGATCTCTTTCACCATGCTCATTTCGGTATTGCAATAAGTTTCCTTCCATGCTTTCTCTCATTATAGCATTTTTCATCATTTCTTTCCATAGCTCATAATCTAGATTAGCTTGATGCAAAATTCTGTTTTTTGATGTACTTAGTTTCCTTGCTTGCTTGATCTCCTTGTTTGATTTTTAGGTCCTTTTGTAGCAAATCTATTCTCACAACAAGTTAGCCAAACAACCATTACAATCTCTCTTTGATCTATGCCCCACAGTTCGCCTAGAGTTCATTTCAAAATCTGCCCTAGTTTCCTGCACTTTTCTGTAAACTTTTCTCTCTTTCCTTGAACAAATCTGACTATCTTTCTCTCTCCTAATCATTCTTGATGGACCCTAGAAACCTTAATATATCATCCTAGCCTTTAGCTACCCTTTCCACCCTCTTTCCTACCTTCAAAATCCCCAAAACTACTCTCAGCATCCTCCTGTAGACCTCCTGTAGACCTCCTATAGATCCCCTGCAGCCTCCTGTAGATTTTCTTATAGGTTTCTTTTTGAATTCCGATTGCGGGAAAAGCCTCCAGAAGGCCGCCTAAGACCTCCTAGGACCCATCCACACCATCCTACACCTCTTCAAATCCAAAAGTCGCCCTCCATTGCCACCTTATCGTTGCCACATTCACAATCAAATAAATTACATGCATGACAATTTCACATAAAAATACATAAAAATCGAAAGAAAAAAAATTAAAATAAATAAATAAAATAAAAAATTGCTCATTTACTTCTAGAAATAGCTTGAGTAGATGTTGTTTACTTCCTCAATAGGTAATGACATTCATTTCATGTTTTTTCATCTCTCTTTCTACAAAAGTAGGATTAGTTGGTTAAGTAGGGTTTGCTAGGTTTACTTTAAATTTCAGTCTTCTTTTCCTTTTTGCAAGTAGAGTAGCCTCTGTAGAGTAATCTTTCCTTTCTTTCATCACATATAAAGCTTCTTCTGAAATCCATAGAAGTTGGCTCGAGCTCCTAGTGATCTTGCACCAGCTGACTAAGTGACAGTCTGCAGTAAGAACTAGTACTTGTGCATACAGCACCATCGCTTCCAAGTTTGTTATGAACTACCGGGTTGATAAAAGTAAAGTAGGAAGCCTAGGAGTTGCAGCATTATTGCTGCAATACTGGTGCTCACCACTTTTTGGCGCCATTGTCGGGGAAGCGTCAGAGTATTTTGTGATTACTGCTTTCTTCTATTTTCTATCGCAACATTATGCTAAGTAGTTTATTTCAGCAAAAGTAGAGTAGTTGTTTCTTTCAGTTTCTGCATTTCCCTGCTTTCATTTTCAATTCTGCAAATTTCATTTTAGCAAAAATAGAATAGTTGTTTCTTTCAGTTTCTACATTTCCTTGCTTTCCTTTCCAATTCTGCAATTTTCATTTCAGCAATTTCCCTGCTTTCATTTTCAATTCTACAATTTCATTTCAGCAAGTTCATTTCAGTTAGTTGCAATTTGTTTGTTCAATAAATTTTAGTTTTGCAGGTACAAGCAGTGAAAAAACAAAAGCCAACCAAAAATATTTCCTTTCATACCTCATAGGAATATAGATAATTCAGGAAAATGTTTGCCCAACACCCCCACTGCTTCACACAGCCAATCTCCTCTCTTCTTCAGTGGCTGTAATCAAGAAAAACCCTTAGGTAACAGCTAGACATATTTAAAGAACCTATAAGGGAAGAAGAAGAAGAAAACATTCCTCTTGAGCCAATGGCTGAAAACAAAAATGTTCGAAGCAGTACCTTTTCTTCCAATTCATCCATTAAAGGTGAAATTAAAAGCATGCTGGAAGACCTCAAGAGTGATATGCTGCAGATTCTTGCCATGAAAATGGATGCCTTACATATCAAAAGGAAACAAGAGGAAGCAAAGAGGGCTTTGGCCATTTTTTGCCCTAGATGCACGAGGAGGCATCCTAGGAATGAATGTCCATTGAACTCTATAAGGGTTTGTTCAGTCTGCGGACAAGATCATTCTACAGATAAGTGTCCTTCCTTGCCCGGACTTAAAGTTGTATACCAAGGGGCCGCAGGAGTCACTGAACATATCTATTACATAAACCAAAGGGGGGCACATGGACCTAGACCATACCAGCATGGGATGCAAGGGACATCTTATGCATACTACAACCCCAACCAAGTCACATCCATACCTTCTTGGGGCCCCCCTGCTCATCCTTCCCGGTCCACATCTCCTCCTTCGTCATTCACATCTCCATATCATGCCGAACTAGCCACCCATCCATTTCAACCCTATTCTCAGCCGCAACTTCAGTGGAATGCATCTCATCAGGGGAGGAGGCCCCAATACACCTCTCTTCCTACTCTTCTGCCTCCATCACCTACCCAACCACAACCCCATCTACATCCACCTCAAATATACACTCCCACTCAACTAACCATACCACCATTTCCAAACCCACACATTGAAGTAGCTCAAGCCAATTACAATGTTGAGGTACAACACTTCCAAACAACTCCTCTTGAACTCAATGATATTCACCATAGCTCAGGAAGAGTATTGCAAAAAAGAGATTATATTGATATCATTGAATAACCACATCCAGTAGAAGAAGATTCAAAAGAGAAGATCAAAGAACCATGGGCTTCACTTGATGAAGAGAAGACATCAAAATTAGAGATCAAGAGAGCTCCCTCATGGTTACCATCAAATCCTCCATGTATTCAAGAGAAAAATCAGCAAAAAGAGGAAGATATGAAGGTCATGGTAGAAGAAGACATGAAGAATGATCCAAATCAGTAGAAGGGCCAAGGACATCACAACTATATTGAGATATGGTTCTAGACAGTCACTAAGTTGCAGCATCACTCTCTTCCTCAACTATGCTTGATCCCTTCAAAGTCAAATCATTTGGTCTCTGAAATCCGGATATATGTCAAAGCATACATTTCCAGCCTCCACATCATTTTTTCTATCATCTCGATGTGCACATGGCTCCATTGGAAGTATTCTTATACTTGAAAATGATTTTGTTTTTCAAGTAGGGTAGGGTAGAGAGAAAAAAGAAAAAATGAAAAATAAGAGAAAAATAAAAATCTAAGGTGAAAACCTCCTTGGAGGCGCCTCAGATTGGCTCATTGATTGAAAACCTCCATGAGGCAGTCAATGGGTTGGAAAGAAGAAAAAAGAGGAAAAAGAATAAGATCCCTGGGTGAAAACCTCCCTTGGAGGTGCCCAGGGCAGGCAATTAGGGTGAAAACCTCTCTGAGGCACCCTAGTTGTTTTCAAAAAAAAATAGAGAAAAAGAAAAAGAAAAATGAATTTCTAGTTGTATTGCAAGTGCAGGAGGACTATAGGAAGTAACAACAGGTGTCAAGGGAGCTCTGAAACCAATAACAGCACCTATCCTACCTTTCCTCACCTTTCCATCATTCTTAGCATTCTTTTCACCTCACTATGCTTCTTTTTCGAAAACTGTGTCTTCTACAGGAGGCCCTGTGTTTTCTACAGGAGGCTCCTGTAGAAATTACATAGAGCTAGAAATGGATTTTAAAGGCACTTTGGGGAACAGGGAAGTTTCATACAAGATTTATAAATCCTCCTACAGTCTTCAAATCTCTCTTCTATCATTTTCAAGTCTGCATCACAGCCCAAGCTCATTTTCCTTGCTGTCCAAAAAACTATAGGATGCAAAAAGTACATAGAGCAAAAAAAAAATATTCCATAACTTGAAACCGTGCATCCATTTAAAAAATTGTTTCATGGGGAGTTGCATAAGGATGATGGTAACATGCTCAAGCAATTTCAGCAACTTCCAGTGCACGGTTACCAAGAAATTGGCCTCCATCACCTTAAGCCATTTTTTCATTTTCTTAATATCCATGCATCCATTTAAAAAAATGTTTGATGGGGAGATGCATATGGATGATGGTGACATGCCCAAGAAATTTCAGTGAATTCCAGTGCACGGTTTCCAAGAAATTAGCCTCCATAACCTTCAACCATTTTCAATTTTTCTCGAAATCCGTGCATCCATTGACCAAAATGTTTCTATGGGAGGTGCATAATGATGATAGAAACATGCTCAGAAAATTTCAGGTCAATCCAGTCTACTGTTTAGGAGATATGGACAAAACAAGTCATTGTCCCATTAAAATCTAGCATCAGCAGCATAAGGGTGAAAATCTGAAGGTTGAAGTAGACTCCTAAAGATCAAATCCAGCCAGAAAGGAACCTGCACAAAGAACTGCCACATATCAGCAACCAGACAAGCATGCATCCATAGAAACAAGGCATGCAGCAAAAGGAAAGGCCACAACACCACACAACAAACACATTCGGATCTCAAGTAAGTGACTAACCCGCTCCTTTGTTTGCATTAGTATAAGTAAAGAGCATGCAACAAAAATGAGATGGTTGAGGTTGGTTGGGGTTGAGGTGGCCAGTTAACTGGGCCACCTTCATCTAGTTGACTTAACTCATCCGGAGGTGTCACCACATGGGCGCTTAGTCAAACTCAAGAGAGATGTCAAAGACAGGTAGTGGAGGCAATGGGAACTCCGATGAAATCATGAGGGGTGATTACAAGGAAAGAAACCATGATGACAAGGTAGCTGGGGACCAACGATCCAAATAATGCCAACGCACATTTTTTCCAACTCACCCCATCACCGGAAATATCTAAAAGAAGAAATAAGTACTCCTCCTCGAAACACTCTCACCACCTTTTCTTCCATTCTATCCTCGTCCACTTAGCTACAACAAGCTCTTTGTCCCCCCATAGCCTCGAAACCATCGTTCTTCATCGCTCTCATCCATCCTCCTACTATCGGTGTTCTATAGGAGCACTTACAGGTTCTACGAGAGAACCTACGGGAGGGATGGCAGTGTTCTACAAGAGGGCCAGTAAGTTGTTTTGGAGAGGAAAAAAACGGTTTTTAGCACAATTCTCGGGCTGCAGAGGTAGGTTCTTGGCATACCTCCATTGAATATCAAAATATGCTAACATTCGTTTAGTTTTTGAGGAGAAAATAAAACTGTTGGGTGGAGGAAATTCGTAAAAAATCACTGCTTATTGTCAAAAAAAAAAAAACAGTGTTTGTCTCCCTATTTTCCTTACCAAAAAAAAAAAAATGTTCTCCCCATTTCCATAATTGGTTTTCCAAGGTAGCATAGACAAAATGACAGGAGGTTTTATGAGGAAGGAGCCAACCAACTCCTCTAGGCTCCATGCACACCCCCAAGTAGTGGACATATTCACAAGATCCAATTGGATGAACTTTCTTAAGGAATTCTGAGGGTTTGATGAGGAAATTGCTCAGAAATTTTCCCACTCTTTGGTCCCTCACTCCATAACACCTTACCACATAGTTTGCAGATCATGGAGTATCATTCCCCAATGAGGATGAAAGAGGCATTAAGGAGAGTGCCAATGCACAAGCACTCCATGTAGAGGCTGAAGGTCAACTGAATTGGCCTCAAATTGAGCCCCCCACTGCTGCTAGGGATAATAGAGGGCTGAAAAGAGGAAGAAGAGCAATAGTAGTGGGAAGAGCTGCTAGGCATGCTAGAAGGAAAAAAGAGGAAGAAGAGCAACAAAAGTGGGAAGAGGTGGACAGGAAGGCAGGATTCCATGACAGAGAAGAGGAGCTCACATCAGAAGCATGGGATGTCAGGGAGGCCATCAGGGCCATCAAAGATGAAGAGATGGACTAAGTTGCTCAGAGGATGAGCAACACCTTTAGTGGGGGGTGATGATGAGCCCCATAAATAGGTAATTATATGGACTCATTTTGCCTCCTAACATAGTTTAATCAACCATTCTCTTAGCTTATTGCATGCTTTTAATTATATTTATGC
The DNA here is from genome assembly GCA_031772625.1 of Pinus tabuliformis. NCBI lineage: Eukaryota > Viridiplantae > Streptophyta > Pinopsida > Pinales > Pinaceae > Pinus > Pinus tabuliformis. Next base: position 1,520,377,046 of record CM062816.1, read on the forward strand.
TTATGGAGTGAGTTGGGTTGGTCATTATGCCATGGAGTCTACTATGTGTTTAATGCAGATTTTTGTTGAATTTTGGCGATAAAGTCAAATATTTAATGGACAATTGGCAGCAATAATTCGAAGTAGACAAGGGAGAGGATTTATAGGAGGCTATCCCCCTCATTTATGACTCCCCACTTTGAATTCTCGATCATGCAGCTCGGAGCACAAACAGCCACATTAATGCACTAGGAGGCAGTCGAGCAAGTGGAGGATAACTTCTGTTTATCTCAAGTTTTGGGAGCCAAGTCTCCCTGATTTTAAGGAAGTTGTTGGGAGCTTCAATTGTATAAGTAGAGAGGCCTAAGGCCTCATTAGGAAGTTAGTCAAATTTTTGAATTTTTGTTGCAACTTTGCTCTGCTCAACTTCGAGCTTACTTTTATTAACAGTTTCATGTAATCCTATTATTATTTTGATAATAAAGATGAGATCATTTTTGAGCTAGCACTGAGTTACCTCAGAGGGCTAAAGCTCTTGGGTTAAGGCCCAATCCAAGGAGCCAAGCTCCTCTTGTTTGTATTTATATGCTTTTTTCCAGTTTATGAATTAGTTGTTGTTAGATAAATCTCTTGCTTGGTTAAGAATATGTTGCTTTTGGTGATTTAGAAGGTTGTTTCCAATTAAGTTTTCTGTAGTAGGTCGAACAATGATAGAAATAAGATACAAAAAGGTCATCAACAGAGCCTTGGCCTCCTTTCCTCCCTTTGGGACCATGAACTAAGGCCAAGACCCTCTTGCTACCACAAAAAACACAGATTTGCCTTCTCCATAGCTCATAATCTAGATTAGCTTGATGCAAAATTATGTTTTTTGATGTAATTAGTTTCCTTGCTTGCTTGATCTCCTTGTTTGATTTTCAGGTCCTTTTGCAGCAAATCTCTTCTCAAAACAAGTTAGCCAAACAGCCATCACAATCTTTCTTTGATCTATGCCCCACAGGTCGCCCAAAGTTCATTTCAAAATCTGTCTTAGTTTCCTGCACTTTTCCATAGACTTTCCTCTCTTCCCTTGAACAAATCTGACCATATTTCTCTCTCCTAATAATTCTTGATGGACCCTAGATACCTTAATACATCATCCTAGCCTTCAACTACCCTTTCCACCCACTTTCCTACCTTCAAAACCTCCAAAACGGCTCTCGACATCCTCTTGTAGACCTCATGTAAACCTCCTGTAGATCCCCTACAGCGTCTTGTAGATTTTCCTATAGGCTTCTTTTTGAAGTCCGATTGCAGGAAAAGCCTCCAGAAGGCCGCCTGAGACCTCCTAGGACCCATCCACACCATCCTACACCTCTGCAAATCCCAAAGTCACCCTCCATCGTCACCTAATCGCTTCCACATTCACAATCAAGTAAATTACATGCATGACAATTTCACATAAAAATACATAAAAATCCGAAAAGATGTTTTTTTGCTCATTCACTTCTAGAAATAGCTTGAGTAGATGTTTACTTCCTAAGTAGGTAATGGCATTCATTTCATGGTTTTTCATCTCTCTTTCTGCAAAAGTAGGATTAGTTGGTTAAGTAGGGTTTGCTAGGTTTACTTTACATTTTAGTCTTCTTTTCCTTTCTACAAGTAGAGTAGCCTCTCTAGAGTAAGATTTCATTTCTTTCATCACATATAGAGCTTCTTCTGGAATCCATATAAGTTGGCTCGAGCTCCTAGTGATGTTGCGCCAGCTGACCAAGTGACAGCCTGCAGTAAGAACTAGTACTTGTGCATACAGCATCGTCGCTTCCAAGTTTGTTACGAACTACCGGGTTTATTAAAGTAAAGTAGGAAGCCCAGGAGTTGCAACATTATTGCTGCAATACTAGTGCTCACCACTTTTTGGCGCCGTTGTTGGGGAAGCGTCAAAGTATTTTGTGATTACTGCTTTCTTCTATTTTCTATCGCAACATTATGCTAAGTAGTTTATTTCAGCAAAAGTAGAGTAGTTATTTCTTTCAGTTTCTGCATTTCTCTGCTTTCATTTTCAATTCTGCAAATTTTAGTTCAGCAAAAATAGAATAGTTGTTTCTTTCAGTTTCTGCATTTCCTTTCTTTCCTTTTCAATTCTACAATTTCCATTTCAGCAATTTCTCTGCTTTCATTTTCAATTCTGCAATTTCCATTTCAGCAAAATTAGATTAGTCATTTCCTTGCTTTCAGTGCTGCATTTAATTTACTTTCCTTTACAATTCTGCAATTTAATTTTAGCAAGTTCAGTTCAGTTAGTTGCAATTTATTTATTCAATCAATTTCAGTTTACAAGTACAAGCAGTGAAAAAACAGAAACCAACCAAAAATATTTCCTTTCATGCCTCGTAGGAATAAATATAATTTAGGTAAATGTTTTCCCAACACCCCCACTGCTTCACACAGCCAACCTTCTCTCTTCCTCGGTGGCTATAATCAAGAAAAACCCTTAGGTAACAGCTAGACATATTTGAAGAACCTATAGGGGAAGAAGAAGAAGAAAACATTCCTCTGGAGCCAATGGCTGAAAACAAAAATGTTGGGAGCAGTACCTTTTCTTCTAATTCATCCATTAAAGGTGAAATTGGAAGCATGTTGGAAGACCTCAAAAGTAAGATGCTACAGATTCTTGCCATGAAAATGGATGCCTTACATATCAAAAGGAAAATAGAGGAAGCAGAGAGGGCTTTGGCCATTTTTTTCCCTAGATGCACCAGGAGGCATCTTAGGAATGAATACTCATTGAACTCTATAAGGGTTTGTTCAGTCTGCGAACAAGATCATTCTACAGATAAGTGCCCTTCCTTGCCCGGACTTAAAGTTGTATACCAAGGGGCCGCATGAGTCACTGAACAGATCTATTACATAAACCAAAGGGGGGCGCATGGACCTAGACCATACCAGTAGGGAATGCAAAGGGACATCTCAAGCATACTACAACCCCAACCAAGTCACATCCATACCTTCTTTGCCCCCCCCTGCTCATCCTTCCTGGTCCACACCTCCTCCTTGGTCATTGAGATCTCCATATCATGCCCAACCAGCCACCCATTCAACCTTATGCTCAGCCGCAACTTCAGTGGAATACATCTCATCAGGGGTGGAGGCCCCAATACACCTCTCTTCCCGCTCTTCTGCCTCCACCACCTACTCAACCACAACCCCATCCACATCCATCTCAAATATACACTCCCACTCAACTACCCGTACCACTATTTCCAAACCCGCACACTGAGGTAGCTCAACCCAATTACAATGTTGAGGTACAACACTTCCAAACAACTCCTCTTGAGCTCAATGATACTCACCATAGCTCAGGAAAATTATTACAAAAAATAGATTATATTGATATCATTGAAGGACCACATCGAGCAGAAGAAGATTTAAAAGAGAAGATCAAAGAATCGTGGGCTGCACTTGATGAAGAGAAGACATCAAAATCAAAGATCGAGAGAGCTCCCTCATGGTTACCATCAAATCCTCCATGTATTCAAGAGAAAAATTAGCAAAAAGAGGAAGATATGAAGGTCATGGTAGAAGAAGACATGAAGAATGATTCAGATCAGTAGAAGGACCAAGGACATCACAACTATATTGAGATATGGTTCCAGACAGTCACTAAGTTGCAGCATCACTCTCTCCCTCAACTAGGCTTGATCCCTTCAAAGTCAAATCATTTGGTCTCTGAAATCCGGATATATGTCAAAACATACATTTCCAGCCTCCACATCATTTTGTCTATCATCTCGATGTGCACATGGATCTATTGGAAGTATTCTTATACTTGAAAATGATTTTGTTTTTCAAGTAGGGTAGGATAGAGAGAGAAAAAAAAGAAAAAATGAAAAATAAGAGAAAAATAAAAATCTAAGGTGAAAACCTCCTTGGAGACACCTCAGATTGGCTCATTGATTCAAAACCTCCATGAGGTGGTCAATGGGTTGGAAAGAAGAAAAAAGAGGAAAAAGAATAAGATCCCTAGGTGAAAACCTCCCTTGGAGGTGCCCAAGGCAGCAATTAGGGTGAAAACCTCTCTGAGGCGCCTTAGTTATTTAAAAAAAAAAAATAGAGAAAAATAAAAATAAAAATGAATTTCCAGTTGTATTGTAGGTGCAGGAGGACTATAGGAAGCAGCAATAGGTGCCAAGGGAGCTCTAAAACCAATAACAGCACCTATCCTACCTTCCCTCACCTTTCTCCATCATTCTTGACATTCTTTTTACCTCACTGTGCTTCTTTTTTGAAAACTATTTCTTCTACAGGAGGCCCTGTGTTTTCTATAGGACGCTCCTATAGAAATTACAGAGAGCTAGAAATGGATTTTAAAGGTAGTTCGGGGAACAGGGAAGCTTCATACAAGATTTATAAATCCTCCTACAGTCTTCAAACCTCTCTTCCATCATTTTCAAGCCTGCATCACACCCCAAGCTCATTTTCCTTGCTATCCAAAAAACTATAGGATGAAAAAATACATAGAGCAGAAATTTGTTTTCCCCATAACTTGAAAACCATGCATACATTTAAAAAATTGTTTCATGGGGAGTTGCATATGAATGATGGTAACATTCTCAAGCAATTTCAGCAACTTCCAGTGCATGGTTACCAAGAAATTGGCCTCCATCACCTTTAGCCATTTTTGCATTTTCTCAATATCTGTGCATCCATTTAAAAATATGTTTCATGGGGAGATGCATATGGATGATGGTGACATACCCAAGCAATTTCAGCGAATTCCAGTGCACGGTTTCCAAGAAATCGGCCTCCATCACCTCCAACCATTTTCAATTTTTCTCGAAATCTGTGCATCCATTGACCAAAATTTTTCTATGGGAGATGCATAATGATGATAGAAACATGCTCAGAAAATTTCAGGTCAATCCAGTCTAGCGTTTGGGAGATATGGACAAAACAAGTCACTGTCCCATTAAAATCTAGCATTAGCAGCATGAGGGTGCAAATTTGAAGGTTGAAGCAGACTCCTAAAGATAAAATCCAACCAGAAAGGAACCTGCACAAAGCACAACCACATATCAGCAACTAGACAAGCATGCATCCACAGAAACAAAGGCATGCAGTAGAAGGAAAGGCCACAACACCTCACAACAAACACATTCGGATCTCAGGTAAGTGACTAACCCACTCCTCTGTTTGCATTAGTATAATTAGAGAGCATGTAACAACAATGAGATGGTTGACGCTGGTTGGGGTTGAGGTGGCCAGTTAACTGGGCCACCTTCATCCAGTTGACTTCACTCATCCGGAGGTGTCACCACACAGGCGCTTAGTCAAACTCGAGAGATGTCAAGGATAGGTAGTGGAGGCGATGGGAACTTCGATGAAATCATAAGGGGTGATTACAAGGAAAGAAACCATGATGACAAGGCAGTTGGGGACCAATGGTCCAAATAATGCCAACGCACATTTTTTCCAACTCACCCCATCACCGGAAATATCTAAAAGAAGAAATAAGTACTCCTCCTCGAAACACTCTCACCACCTTTTCTTCCATTCTATCCTCGTCCACTTAGCTACAACAAGCTCCTTGTCACCCCACAGCCTCGAAACCATCGTTCTTCATCACTCTCATCCATCCTCCTGCTATTGGCGTTCTACAGGAGCACTTACAAGTTCTACAGGAGAACCTACACGAGGGTTGGCAGTGTTCTACAGGAGGGCCAGTAAGCTATTTTGGAGAGGAAAAACATGGTTTTTAGCACAATTCTCAAGCTGCAAAGGTAGGTTCTTGGCATACCTCCATTTAATATCAAAATATGCTAACAGTGGTTTAGTTTTTGAGGAGAAAATAGAACTATTGGGTGGAGGAAATTCATAAAAAATTGCTGCTTAATGTTCAAAAAAAAAAATAGTCTCTGTCTCTGTTTTTCTTACAAAAAAAAAATAAAAAATTGTTCTCCCCATTTCCATAATTGGTTTTCCAAGGTAGCATAGACAAAATGACAAGAGGTTTTATGAGGAATGAGCCAACCAACTCCTCTAGTCTCCATGCACACCCCCAAGTAGTGGACATATTCACAAGAGCCAATTGGATGAACTTTCTTGAGAAATTTCGAGGGTTTGATGAAGAAATTGCTCAAGAATTTTCCCACTCTTTGGTCCCTCACTCCAGAACACCTTACCACACAGTTTGCAGATCAGGGAGTATCATTCCCCAATGAGGATGAAAGAGGCATTAAGGAGAGTGCCAATGCACAAGCACTCCATGCAGAGGCTGAAGGTCAATTCGATTGACCTCAAATTGAGTCCCCCACTACTGCTAGGAATAATAGAGGGCAGAAAAGAGGAGGAAGAGAAACAACAGTGGGAAGAGCTGTTAGGCATGCTAGAAGACAGAAAAGAGGAAGAAGAGAAACAGCAATGGGAAGAGGTGGACAGAAAGGTAGGATTCCATGACAGAGAAGAGGAGCTCACATCAGAAGCATGGGATGTCAGGGAGGCCATCAGGGCCATCAAAGAAGAGGAAATGGACTGAGTTGCTCAGAGGATGAGCAACACCTTCAGTAGGGGGTGATGATGAGCCCCATAAATGTGTAATTATATGGGCTCATTTTGCCTCGTAACATAATTTAATCAACCATTCTCTTAGCTTATTTCCTGTTTTTTTATTATATTTATGCTTATGGAGTGAGTTGGGTTGGTCATTATGCCGTGGAGTCTAATATGTGTTTAATGCAGATTTTTGTTGAATTTTGGAGATAAAGTCAAAGATTTAATGGACAATTGGCAGCAATAATTTGAAGTAGACAAGGGATAAGATTTGTAGGAGGGTATCCCCCTCATTTATGACTCCCCACATCGAATTCTCCATCATGCAGCTCGGAGCACAAACAGCCACATCAATGCACTAGGAGGCAGCCGAGCAAGTGGAGGATAACTTCTGTTTATCTCAAGTTTTGGGAGCCAAGCCTCCCTGATTTTAAGGAAGCTATTGGGAGCTTCAGTTGTATAAGTAGAGAGGCCTAGGGCCTCATTAGGAAGTTAGTCAAATTTTCAAATTTTTGTTGCAGCTTTGCTCTGCTCAACTTCAAGCTTACTTTTGTTGACAATTTCATGTAATCCTATTATTATTTTGATAATAAAGATGAGATCCTTTTTGAGCTAGCACTGAGTTACCTCAGAGGGCTGAAGCTCTTGGGTTAGGGCCCAATCCAAGCAGCCAAGCTCCTCTTGTTTGTATTTATATGCTTTGTTTCAGTTTATGAATTAGTTGTTGTTAGATAAATCTCTTTCTTGGTTAAGAATAGGTTGCTTTTGGTGATTTAGAAGCTTGTTTCCATTTAAGTTTTCTGTAGCAGGTCGAATAGTGATAGAAAGAAGATACAAAAAGGTCATCAACATAGCCTTGGCCTCCTTTCCTCCCTTTGGGACCATGAACTGAGGCCAAGACCCTCTTGCTGCCACAAAAAACACAGATTTTCCTTCTCCATAGGATTTCTAGTGTTGCAGTTTGTTAGAAGGTTAATGCTTTGCTTTAGATCTCTTTCACCATGCTCATTTCTATCTTGCATAATTTTCCTTCCATGCTTTCTCTCATTGTAGCATTTTTTAGCATTTCTTTCCATAGCTCATAATCTAGATTAGCTTGATCCAAATTTTATTTTTTGATGTACTTAGTTTCCTTGCTTGCTTGATCTCCTTGTTTGATTTTCAGGTCCTTTTGCAGCAAATCTCTTCTCACAACAAGTTAGCCAAACAACCATTACAATCTCTCTTTGATCTATGCCCCACAGTTCGCCCAAAGTTCATTTCAAAATCTGCCTTAGTTTCTTGCACTTTTCCATAGACTTTCCTCTCTTTCCTTGAACAAATCCGACCATCTTTCTCTCTCCTAATCATTCTTGATGGACCCTAGACACCTTAATACATCATCCTATCCTTTAGCTACCCTTTCCACCCGCTTTCCTACCTTCAAAACCTCCAAAACTGCTCTCGACATCCTCTTGTAGACCTCCTGTAGACCTCCTATAGATCCCTTGCAACCTCCTGTAGATTTTCTTGTAAGCTTCTTTTTTAAGACAGATTGCGGGAAAAGCCTCCATAAGGCTGCCTGAGACCTCCTAGGACCCATCCAAACCATCCTACACCTCTGCAAATCCCAAAGTCGCCCTCCATTGCCACCTAATCATTGCCACATTCACAATCAAATAAATTACATGCGTGACAATTTCACATAAAAATCCAAGAAAATGTTTTTTTACTCATTTACTTTTAGAAATAGCTTGAGTAGATGTTGTTTACTTCCTAAGTAGGTAATGGCATTCATTTCATGGTTTTTCATCTCTCTTTCTGTAAAAGTAGGATTAGTTGGTTAAGTAGGGTTTGCTAGGTTTACTTTAAATTTCAGTCTTCTTTTCCTTTCTGCAAGTAGAGTAGCCTCGGTAGAGTAAGCTTTTCTTTCTTTCATCACATATAAAGATTCTTTTGGAATCCATAGAAGTTGGCTCGAGCTCCTAGTGATCTTGCGCCAGCTGACCAAGTGACAGCCTGCAGTAAGAACTAGTACTTGTGCATATAGCACCGCGCTTCCAAGTTTGTTACGAACTACTGGGTTGATAAAAGTAAAGTAAGAAGCCCACGGGTTGCAGCATTATTGCTACAATACTAGTGCTCACCATAGAGCTAGACAAGAGGGACACCCAAAGAAATACCACCTGCTACCCGAAACCAATCAAGACTAACCGCAGACCAAAGAGAGTAGGAAAACCAACACCAAAGGCCCCATCACACGAGAATAGCCAAACCGGCCATGGAGGAAAGAAACCCGAGTAGAAAGAAACAAGCACCTAAGATGAAATTGAAAGGTGATACAAACCCAACACCTGAGTCGAAGAAGAACAACGAGGGGTGAAATGATTTTATAAACGAAGTTCTGACCATGACCGCAATTATAGAAAGACGTGAAAGGAAGAGCTAGGATGCAAGAAAATTAGTTTGAATATAGAATTAACTATGGTGTGGGCTTAGATGAATTAACTATGGTGTGGTGGAGGGGTTGCTCTCCTGCCCTCCCTTGCCTTAAACAATGAATAATTGGCATATGTCACATAATGGGTGGTTATCCCAGTCTGACACCCCATCAAATAAAAGAATTTTTATTTTTTTTAAATAAAAAAAAAATAAAAATAAATTATTAACTTATTTCTTTAAAAATCAATATTTTTTACTAAATTTTAAATGAATACTAAAATAAATTAAATACAAGTTTGAATTTTAAAAATAAAAACTTATAAAAAAAATACACCAATATAATATACTAAACATATATACAAAATACTAACATTTTTAAATAAAATAGATAATTGGCAAAATACAACAACTCTTACAAAACCCAATTAACGTAACAAAATTCACAAAATACCAACTCTCGAAAATAACAAAGGTGAAATCATAAAGATAAGACCCAATTAACGTAACAAAATTCACAAAATACCAACACTCTAAAATAACAAAGGTGAAATCATAAAGATAAGAAAAGATTGACATGTCTAAACTCGAGAACAATTACAAAATTAGTTAATAGTTATGTTGAGTTGATGCAACATTCATTTATAAAACATAGTTTATTGAAAATTGTGTATCACAAACCATGCAAGAACATTGTTTATTGAAAAATGTATTTCACAACCCATGCAAAGTTGGGATTCTTGTAAAATTGAGTAACCATTAAAATAAAACCACATAGGCCTACAATAAGACAGGGTATCACCTCGACAACTTCATCCCATTTTAGAGTTAGCACATCTCATCTCTAAACACTATCCACACTAGCATAGCATAGGGTATATTCGAATTTAAATGTAATTTCTGAAATTCTTTTTATGCAAGTTGGACTAACGTGTAGTTGCTGCAAGATACGTGCCATTTCATCAAAATATTATTAGATTTGGGATTTATTTACAAATACAATGTGGTGACGGTTATTAACTATAGCAGGTGGGACTGCTTAAGTGTAGTTTGGGTCGGTTCTTTATACTGAAAATAATTTAAATAGTATTGCAATGGTTTTATTCTATATAGTTGTAATATTATATATATTTTTTATAATTATATGATTTTTTACACAAAATTTATGTATAAAAATATTGAAAATTAAATTTCTCAGCCATAGAAATAATACAACTAAATAAATTATAATATTTCTATTGGAAGAAAAAACACTTTAACAAGAAGAATTCCCAGTCTTTCCAAGAAAAACCCAGAAGAAAACATTATAAAACAAAGCCATATAAGCATACAAAAATGTTTTCTAAAGACACAGATATTATTTGTTATAACTGTAACAAGAAAGGTCACACAGCTCCAAACTGTCCAGATAAGAAAAAGAATAAATCAAAGAAGAAAGTTCAGTATAGAAATAAGAAAGGAAAAATCAATTTCTTTGATTTGCCAAGCAGCTGTGATGAACTTATATCTTCTGATTCAGAGTCAGAAAATGATTTAAATTTTGTTGATTCAGATGAAACATCTGATGATGAATATTGTAAAGATCCTCATTGTACAAAATGTAGAGAATGTGATTGCAGTGACCCCGATATTTGCAGATGCAATGCAGTCAGGATGATGAAACCTGACTATGACGAGATCAGCAAAAATATTTTTGCACAAATGATGGCAGCTAATGATCCGCAGATAAAGAACATGTATAAATCATTGTTGACTGAACATTTGAAACAGGCACCCTCTGATTCAAAGAAGGCCACTCACAAAGGATATGTGCCACCTGCTTCTCTATTCTTAGTAGAAGCATTGACTCGGAAATTTAGAAATGAAGACTTTGGTGAAGATTTGCCGCAGACATTGCCTGTTGTTCATCAAGCAATTAAAGACCTAAGGAAAACAATAAAAGAGAATCGAAGGATGTGCATAGAAAATCATAATGAGCTAAACCTCAGATTGATGAATGCACAAGAAACTGTTGCCTCAACATCACAAGGTCCCATATCAGGAAAAGAAGAAAAGTGGACATCTCATACAAATCCCATGATGTCAAAAGAACAACAGCCAAAAACTTATGATGAAGAAGAGGAACCAGTAAGAACAGATTTTGGATGCAATAGCATGAAAAGGGATGTCATGTATTGTGTCAAAATGAAAGTAAGAGTCGGAAGCCAATATGAATATTGGAAAGTTCTTATGGATACTGGTCCAAGACTAAACATTGCTAGCGACACAGTGGTCAGCATGCATCTTAGAAGGCTGACAGCTTGTCCCAAGGTAATAACAGTAAGTGGTGAAATTGCCACTAAGTATGAAGTTGAAGTTGATGCATTCCTAACAGAGAAAATTGGAATACACTTGGTCTGCCCTATTTTCCCTGGCATAGATTGTGCTATGTATCTCGGCACACCTTTCTTCCAGAATTTTGAAAGGCATGGAGCAAAGTTTGACAAAAGCAGCCAAAGGTATGGTTATTTCGTCTCTATAGATGATAGAGAAATATTTTTCCCTTTCATTAATTCCAGTTCGCCAAATAGATTGAAAAGGATAGAAAGAATGGAAAATCTTTTGGCAAAAATGGAAGTAAAGAAAGAAATTTTGAAAACTAAAGAACATCTGGACAATGGAAAATACTCAAAGGAAATAGCAGACCTCACTGCTAGATTTAAAGAATGTTGTTCTGATGATCCAAATGCCTTTTGGCATATCCATAAGCAGGAAGTAGAACTTCCTCTCAAGAAATATTTCAGTGGAAAACTAAGAAGGTCAAAAGCAGTAGCAATGAATGAAGATCAAATGAAGCTTTGTAGAGAAGAAATCAAGGAATTGCTAAAGAAAGGGCTCATATGGAAGAGTAAGAGTCCTATTGCTTGTTTTACTTTTTACGTAAATAAGCATGCTGAGATAGTCAGAGGAAAGCCTAGGTTGGTGGTAAACTATAAACCTCTGAATGATATCCTTGATTATGATGCTTATCCTCTACCTAAACCATCCTCTATACTTGCTCAAATTTCAAAATCCAAGATCTTTTCCAAGTTTGATCTAAAATCTGGTTTCTGGCAAGTAGGAATAAAAGAAGAGGATAAGTGGAAAACAACATTCTCAGTACCTGGAGGCCATTATGAATGGAATATCATGCCATTCGGATTAATCAATGCCCCCTCAGCCTTCCAGAGGATAATGGATGAAACTTTTGAAGGAATGGAGGAATTCCTGAAAAAGTATATTGATGATATTTTGATTCATTCTGATAATATTGTTGACCATATTAAACATTTGAATATTTTTCTACGCAGGGTCAAAGATATGGGCATAGTATTATCAGAATCCAAAATGAAGTTATTCAAGCCTATGATCGACTTCTTGGGTTACAACATAGAGCATGGATCTTATACTGTAATCCAAAGAAGCCTGAATTTTGTTGATCACTTCCCTGATGAAATTAAAGATAAAACTCAGTTACAAAGATTCTTGGGAAGTTTGAATTATATCTCCAAATTTTTGAAGCATTGTGCACAAGAATGAAGACTCCTGAACCAAAGACTCCAGAAGACTCCAATTCCATGGAATGAAGACTGTACTCAAGCAGTCAAGAAGATAAAAGAAAAGGTAAGGAATATACAGCCTCTCTCACCGATAAGAGAAGAATGGGAAAAAATAATCATGACAAATGCCAGTCATGAAGGATGGGGTGCAGTTTTGTGTCAGAAGAATCCTAGCAGCAAATCAGAGGTTGAAATCTGCCAATATGTGTCTGGTCTTTGGGCTAAAAATCAAATGAATTGGTCCAGCCTCAAGAAAGAACTCAGAGCTGTTTGTTTGGGTATAGCTAAATTCAGAGATTTTGTTATTTATACCCATTTTACTGTTAAAACAGATTGTCAAGCTTTAAAGTATGCAATTCACAAATGTGAATTTGAAGATGTAGCTATGGTGAGATGGATTATGCAGCTCAGTCAGTATAATTTTGATATTGAATTTGTAAAAGGTGACAAAAATAGCTTTGTCAACATGTTGAGCAGAGAATTTCTTAATGAGCATTCCTCATTAAAACTACATTGTAACTACCACAGGAGAAGAGAGTCCACTATTAAAATTGAAACCTCATCTGGTTGGGTTTCCTATGATCTAGACAAGAGATTATTAGATCATGATGATAATTGGCGTCCCATCAAAGAAGTCAGATATAGGGAAGGTTTTGATTTCCTATTGACAGACCCCCACCAAGATGAAATGAATGATGAAGCCCTGGAAGCCCTTGATTATTTAAGATAGATTGGAAGCATTGCTTACAAGTTGGAAAGAGATAATGAAGATGATAATAGAATCACCAGTTGCCATATAACATTCAGAAGATTCGATAATCATCTTAATAGAGAGAACTATGATCCAGGACGCCAGAAAGAAGCTTTCTACACAACAATGAACTTGCAAAATTTTTCAACTAACATGTTTTATTCTTTGCAGTTTTCATTTTTGTTTGAAGGGGTCCCAGTTGAAGACATGGAAGAAGACGATCCACTCCCTGAATGGTTTATGGCATGGTGGGAAAGATTTGGGCTGTCACCACTCATCCTAAAACCATATTCATTTACTTTATTAAAGATTCCTAATTTCAGCCCATCAAGTATGCTCGTGACTCAAGTATTGTACAAAACAATTGAAGACCTGGTAAATCTAAGTAATGAAGATTTTCTGAATGGGGTCCGGAGGTGCGGTCATGTCCGATGGTTCGTAATGAATCATTACAAGGCCAGAAAGATTATTCCAAGTACCACCTATGAAGAGTTCCATCGACAGATTGATCCACAACTGAACCCATTCATGAACTTAAATTATTTGGACCTACCTGATCCACATGATAATGCAACTTGGGAAACTGAGAAAGAAGTTTGGGTACAATACTATTCAAACTACATGATAGAAAGGTGGAACTTTCAATACTACACTTATCCACAAGTAGATTATTACACCATATAAAGTGTCGTCTTTCCAACCGACATTGGTGTTGGATGGGCTTTCGAGGATTCCCCCATACTGGTAATATCCTCAGTGTAATCTTTTGTACAGCTTTGGAGATTTTCATATCTCATCAATAAAGTCTTTCACATGCTTTCGTGGGTTCCTGTATTTTGGAATCTCCACTTTGTTTGAGTCTAGTACTAGATTCAGTCCCCACATGCCTCTGGCTATCCGTAAAAGGAGAAGGGACGAGATAACATGGGACAGTCCTCCCATGCCCGAATCTAGCTTTCGGCGATCTGATCAGACTGGATCAGCATCTTTCTTTTGAGTCATTAATTAGTACACCCTGCTTTCGAGGACAGTCCTCCCATGCCCGAATCTAGCTTTCGATGATCTAATCAGACTAGATCAGCATCTTTCTTTTGAGTCATCAGTTAGTACACCCTGCTTTCGGCGTCTCATGAATGTTTTTCCCCCTTGGTTAGTTCTATAAATATTTCGAACTATAAGGTAAGGCTCATTCAGGGTTTTAGAGGTCTAAGTCGAGCTTTCTCCTACTCTGCATCTGCGGACTCTTAGTCTGATCTTCTTGCACCACGAGATAAGTTCTAGTCTGTAAGTGATTTGAGAAGCCTGCACATTAGCACTTGATGTTAGTGTGAACCTAAAGTGGCCGAATCATCCAGGTTATTTGAGTTTTTTGGCTTGTTTTAATCTTGAGACTTAGTCTGCTTGCATGCCAGGTATCCTGTAGATCTGTTATGCTTCGACTAACTCATATCTACTAAACGCTGCAGCAGTCAATCTTAGGAAAATATTTTCCCTCTGTAATATGAGCATTCATAATAAGGATAATTCTGTTCAAATTTCTGCAATCTTGTTGTGTTAAACTTACTGTGTTATTAATATCTATGTTTGACTCTAGGAAATCTAGTGATAACCTTGTCATCAACCTCTGTAATGATAGATTGGGTTGCAGCGATTGTTCTCTTGGCTGGTTTACCCCAATTAGTTACCCAATCATCTGGGGGACATAAATCATTTCGAGAAACATATACAGGTGTGACTGGATCCATATAAGTAGTACCATCTTCATTAAGTACTACTGCAGCTTCCCAGTGAGGAAGAAGGTTTGGCTCTTTCAGTGTTTCTGCTTTTAACCATGAATCTAGAGTGCCTTCAAATCCTCCAATGATTCTTCTAGTAGCATTAATAGGATCTATATCATCTGCAAGGTAAGTCCTATAGCAAACAAGCATGGAATGCAAAACAGACATGATTTCTGCTTCAGTGCAGTTGTCTATATTCCATGAGTATGTAGAATTTGCAGACCAATCCTTATGATATTCAGATTTCATAAGGTCTCTACGGTCAGGAGTAGGATTCCAAGTAGTTTCCCATCGGGATCTGGAGGAAGTAGCATTTACCTGATTTTCTTCTTCATGCGTTTTAATGCCAAACTGCTCTTTTTCTTCAGGAGAAAAATTATTAATACAAGCTTCAAGTTCTTCTATTTTAGGCTCAACATCAATTTTATGAATACTTGTATCAAAATCTTTTTCTGCCTCTTCATCTTCATGGGATGAATCTCCAAACTTATAACTAGATATCCATTCTTCCTTTACAGCTTTACCAGTTTCTTTTTTTTCAATAGTAGAAGTGGGGCTGAAAAAACTGGGATTAGCGAAAAGGGAATAAGGATGTGTTGAGTTTGGGGGTGGAAAGGTTATAGAGCTAGGAGCTTTGATGAGGCTTTCCATAGATGGAGTAATGGAGTAGGGAACAGAAGTCTTGGGCTCAGAGAACAAGGTTGCAAATTTGTAAGTTTCTACCTGAGGCTTCTTTTTCAGAGATTCTACTCCTTGAGATACTTCCCATACCTGATTTTTGACTAAGTCAAGGGAAGTACTGATTTTTACTATCTCTCGTCCATGAGCTGAGGCTGCTTCATGGATTTTCTTTTCTGTATTCAGAGACAATCTGTCAAGGCTCTGGGCAAGAGTCTTATCATTATCTGCTAAAGTAGATACGCCGCTATTCAGACAAACTGTGTTATAATCTTGCTTTTGCAAGATTCTTTCAACCATTAAATTCATCTCTGAATTAGCGACTTCTTGGTGTTCAAATCTGGACCTGACAAATTTTTCAAGACTGGATAATGCTAAATTAGTCTAGTTTGTGGCAGCAATAGAATCTTTTTCTACCAAAGAGGGATCATCTAAATGTGATGGGAGTAGTTTATACAATTTCCCATCTTGCCCTCTTATGACAAAATTCTTCCAAGGAGGAAATTCGGTATCTGTGTCCAAGATAGAGCCATCAAGGAGTTCCCACTTGTGTTTATTTGGAGTTCCTGTTCTCATCATATTTACATTGAGTTGAGAACAAATCTTCTTTAGTAGATTTTCTCCTTCTGTTCTGACACAAATCAGAGTTCTAGGGATATTAGGCTTTGCTATCATACTCTGGAATTTTGGATGAAAAACTGGAGCTTTCAGAGGTGGAGGGATTACTACTGGATTTTCTTGTAATTTTTCTTCTACAAATTTCTCTTCATCCTTGATTCTTTTTTGTCTAGCCTGGTTCTTGAATTGCTTCATCAAGGATTGTTCTATGATATTTGCAGAAGGATAATACCATTCATAGAATGATATCCATTGGTTTTCTACCTTCATCCATTCTTTCCATTTTGCAACATTTTGCCTATTGAAGGCAGGTTGATCTTCTTTTGGAAGAAGTCTTGCTTCCTGAACATACAAATGTTCCTTTTCATGGGTGAACATATCCCAATTGAACATTTTCTTCTTCCATGGATCCTTAGCATCATAAGGACCAATCCCTTTGAAATTTTTTAAAAATGCAATTATTTCTGAGTCAGAAGGGATCTCAACATATTTTGGTATTTTATCTATGGGGTTCCTTCTATATGCAGGAATAGAGGATTCACTGGTGTAGCCAAGTCCAAAAGAGGAAGAGATAGAAACAATATGTACAAGTAATTCTTCCTGTGGATTAAAAAATGAAACATTCTTATAACTTTCATCAGAAGAGTCAGAAGGAGGGACAAATTTGATCATGTTGATTTTGTGTCTCTCTGACGAGTCACCTTGTACAGTATGATTCTGCCTATAATCCAGTCGCCCCTATATATGTTTCCCGAAATGATTTATGTCCCCAGATGATTGGGTAACTAATTGGGGTAAACCAGCCAAGAGAACAATCGCTGCAGCCCAATCTATCATTACGGAGGTTGTTGGCAAGGTTATCACTAGATTTCCCAGAGTCAACACAGTCCAGCGTGGGAAATCTAGTGATAACCTTGCCATCAACCTCCGTAATGATAGATTGGGCTGCAGCGATTGTTCTCTTGGTTGGTTTACCCCAATTAGTTACCCAATCATCTGGGGGACATAAATCATATAAATAATAAAATATTACAAAGTTATTTTAAGATTTTTTATAAAAATTATAAAAAAAAATATTCTTCTAATGATACACAAATCAGTCTTTTATATAAAATAAAAAACTAAACTCATTCTTATATATCAATATGCTTTATTTATATTTAAACTAAAACCATCAAAATTATAAATTAAAACAATTTTAAATGATACTATGAATACTTTCTAATAGGAAAAACATTCATGCATAATTAAACTAATAAGTGGTTTTAAAATACAATAAAAAAACTCTCTCAATATTTTATGCAAAAACAGGATTCCCTATTGTAAATTTTTTCTTTTAAATTTATAACATAATTCAAGTCATGTCAACTTTATATATTGTGTGCATCCTTTGGCTTATACTTAATTAAATCAATAAATGTCTCCCCTATCGAACTTTCACACATTAATCTTTCTGTTAATTGCATATCTTGATCACATGATCTAGAATTAAATATGCTAGCATATTCTAGTCATATCATTTACATCAATGGATCATATTAGTCAGATTAACTTACTTATATGTATTAATCCATTTTTTAATATTTCCCTTTACAAATATGCTAGTATATTCTAGTCATATCATTTACATCGATGGATCATATTAGTCAGATTAACTTCCTTATATGTATTAATCCATTTTTTAATATTTCCCTTTACAAAGCATGTTTAAAAAATTATTGTCTTACCTTATTATGACACTTTTTGGGAAGTAGAATGCCACATATAACACTTTTGTGGGAAATAAACAATATAAACTAATTGTTGTCCCTAATTAGGCCACGAGTGGTAGAAAACAGACTTACTAAGCGTTATTGATATCCCTAATTAGTCTTGAGTGGTGGGAAGTGGAATTACTATGCCTCATTTATACCCCTAATCATTTCACATGGTGGGAAATGAAATTACTATGCCTCATTGACATCCCTAATTAGGCTCAAATGGTAGGAAATTGAATAAAAATGCCTCATTTATTTATATTCATAGTAAGTCCACATATCAAAACTAGTGGAAATTTGAATGAGCCCATGCAACACCCTTTGGAGTACGCAACCGTTGTGGCAAGTGAAACGGGAGAGATGGTTCATGGAGTATGGATGGTGTATGACACATTGTCCCACCGTGAACTACATGTATAACCATCCGAAATTATAGTAAAACTGATGCAACGGTTGTGGGAAGTGGAATGGGAACATTGGGTCATGGAGTATGGAGGTTGCATGACACATTGTGCCACCTTGACCTAGCTGACCATTTGAAATTATTGTAAAACCATAAATAACATTCATGTTATTGAATATTAATTTCTTTTTTTAACCATAAGGATAATTTTTATACTAAATCAACGTTGGGAACACAATTCATCACCTCGAAGTACATCACTATTCATCCAAATTTTCTAACATGTTCCTTTGATCTATCTCAACTAGCACAATTTCTTCATAGACTTCGTAAGAAAAACAAAAAAAGGACTCTATGTAGGTGTATACCTTACATATTTGACCCCGAAGGTGAGACTCCCCATGTGATAGGAAGGCTCATTTGGATATAACATCTTATGTGGCGATGGAGCACTAGATTTGGTGGATGCATTCTGACAATCCTCCATTCTACTCAATTTTACCTAGAGCTCCATGAAATTCAACTGCAATTCCTCATTTTTTTAATGCAAAGTCGCCATTTCATTATCTTGATTTGCTAAATGAGGTTCCATTTTTTATTGCTTATCAATTAAGGATGAAATTGTAGCTATTTTCTCACTAATCTTCAAGTTAAAAGTCAAGAAATAAATTCTCTTTGTCAACTGCTCCACCAATACCTCCTTCGATCATTAAGTTAGAACTCCCACTCACTCTCCAAATTTGGTTCCTTCTTGGCCTTACATTGCCTTCTTCGTGCTTTCCTAATTGCATCTTAGTGCTCTGAAAAGATAGGAGAAGGGGAGATCTCCTTCCACAATTGAAACTAAACGTGGCATCCCCTGACAATACTCTGCCTGACAGGACTCCATAAAATGGATTTTTATTCAATAAGCTCAAAGCATCAATTTAGGGTAGTTGCACCTACGCAGTGGAGGAGTTAGCGATGGTGACCTCGAGTGTAATTATGTGACCAATGCAATGATACTCTGAATTGATGTGCTTGCAACACCACTAATATGTTTGTTGCCATTCCTTCTTAGCAGCGGGGCTCCTGCCAATTCATGCTAAAGTTGCAAGGGAGGTGATGTTAGGCCCCTATAATATTAGTGATTCCCCCATTACTATTTTCATTGTATCCCTTATTATTATTATTGTGCTCCTATTGTCCCCATATTGTTATTATTATGCCCCATAGAAACCCACTATTGTTATTTTTGTGCCCTTATGTTATTACTGTTATGTCGGCTTGATTACATTGTGACCCCTTAGACTCCTCTATATAGAAGGGAGGTTTAGTCATTTGTATCATCCAAGAATTGTTCATTTGTGTAATGTAAAGGAGATTGCCCCCTTGAAGAGGCTGACTTCCAAGGCATTGATCTATCTTTTCTATATTTTTGTGAGTTGGTTTCCTAACATTTCGTATCAGAGCTTTGTACTAATTTTGAAACGGTGACACGTGGCACATAGTACAAGTTTTCTCTACTGAAGTATTCTATAATCACGTCACCGTGGGAGATTTGGCATAACTCTTCCTTGGATAATCCAATCTTCATTAGACTTTCAGGGTTAGAAATGGGACTCAAAGGGCTACTGTAGGATGAGATTTCAGATATTCGAGATCCGCAGTTACAGAGATACAACATATTCAATATCGAGCTCTTACAAAGTGAAAAAAAAGGTGTGTAGTTTTTTTGAATTTTGCATAAGATTGGTTTGAAAAATTAGTTTGAAGGAATTCAAAGGGAATAGTGAAGAAATATTAGCATTAATTAATGCCTTGAGAAAGAAAATGGAAACACCTAGTTAGCAACCTGAAAGCTCTAGCATGAATCGTGAAGAAGAGGAAAAAATGCAACATGATATATCAAAATTACAAGACCAAGTACAACAAATTTCACTCTCACTAAAGGTAAATGAAGCCAAGATGAATGGCGTGGAAGCTAATATGAATGGCATGCAAGTTAAGATGGATGGCGTGGAAGCTAAGATGGATGGTTTAAAGAAAGGCATAGAAGCTAAGATGAATGGCATGGACGATAAGATGGAAGAATTGAGGATGAATTTGAATAAGTTGCTACAAGAAATGGTCACTAATGGTGAAAGGGTAGTAAAGGAAACTCATGATGAGAACAAACGAAATGTTAATCATGATTTCATAGACTCTAATGTTGGATTGAAGACCCACCATGTTCCAAAAATCGATATGAAGAAGTTTGACGGCAAGGATCCCGGAACATGGATACTACAGATGGAGCAGTTTTTCGATCTCCGTAATGTGCAAAACACACAAAAGGTACGTATTGCAACTTTGTATTTGGAACCAAATAAGTTTGTATGGTATCAATGGCTTTGCTCTCATAAACAAATTGTCATTTAGGCAATTTTTACGGAATAAATGATAGCACAATATGAGGATACAAAAAGCAACACCTTTTTTAGCCAATTGGTAAATCTCAAACAAAAGGGTTCAATGATGGAGCACATTGAGGACTTCCAAAAATTGAACATAAGGGTAAAATATATTCCAAAGGAGCATAGGATTGATGTGTTTATAGGGACTTTAAAGGATAATATCCAACATGAGGTTCGCCTTTGGGAACTTGATTCATTGGAGAAGGAATTCAGGTTAGCAAGAAAAATGGAAAGCAAAATTATGGCAACAAGGAAGCCTACCACTCACAACTATAAAGATGGAAGTGTTGTTGCCCATAGCCTTCCACAAACTACAAGGTTGACACCACAACAATTGGAAGAAAAAGGAGCAAAAGGGCTATGTTACAGTTGTGATAGCAAATACACTAAAGGTCATAAGTGTGCAGGGAAGAAATTATTCTACATAGATTGTGAAGAGGAGGAAGAAAAGGAACAAGCAATGTCAAAAGAAGAGGATATACTCCAGGAACAAACCCTAGATAAAGAAGAAATGAATCTGACCATATCTTGTAATGCATTGGCTAGAATTACCACTCCTCAAACTATCAAGATAGAAGGACATATCAAGAAGAAAAAGGTAATAGTGTTGATTTATTCAGGAAGTACCCATAAGATAGCAAAGGAATTGAATTGCTTCCTATATCCAGTACCAAAGTGTCAAGTGATCGTTGCAAGTGGAGGAACCATAAATTGCTCTGGAAAGTGCCATAATATCAAGCTATCCATGGGAGAATATGTATTGAATAGCCCAATGCTTTCTATTCCAATGGGTGGTGCTGATGTTGTACTAGGAGTCCAATGGCTACAATCCTTGGGTATAATAGCTTTTAATTTTCAAGAACTTTTCATGAAATTTTGTGCAGAAGGAAAGGAAGTTGAATTAAGGGGTATTACAGGGAAACCGGGAAAGATAATAAGCTCTAACGGTATGACAAAGCTTCTAAAGAATGAAAAATGACGTGTAATTGCACAATTATGTTTGCTAGAGGTTCCCACATAAAAATCATCTATTTCTCCAGATATCCAAAAAGTCTTGGATAATCATTCCAATGTATTTGAGGCTCCCAAAGGTCTCCCACCTATTCGTGATCATGATCATGCTATTCATTTGATTCCAGGAAGTGTGCCTCCAAACATCAGGCCGTACAAATATCCCTATGCCCAAAAGAGTGAAATTGAATGTATGGTTGCAGAAATGCTAGAGGCTGGTATAATTCAACCTAGTCAAAATTGTTTCTCTACTCCAGTAGTATTGGTGCACAAGAAGGATGGATCATGGCGCATGTGTCCGGATTATAGGGAGCTCAACAAGCTCACTATTAAAGATAAATTTCCCCCTATCATTGATGAATTGCTTGGATCAATTTACTTCACCAAGTTGGATTTTTGTTCAGGATGTCATCAAATCAAAATGAAGACTGAAGACAATCCGAAAACAGTATTTAGAACTCATGAGGGTCATTATGAATTTTTGGTCATGTCGTTTGGCCTTACCAATGCACCTTCTATATTTCAACATTTGATGAATTCCATTTTCAAACCCTTCCTTAGAAAATTTGTGTTAGTATTTTTTGAAGATATACTAATCTATAGCAAGTCTTGGAAGGATCATGTTGAACATGTTGACAGGGTGCTCGAGCTATTGAAGGAGAAACAATTATATGCAAAAAACTCCAAATGTTTCTTTGGAGTACAAGAGGTGGAATATATGGGTCATATTGTATCTCATGAAGGTGTTAAGGTAGACCCTAGAAAAATTAAATCCATTAAGGAATGGAAAATCCCCACATCCATAAGGCATCTGTAAGGATTTCTCGGGTTGACAAGGGATTATCGCAAGTTTTTTAAGAATTATGGGAGAATAGCAGTACCTCTAACAACATTATTGAAGAAATATGCATTTTCATGGACTCCAAAAGTAACAAATGCCTTCGAACATATTAAAGAGGCAATGTGCCAAGCACTGGTCTTAGCTACGCCGAACTTCACAAAAACCTTTATTGTGGAATCTGATGCTTCAGGAAATGGAATTGGTGTTGTTTTAATGCAAGATGAAAGACCCATTGCTTTCGAAAGTCGTCCAATCAAGGGAAAGTATTTACACAAAGCTATTTATGAGAAGGAAATGTTGGCAATACTACATGCACTTAAGAAATGGCGACCCTACCTAATGGGAAGACACTTCAAGGTAAAAACGGATCATGGTAGTCTTAAATATTTTTTAGAACAAGATTATCCTCTGAAGAGCAACAAAAATGGGTCACAAAGATGTTGGGTTATGACTTTGAAATCATCTACAAAAAATGGAAGCAAAATGTTGTGGCAGATGCACTCTCAAGAAAGGATGAGGATGTGGAATCATTGTTGTGCACCATTTCTATTATCCAACCAGATTTGATAAACAAAGCAAGGGAGGAATGGAAGAATGATGAAGAAGTGTGGGAACTCATTCGAAAGTTACAACAAGATCCTAATACATCTGATACATTTAGCTAGAAAAATGATTTGTTATGGTACAAAGATTGCTTATACCGATGTAAGAATTCCCAACTCAAACAAAAGATTCTTATGGAATTGCACACTTCTCCCTTAGGATGGCACTCAGGATTTTTAAAAACTTACCACAAGGTTAAGAAGGAATTTTTTTGGGATGGCCTTAAATCGGATATTCAAAAGTTTGTGGCAGAATGTTTGGTTTTCCAACAAAATAAAGTTGAAATAATTAAGACC
Source organism: Pinus tabuliformis (assembly GCA_031772625.1). NCBI lineage: Eukaryota > Viridiplantae > Streptophyta > Pinopsida > Pinales > Pinaceae > Pinus > Pinus tabuliformis. The sequence goes on from CM062816.1 coordinate 1,520,400,720, forward strand.
ACAGGCCTATTACAACCTTTATCCATTCCAAGCCAACGTTGGGAGGAGGTTTCAATGGATTTTATCACAGGTCTGAAGGAAAGAGTGTCATCATGGTGGTAGTTGACAGACTTACCAAGTATGCACACTTTTGTGCATTATAACATCCATTTAAAGCCAGTACAGTTTCTACTGCATCTATGGAAACAATTCAAAAGATACATGGAAACCCAAAGGTTATTGTAAGCGACAGAGATCCCATTTTCACTGGAAATTTTTGGACAGTATTATTTTCTTGTCTCCGTACTCAGTTAGCTCATAGCTCATCTTATCATCCTCAATCTGATGGAAAAACTGAGATAGTAAACAAATTTTTGGAAGGATATCTTCGTTGCTTTGTATCTGATAAACAGACACAATGGGTCAAATGGTTGTCTTTGGCTGAATGGTGGTATAACACTTCCTTCCATACTGCAGCAAAAATGACCCCATTTATGGCACTTTACGGATATCATCCACCATCCATCACATCATATTTAAGAGAAAATTATAAGGTTCAAGCAGTGGAGCATCACATCGAGCATCAACAACAAGTTCTGCAACTCTTAAAGGATAACCTCATGTTGGCGCAGAATAGAATGAAACAACAGGCAGATCAAAATCGCAGCGAACGAAGTTTTGATGTAGGTGACTAGGTATTCCTATGGCTACAACCATATAAACAAATTTCCCTCAAGCAAGCTAAGAAGGATAATAAATTATCACCAAAGTATTATGGTTTGTACAAGGTGTTGCAAAATATTGTTACTATGGCATACAAATTGGAGCTTCCTGCAGTTTCCCGAGTGCACCCAATTTTCCATGTTTCATGTTTAAAGAAGGTTATAGGTGACAAGCTCCCAGTTCAAACAATATTGCTAGAACTTGAAGAGGAAGGAAAAATCATATTGGAACCGGAGCAGTCACAGAAACAAGAACTCGACAGCTACAGAATCGATCAATTTCGGAGTATCTCATCAAGTGGAAGAACTTATCCGCTGAAGATTCCACATGGAGGATGAGAATTTTATATAGAAGCATCCAAAACTACTCAAGCATTGACGAAAACATTTTTCGGAAGGAGAGGGGCATGTTAGGCCCCTATAATACTAGTGATTCCCCCATTAGTATTGTCATTGTATCCCCTATTGTTATTATTGTGCCCCTATCATCCCCATATTGTTATTATTTTGCCCCTATCATGCCCCATAGAAACCCACTATTGTTATTTTTGTGCCCTTATGTTATTATTGTTATGTCGGCTTGATTACGTTGTGACCCCTTAGACTCCTATATATAGAAGGGAGGTTTAGTCATTTGTATCATCCAAGAATTGTTCATTTGTGTAATGTAAAGGAGGTTGCCCCCTCGAAGAGACTGAATTCTAAGGCGTTGATCTATCTTTTCCATCTTTTTGTGAGCTGGTTTCCTAACAGGTGATCTAGCTTCGTCATTGATTGAATATGGAAAATTTCTTTCTTTTTCCAAATGTATGTCCTAGATTACATCTTACTGCAGTTCAAATTGCTATATGCCAAAAAACTAAAGCGTAGAGAGCCTAGGGGGAAAAACCCACACTAGGCATACCTTCCAACTTCCTAATATTTCATTAATGAACTACCCATCAGGATGATGTAGAGTCACCAAGTTGGAAATTTCTTTGGGTCTATGACTGCTCAGGATTGTGTTATTCTATTACTACTCTTGATGCTAAATCATAGTGTGGAGTGCTAGGTCTAATGGAATATGATTCCTCATTAGGTGAACTTTCCACTCTCGTCTTCATACATTAATGGTTTTCCAGTTTGTGTAATGCAAAGCCACCTAAATATGGAGGCCTTTGGGATCTACACTATACATTTGATCTATCTCATGCTTGGCGTTATGATTAATTTTGCCTCAGTTCGATTGTGGTATATTCACCTCTGTGAATTGATAGATTTTCTTGGGGAGGCCACATGGGTTTGGTTCCTCCTTAATTTTTTGTTTCTTCCATTATATCTTCTCTTATGGTAGATGCCCAAAGGGATATTTCCTATTTGATTATGCTGCATAATAACTCAAGGAATTTGAGAAAATATGGTTTTCCCATTGACAACCAAATTACTCATTTCAACATGACATCCTTCATTTGCACACTTATTTACCTCCTTGTTGAACTCCCTAAACACATGAAAGAATGTTAGTGATCCCATATCATTACCATAGTCCTGAATTATTTTCATTGTAAGATCCAATGCCTTGTCTTTTGGGATAGTTCCTTTTGTTGTGTGATGTATTAATAAGAGAGAATCTCCCAATATTGAGAGTGAGGATACTTTATGATCTATTGATATATGGATCCCTTGTAGTAAAGCACATGCTTCATCAAGGTTGCTTTTCTTTCTTTTGATAGGCCATGAATACTCTTCCACATTTGTTTTCTTAGGGCCATATAACACCCCTCTCCCTCCTACCACCCCTTTCAATATAAATCGTTTTGCAAAAGCACCCCCAAATATGAGTCCATAGTCAGTAAAACAAAAAATAACATTTATGTTATTAATTATGAATGTTATTGAAAATGCATAAACCCATATATGAGTCCACCAGAATAAATGATAGTTTGTGTGAGAGGACATTCATCAAACAAGCAAGGAAAAAAGATTTTTGTTTGTTTATGATTATAAAATTTTGTAAATATATTATTTAGTTCTCTTGATATATTCTCTAATTCTCTATTGCTAAACAAAATTTGCAAATCTGAAACATAAAAGCAAGGAATCCAACAAAAAGGATAGAAAATTATAGGTCCTTCAACAAAGAAGAAAAATTACATTTCTTAAGGTATGTGATTGTATTTTGTTTGTATGAATGTTGTCATCATTGTGATTTTGACACCATAATTTAAATCTAATTTTAAAATAGTATTAAAGCCCTAATTTTGTATATATATACTTTATTGAAACTAGTTTAAACCCTTTATTAAAATATGCAATTCCATATTAATATAATAATAATAATAATAATAATATCCATTTTTAAGGTCACAACCAAGCCAGACACCAAATTGTTGTATGAGACCCCTTGTTTGTGGGACAAGGGACCCACCTCCGCGCAGCGATTTGACTGTTAAGTCTACGAAGGCATACATACTCTACCCCCTCTGGTTTCGAACATATAACCTCTTAAGAGAAAACACATGCTCTTAACCATATTGTCACCATATTCCTTTTTTTACACTATTATGAATGTTCATAAATTTATGTGATAATTCTAACCATTATATACTATCTCTTCATCCAAATAAAGACACTCACATCATTCTCAATTTCTTAAATTAGTACAATATTATTATACTATCTCTTCATCCAAATAAAGACACTCACATCATTCTCAATTTCTTAAATTAGTACAATATTATTAGGGAAAAAAACACCCAATAAAAATGCTTCAAAAAATATTTAGTTAGCATGAGATCGACACTAATGTGCAATCATAAGTATAAATATAACGATTTTAATATATAGTAATTTCAATATATAAAATGTCAAAAAAAATATTAATTTAATTTATATACGATCATAACACCCTCCCCATACATATCTTTTTCATATATAATATGTAATTTTTGTATAATAATTTTGATCCAATATAAAACAAAAGATCCAATATACTTATTTTTAATATAAATGAATAATATATCTAATATACTTTTTTATTGTTATATACAACTCTTTATATAATAATTTTGGAAATAACATGTCTCTTTATTATTAGATAATAATAATGGACATATATTAATTTGAATAAACTTCTTTATAATATGTTATTTTTACTTTTTATAATAATTTTAATAAGTCTCTCTTTATTATGTTAAATGTGATATATGATCATTTTAATAGGTTTCTTTTTTATTATATATAACTAATAATTAACTTCTTTATAATATGTTATTTTTAATACACCTTTTTATAATAAAATGTGATATATGATAATTTTAATATGTTTCTTTTTTATTATATATAATTAATAATTGTTGAGATATAGGTCAATTCTATTATAATATTTTCATTAATCATAATTTTAACATAAATAATATGATATTGTTTTATTAATATATATATATTTAAATATATAATTTTAATATAATAATTTTTATCCAATACAAAACATAATTATAAATCCAATACAGCTAAAGAAATATGTTACACATAATAGTTTTAATTCCCTACAAAATAAAAATCCAATAAACTTAATAAACTTATTACTGATATATGGAATATATCTATTTATGATTAACGCTGTATAAACAGTTTTGCAGATAATTTTTTTATAATAATAGTTTTAATAATTTTTATAACAATTACTTTACATTATTTTTAATATAATATTTTTTGTTTAAAAATATTATCATTATTTTTAAGATGTGTCACTAAAATATATAATAATTTTGATATGTAATATATTTTTAATATTATTATTTTATATTCTTAATTAAATATTATAATTATAATTTGTAGTATATTTTTAATATTATTAATGTCAATGTCAATATTATAATTATATTTTAGTTTTCATTCATATTAATAATACAGGGTCATACATTAATAATTCTTATTCTTATAATATAGTGTAATAAAATAATGGTAATTTTTTAAATAGTAAATACAATCATTTTATTTATATTAATATTAAATTAATATTTTTTTTATAATATATATAATATTTATGATGATGATGATGATGGTGGTTAGCGTCCACTGAGACTAAATTGGTCTATGGGACCTACAATTTTCTTAATTTTTACTTGTCTGGCTCCTCGTCTTTCTTGGCGAGATTGGTGTTGTATTATTATATAATTTAAATTAAATTAATATGATTTATAGATAAATGAACTTAAATAAAAATTTACACGAATCATTATTTGGTTTCAATATTAATATACAATTTATTAATATAAATATTAATATTATGATATGAATTTTTAGTTAATGTAACTAGCAATTGCTCCAAAAGGTGCAAAGAGAGGCCGATAGAATTTTTAAATTGAAAAACATGTATTTTAATTTTCATAATCAAACAATAACAATTCAAACATTAAATTTAATTTTTTTTAATTTATTCTTTTACTAAGTTTATAATTTGTAAGTATATGAGAGTTTGTTAACAAAAACATGCATTCTGGAATGTCATTACAACTGCAAGCTGAAACATTAAATACTAGACACTCAAAATGCCAATGCATTCTAAAAATCAACCAAATTAAATTAAATTGAGTGTGTCACAGATCCATTTATGCATGCAAAATCATTTATAAAAAAAAAAAAAGTTGTAATGTGGTTAAAAATTGTATGGAATCGTCTAACGAGGCAGAGGAATTACCCACATGGCCAAAAGTGGCCGAAATCCGTGTAAAAAAATTTCAAAAAATCTCTTAGAGAGAGTGTTTGAATCTTGTTTTTGATGGTGAAAATGGATTCAGCACCATCAAAAACGTCGAAAACACTTAAAATTTTGAAGTTTAACAACTATAACTTGGATTTACAAAAATCCTTGCTGGATTTTCTCTAAATATAACCAGAATTTCTATAACTTTCCGGGCAACTCCTCAGCCTTGTTAGACTATGTGCTAATACATGACTTCTTGTAAAACATTAAAAGTTCAAATTCAAAGGTTAGAAAATATGCATCTAGGAATCAAATCACTATGCAAAGACATTGCATCCATATTTAATTATAGGCTCCTAAGAATTGAGATAGTCAAGTAAAATTCAATTAACCACATGTAGTTTTTCTATATTGAATTGTAAATAGTGTTTTTCCATTCAATTGTAAACGATGGAGAGTTCATTCATGTAATGGGAAAATTTGACATCTTTGCATATTCATCTAAATTTTTATTTTCAATGTAAAGCAGTAATTGTCTCCACAAATTTTTATGTAAAGCAATAATTGTCTCCACACTGAATTACAATTTTATATATATATATATATATATATATATATATATATATATATATATATATATATATATATATATATATAGTTATTAAGTATTTTATTTTTTTATTCTTTTTATTTTATATTTCAAGAGTAGAATGAATTGTAGGTACATATATTGCTACACATAGAAACAAATTTTTGGACATTATTTATGTAAGTATTGAGCTTTGTAATTAATATTTGTGATGGAAAATTATTATTTTAATTGTAGAATTTACATGCTTAGAAATAAGTATTTGGACATTATTACCCTAAGAATTGAAGTCAATAATTGATCTGTCATGGAAAATATTATTTTACCGAGCCAAAATTTTGTATAAGCATCTTAGCGAGAAAAAACATATTTGAAAACAAATCCAATTTATATAGCTTCCAAAATATTTCTACTACAATTAGTAAAGGGAACCTAACTTTCCTTTATATTTATGCAACAAATATAATAAATCAAAGTATACTATTAAAGAAAGGCTATTGTTATTGGTTATGCAATTTAGCTTGCCTGCATATTTATGAAACAAATATACAACTCAAAAGTATACTATTAAAGTATGGAAAATGTTACTGATTCCATAATTCATAGAACATAACAAAGTAGGTCATAATGGCACATTATCTATTCTATTTCCTTGTAAACCATTTTTAATTAAGAGGAAATAAAAATAGTGCAAAAGGAAATGTTAGTATTTCTATGTTGAAGTGCGTGATCTAAAAAAAGCTCCATCCAAGATGAATTGCTTCCTTTGCATTTTCCACAATGTTCTTAATCATTGATGGCTTCTTGATCTCATATGATTGATGGCTTCTTGATCTCATATGCACTGTAAGTTAAGTCTATCATGAGACTTCTTGAGGAACCTTCTACACATCATACATGCCATCTCATATGGTTAAATCTATCACTAGGCTTCTTGAGGGATTGTCTACACATCATACATGCAATCTCATATGCACTGTAAATTAAGTCTAAAAAATATTTTCACTCGTATACTAGTTATTGTTTTACATTATTTTACATAACATGTAAAACTAAATTCAATATTTATATCATGTATTAAATTTTTTTATTTATTTATAATATTTCCTTTTAAAGATTAATTATGAAAACAAAAAAAATTGTTAAGAGAATAATTAAAAAAAAATTAATTAAACCTAATAAACAATTTTCAAGGCTATCGTTCCAATACTTTTTGAACCCCTCACCCAAGATTATTAAAGTTTTTGTGAAATACATTTACCTTGAGAAAAACATATTTATTTAATATATATATATATATATATATATATATTAAAAATTATAATTTAATATATATATTTTTTATTTTTTTAACTAAAAATATAATAAATTAAAGTTTATCAAATTTCACATAATAGTTATATTAAAGAAATACTATTTATTATAATAAAAAAGAGTTATTAAAAATATATAAGTTAAATCTTTTGACTCCATGTAAGAATAATATAATTGGAGCAATCTTGCTTATAAACAATCAAGGAACAATTTAAAATCTTGGATCTTGGTTAACACTTACAGGCAAGCATAGGTTGGCAATGTTACAGTTAACAGATGTAGTCAGGTCTTTCACTCTGGCTGTCAGTACAATTGTGTATAGGAGCCATAGGTTTGCGGCCATGGAACTTAGCGCAGATCCTGTTAAATTTACACCCAGTCTGGGCCAAGAGTACTGATTAATTTCTAATTGCTAATAGTAAATGCTTGCTTGTCACAACCTTGTTCACATATACATAAATATATATAAAAAATTTTGGTGATTTACCATACATATAAACAAAACCATACTATATGTTATAATCCTGGAGCATGGCCGCATGTCTAACCCACATACCACATAGCTAGCTCTTAATGTCTTGCATTAACAAATAATAAACAGATTGAATTAATGTTGAATCACTTTACAATCCAACATACGAATGCTACCAATGTTACGTTGTAATATTATTTTTCTTATGAAACCATTGACTCTACAGTTGGGCCTAACCATTAACCCACCCCAGTGTACAGTGTTATTAAATGGGCGTGGGGTTTGGCGGTCCGGCCGCAGCCCCTGCCGGCGCCAACTCATTCTCGGCCTTAATGCATAACAGGGCAGGTGGCATGGTCCGTCCATCAGGCCATGTGACACCTCGAGCTCAGAGTCCTCGGCCTTCTCGCTTCGTTTTCCCGCTTTGTGTGGACGATCAAGATCTCGCCTTGGAATTGAAGGGTTGAGATCGATTCAAGCGTTTTAATTTAATACTTAACCCTTCGGAGTAGGCTCAGGGTTTAATTGTTTACGCGGCCCATCCGGCTCCGCTTGGTTGCTCCAACACTGATTCGAAACCCACCACCGCCGTTTCCACTACCTGCAACTTCGCCGGAAGCCATGAGGTGCCAGCAATAGACTTACACAGGTAAATTTATCTGGTTCTGAACTTAATGGTTTGTTTGGTTACAGTCTTACTATTAATCGTAGCAACCTATTGCTAATTTTTCCTCTTCGCTGGCAGTGTGCAGGTGAAATTGTTCAAATCCTGTTTCGATGGTGTCAAGGTAGCCAACCTCGACGGTTCAACCCTCTTCGGCGACAAGAGGTAGGCTCTTCCTCCTTATTGCGTTTCTTTTGCATACACGAGCTCTAAGCTCCCAGACCCTGAGTTATTCTTGTCGTGTTTTGTTACAGACCGCCATTCATATGCGGGTTTTCTTTGCTGCAAATTACTGAGGTATTCTCCCAAAGGGAACCCTCACAGTTTACGTTTTAGTTTTAATGTCTGGTTGAGTGCATAACCTGCCTGGTGAGTTATTGTTCACGGCGGAGCTCCTGTGTTGATTTATATACTTCATGGATTAATTGTGTAGCATATTGCCCTTGAGGCATACCCGAACTTGAGTCACAGAATTTAATGTGTGGCATACGACACTGGTCTTGGCCGTAATGCTCAATTCAGGGTTAGCGGTTCTAGGTTTTGATTTTATTTAAAGTTGTTGCTATTTATCTTTGTAAAAGCACTGCTTACCCTTCCAGGGTTACGCTATTGATAATATTTTTGTTGAATGATTTATGGACATATTGCTCTGTCCGTTCCTCAGGAATGGTTTACGCCTTGAACAAATGGTTATTATATAGATCCTGCGTGCTTAGCATTTTTAATACAGTGCATGTTTAATTGCAGTGCATGTTTCAGTTAATTTGATATTGATGAATTCCTTTTATATCTATAAACAAGCCGCTCGTCTCAAAGACGGCTGGGCTCATATATTTACTCAGGTTATGCTACTGTTTTCGAGTAACTTATATCGGTATTTTTATGTGTTCCTCGCCTTAACTGGCTTTTGCAGTGATTGCTCTCGGTTGGTTATAATGGTAGCATCATACTGCTCCTTTTCTTTACGAATATTGAAATACCCGCATGTTTAGAGTTTCGTTTCCTTCCTGGTTAGCATGCACAGGGTTCTTGTGCTGAATCTCATTTTCCTTTTATCGCTCTTGTTAACTGATTTCGCTGTTATTGTATTTACCAACGTTATGTCTTGAAGCGCTGTTTGTAAATGGTTACGGTATGGCTTCTCTCTGTACAATCTGCAGAATAAATTTCATGTCTGGATTGGTCTGTTGAATCTAATATTTTCACAGTTTTCATATAACCCACAATAGATTCTTCTCTTCCCCGACACTGGGGTTAGAATCCGCCTGCCGCTGTGTTTTCTTCACGGGCGTTGGGGGTTCCAGACTCGTTCTTGTTGGTAACTTATATGTACAGTTTGATGATATTCAATGTAAGCAGCACCGTCGGTCTCGTTAATGGCTTCTTCTTAACATAATATACCTCTGTTTTTATGATTATTACGTGGCATGTTTTCTTTCCTGTAAACAATCTTTTGTTTAGACTACACCTATGTAGTCTCATTAATAACAGAACTAGCTTCAGGTCATGATATCGACTATTATTCTGTCTGTAATTTAATCCTACACTTATGCAGTCATATAAATACTGTGACAGTCTTTTTCTTTAAGAAGTAAAGTACGGTTCTTGTTTAACTACTGTAGTCCACTGTAAGCTCCTTATTTAATTAAACAAGGACTTTGTGGGTTGAAACCGTACCTGGTTCACCAGAGTCATAAATAGATACTCAAGCAAGTCACCTGTGCTTCGAGTCTGCTCTTCCACCCATCCGTGAGATCCCTTCATCCGACGGAAATCTCCCCCCGAGCCATCTTGCAGGCCTTCAGCCCTCAACAAGATCTGTGCACTTTGTGCCTGGTTATCTGGTCCTTACCAGACTTAACCAGTTGTTCTTTTGTATTTTCTTTTCCTTTCTTTCTTTCTCCTTGGAAAGATCTCTTCTGTCTGTCCCAACAGCACAGAACTTCCCCCTACCATCAGGACTTTTCCTGTTTAGGAGGGCAGTTTCAATCAGTTATTACAACTGATTTCTTTCTTTGAAATCCACCTCCCAGAGGCTGCCAGCATTTCAAGAATATATTTAAATTATTCCATAATGTAGTTTATCACAGTTTTTGTTTCTATTAACATAAAACAACAACTACTATATTGTCTTTTACCATAGTAAAAATTCACATTTACATTTTCTGGGGTCATTACATCTCCCCCTCCTATGATTGGACATCGTCCCGATGTCCGTTTCCCTTAAACAAATTCGGGTAAGCTGCTTTGAGGAGTTCCTCATCCTCCCAAGTGGCCTCTTCAGGCCCATAGTGCTGCCACTGCACTTTAGCTTGGAAAATAACCCGTTTCCACAGCCGCACTTCTCTCCGGTCGAGAATGTTCAGTGGTTCGACCAGAACCTCGCCTTCCGGCTCGACCTGCAATCAGCAACAGATTGGGTTATTTCCTTGTTTAAGAACAAAGCTTATCTAGAATGACTAGATTAATTCTTACCCGAACATTTTGCCATTGGATCACATGTTTAGGATCGTAGACGTATTGTTTTAATACGGAAACGTGAAAAACATTGTGGATCTTAATATGGCTTGGTAGGGCGAGTTGATAAGCTACTGGCCCTACTCTTGCCAGGATTTGGAAAGGTCCAAAATAGCGAGGTGCGAGCTTGGCACACCCACTCCACTGCAAGGTACTCCTTCTGGTTTGAATCCTTACAAAAACATGGTCTCCGACCTGGAATTCTTTGAACCTTCTCTTTCGGTCTGCAAAACTTTTTTGTCTATCCTGAGCAGCCTTTAAGTTGTTACGCACCTTCTTCACCATGTCTTCCATTTCTTTGAGCATATCCGGGCCAAACCTTAACCTATCCTCAGGTCCACCCCAACTTGAGGGTGTGCGGCACTTTCGCCCATACAGAACCTCAAAGGGACTCAGCTGTGTTGACGTATGATACCCGTTATTATACGCGAATTCAACCAGGTGGAGGTATTCCTCCCACTGGGTTGGTTGCATCATAACACATGCTCTCAGCATGTCCTCCACTACCTGGTTTACCCGCTCCGTTTGACCATCGGTCTGAGGATGATAGGCTGTACTAAAGTTCAGTTGTGTCCCCAGTTCAGCAAACAATGTCCTCCAAAAAGTTGATGTGAACTTAACATCACGATCCGAGATTATTACCTTCGGAAGTCCATGCAACTTGAACACATTTTGCATGAAAATATGAGCAATTTGCACAGCTTTATACGTGGATTGTACCGGTATAAAGTGTGCTGCCTTACTCAACTTATCCACTACTACCATAATGGAATCATTATTTTTCTTTGTTCGAGGCAACCCGGTTATAAAGTCCATGGAAATGGTCTCCCATTTCCATTCCGGAATGGGTAAGGGTTGTAGCAACCCTGCTGGATGCAAATGCTCCGCTTTAATCTGTTGACATTCTAGACATCGCGCTAGATATTCAGCTACCTCCTTCTTCATTTTTGGCCAATAGTATTCCTTCCGAAGTGCGACGACCATTTTCTGGTATCCTGGATGCCCGGTGTAATGGCTGATATGGAATTCGTCTAGAATCAGTTTTCTAAGACTATCTTCATTGGGCACATACAGCCTTTTATGGAAATACAGCATTCCGGCATCGTCTAACTCGTATCCTTGTTGTATTTCCTTATCAGAAAGCTGTTGTACCTGCTGTTTAATTTGCTGATATACAGCATCTTGATCAGCTGCTAATTTTATCTTTTCAAGTAAGGTACTCTGCCATTTACTGACCGAAATTCTGCACACACATTGCACCTTTCGACTCAATGCGTCAGCTACCCGATTCTCCTTTCCCTTCAAATGCTTTATTTCAAAATCAAACCCACTTAAGAAGTCTGCCCAACGAGCTTGTCTCGTATTTAAGGTGGGTTGACTGAAATAATTTGTTAAGCTGTGATGATCTGTCAACAACAGAAATTTTCTTCCCAAAAGGTAATGTCGCCACATTTTTAGTGCATGGATAACAGCTGCTAATTCCAAATCGTAAGCAGAGTATTTCTGCTCATGTTCCTTTAGTTTCCTTGATTCGTATGCAATCACTCTTCCTTCTTGCATCAGCACTCCTCCCACACCTTCTTTACTCGCGTCAGTACAGACCACGTAATCCTTATTAGGATCAGCTATACTCAAGATGGGCGCGGTGGTGAGTAAGTGCTTGAGCTGCTCAAAGCTCTGCTGACATTCTGGGGTCCACTTAAATATCTTTCCCTTCTTTTGTAAGGAGGTGATAGGGTATGCTACCCTTGAAAAGCCTTCCACAAATCTTCTATAATAACCAGCTAGTCCCATAAAGGACCTAATGTCTGCCACGTCCTTTGGCACGGGCCACTCCATTATAGTTCTGATTTTTTCAGGATCTACTGCAATCCCTTCTTTTGTGATTACATGGCCTAAGTATTGTATCTCCTCCTTAAAGAAATCACACTTACTAAACTTTGCGTATAACTGATGTTCTCGCAAAGTTTGCAACACCACTCTAAGGTGTTCCTCATGCTCCTTCCTTGATCGGGAGTAAATCAGAATATCGTCTATGAATATCAGCACGAATTTATCTAAGAACTTATGAAACACACTGTTCATCAAACACATGAAGGTAGCAGGTGCATTGGTCAGACCAAAAGGTAGCACTACAAACTCGTAATGCCCATACCGCGTTCTGAAGGCTGTCTTAGCGATATCCTCCTCTTTAATTCTGATCTGATGATAACCAGATCGCAGATCGATCTTAGAGAACACCGTTGCCCCCTTCACTTGATCAAAAAGTTCGTCAATCCGGGGCAAAGGATATTTATTTTTGATCGTGAGCTTATTCAGCTGACGATAATCAATACACATCCGAAAAGTTCCATCTTTCTTTTTGACAAATAACACTGGGGCTCCCCAGGGTGATACACTGGGACGGATGTAATTTTTGTCTAGCAGCTCCTGCAGTTGCATTTTTAATTCTGTTAGTTCTGGTACGCTCATTCGGTATGGTGCCCGCGACACGGGTGCTGCTCCCGGAATCAATTCAATGGTGAAATCCACATCTCTTTTAGGTGGTAATCCCGGTACTTCCTCGGGAAAAACATCTGCAAATTCTTGTACCACCGGAATGTTTCCCAGCATAGCAGTTTTATCCTTCTGATTTGCATATCCCACCTGAATAGCGTAGATCTGACATTTCTTCTTGATGCATTTAGCTAACTGGGATGCTGTAATGGGTCGAATTTGTACGGGATGCTTGATTCCTTGTAATTCCTGTTGCTCTCCACGGTCATCCTTATAGTAAATGGTCTTTGTCTTGCAATTCACTAAGGACCAGTGTTTCTCCAGCCAATCCATCCCAATCAGGATGTCATATGAACCCAAGGGTAGTATGTTTAAGTCTGCCACTATTGGCTGCCCTGCTATGGTTAAAGAGCAATTATTTATTTTGGCCAAGACCCGTCTCTTGGCTCCTGTAGCTAATTGGACCAGCCATGGATTTCTGAACTTTTCAGATTGTAACTTACACTGCTCTACTATCTTTGGGCTAACATAACTTAAAGTAGCTCCTGGATCAATAAGAACAGCTATAGAAAGGTTTGAAATTTTACCTTCAAATTCAACCATAGACGGCTGGTATTCCGCTTGGCGGTCCTCCAAGGCTGCATTAATTCTGGGTACACTACGTGCCACGTCCCCAACGGTCGATGCTTCATGAATTTGGGATATCTGGTCCGTCCCCTTTCGCTGTGGGCAGTTTTTAACATAGTGAGGTCCTCCACAGCCCCAGCATTGAACTGGGGGTCTGGTCATCCCTTCACCTTCTGGCCTAACAGGCTGCTCACTTACTCTTGATTCACTTATTGACCTAGCTCGGGGTGCACTCTTTGCTACAGGTCTGCTGTTTAATCCTTTACCAGCTCCCTTACTTCCATTGCTGCGACCTCCATTGCTGCTTCCAACCATCCGACTACTCCTTTTTTCATTCCATCTTTTATTTGAAGTATCCCCCATCTGTTTATTCTGCTGGTAGAAGATCCTTGCTTTACGAATAACCTCATCCATGGTTCTAGGATTTTCAAACTCAATCCTCTCTCTTATATATGAAGGTAAGCTGCTCACAAACCTTTGGACCTTGGCTTTTTCCTCTTTGATATAAGGTACATAACGTAGCAGAGAGGTAAAACGATTAATGAACTCATCCATAGTCTGCTGCCCCAGTCTTAAATCATGGAATTCTCTCGCCTTTTCATCGTAAAAACGCTCAGTCAGGTACCTTTCTTTGAAGTATTTCTGAAATTTCTCCCATGTAATGGTCCGTTCACTTACCCCCTTGACAATCTTGATTTCCTCCCACCACAAGGTTGCCTTACCTTGTAACTGGAAAATAGCCAGTCTCGCCTTCAAGTTATGATCATATTCATACAACTGAAAATATTTATTCATATTTATTAACCATGCTTCCGCTGCTTCTTCCTGTTCCCCATCGAAATGTGGGGGTTTAATTTTCCGGAATTCTCCCTGCAGCTCCATTTTCTGACGTTTTGAGGTTTGCTGCTCTGGTACATTATCAGAATGATCTTCTTTGCCATCTGAATTTTCAGGTTCCATCTGATAGTCTTGTTCTTCTGTCATCCTCTGTTGTTCCGCGCTGGGGTTAGATAAAGGTGGGTTTTGCCTGTCTGACAAACTCTTCAGAATTCTTTCCTGCTCTACCGTCAAACGCGCGTTGTCCTCTCGCAACCGTGCCATCTCATTTTTCAACTCCTGAACAGTTTCCAGGATTGCAAGGTTGGTACTTCGTGTTTCCTCACCCAACTGTACCCACAGCTCTGGGTTCTCCCGAGGGTTACTGCCGGTTCCTTGCATTTCGTTACTTTTTTCTGGCTTAACTGGTAGCTGTTGTAATTCTGTATCTCACCCCTAAATAAACAGGACAACAGTTAAGTAAATTATTATCTTTCATATGTATGCATGGTATAAGCTTCTGCACAGTGAAACCCGTCATGCTTGAGGCCACAGTATTGAAACTGGGCTCTGATACCAATTTGTCACAACCTTGTTCACATATACATAAATATATATAAAAAAAATTTGGTGATATACCATACATATAAACAAAACCATACTATATGTTATAATCCTGGAGCATGGCCGCATGTCTAACCCACATACCACATAGCTAGCTCTTAATGTCTTGCATTAACAAATAATAAACAGATTGAATTAATGTTGAATCACTTTACAATCCAACATACGAATGCTACCAATGTTACGTTGTAATATTATTTTTCTTATGAAACCATTGACTCTACAGCTGGGCCTAACCATTAACCCACCCCAGTGTACAGTGTTATTAAATGGGCGCGGGGTTTGGCGGTCCGGCCGCAGCCCCTGCCGGCGCCAACTCATTCTCGGCCTTAATGCATAACAGGGCAGGTGGCATGGTCCGTCCATCAGGCCATGTGACACCTCGAGCTCAGAGTCCTCGGCCTTCTCGCTTCGTTTTCCCGCTTTGTGTGGACGGTCAAGATCTCGCCTTGGAATTGAAGGGTTGGGATCGATTCAAGGGTTTTAAGTTAATACTTAACCCTTCGGAGCAGGCTCAGGGTTTAATTGTTTACGCGGCCCATCCGGCTCCGCTTGGTTGCTCCAACACTGATTCGAAACCCACCACCGCCGTTTCCACTACCTGCAACTTCGTCGGAAGCCATGAGGTGCCAGCAATAGACTTACACAGGTAAATTTATCTGGTTCTGAACTTAATGGTTTGTTTGGTTACAGTCTTACTATTAATCGTAGCAACCTATTGCTAATTGTTCCTCTTCGCTGGCAGTGTGCAGGTGAAATTGTTCAAATCCTGTTTCGATGGTGTCAAGGTAGCCAACCTCGACGGTTCAACCCTCTTCGGCGACAAGAGGTAGGCTCTTCCTCCTTATTGCGTTTCTTTTGCATACACAAGCTCTAAGCTCCCAGACCCTAAGTTATTCTTGTCGTGTTTTGTTACAAACCGCCATTCATATGCGGGTTTTCTTTGCTGCAAATTACTGAGGTATTCTCCCAAAGGGAACCCTCACAGTTTACGTTTTAGTTTTAATGTCTGGTTGAGTGCATAACCTGCCTGGTGAGTTATTGTTCACGGCGGAGCTCCTGTGTTGATTTATATACTTCATGGATTAATTGTGTAGCATATTGCCCTTGAGGCATACCCGAACTTGAGTCACAGAATTTAATGTGTGGCATACGGCACTGGTCTTGGCCGTAATGCTCGATTCAGGGTTAGCGGTTCCAGGTTTTGATTTTATTTAAAGTTGTTGCTATTTATCTTTGTAAAAGCACTGGTTACCCTTCCAGGGTTACGCTATTGATAATATTTTTGTTGAATGATTTATGGACATATTGCTCTGTCCGTTCCTCAGGAATGGTTTACGCCTTGAACAAATGGTTATTATATAGATCCTGCGTGCTTAGCATTTTTAATACAGTGCATGTTTAATTGCAGTGCATGTTTAATTGCAGTGCATGTTTCAGTTAATTTGATATTGATGAATTCCTTTTATATCTATAAACAAGCCGCTCGTCTCAAAGACGGCTGGGCTCATATATTTACTCAGGTTATGCTACTGTTTTCGAGTAACTTATATCGGTATTTTTATGTGTTCCTCGCCTTAACTGGCTTTTGCAGTGATTGCTCTCAGTTGGTTATAATGGTGGCATCATACTGCTCCTTTTCTTTACGAATATTGAAATACCCGCATGTTTAGAGTTTCGATTCCTTCCTGGTTAGCATGCACAGGGTTCTTGTGCTGAATCTCATTTTCCTTTTATCGCTCTTGTTAACTAATTTCGCTGTTATTGTATTTACCAACGTTATGTCTTGAAGCGCTGTTTGTAAATGGTTACGGTATGGCTTCTCTCTGTACAATCTGCAGAATAAATTTCATGTCTGGATTGGTCTGTTGAATCTAATATTTTCACAGTTTTCATATAACCCACAATAGATTCTTCTCTTCCCCGACACTGGGGTTAGAATCCGCCTACCGCTGTGTTTTCTTCACGGGCGCTGGGGGTTCCAGACTCGTTCTTGTTGGTAACTTATATGTACAGTTTGATGATATTCAATGTAAGCAGCACCGTCGGTCTCGTTAATGGCTTCTTCTTAACATAATATACCTCTGTTTTTATGATTATTACATGGCATGTTTTCTTTCCTGTAAACAGTCTTTTGTTTAGACTACACCTATGTAGTCTCATTAATAACAGAACTAGCTTCAGGTCATGATATCGACTATTATTCTGTCTGTAATTTAATCCTACACTTATGCAGTCATATAAATACTGTGACAGTCTTTTTCTTTAAGAAGTAAAGTACGGTTCTTGTTTAACTACTGTAGTCCACTGTAAGCTCCTTATTTAATTAAACAAGGACTTTGTGGGTTGAAACCGTACCTGGTTCACCAGAGTCATAAATAGATACTCAAGCAAGTCACCTGTGCTTCGAGTCTGCTCTTCCACCCATCCGTGAGATCCCTTCATCCGACGGAAATCTCCCCCTAAGCCATCTTGCAGGCCTTCAGCCCTCAACAAGATCTGTGCACTTTGTGCCTGGTTATCTGGTCCTTACCAGACTTAACCAGTTGTTCTTTTGTATTTTCTTTTCCTTTCTTTCTTTCTCCTTGGAAAGATCTCTTCTGTCTGTCCCAACAGCACAGAACTTCTCCCTACCATCAGGACTTTTCCTGTTTAGGAGGGCATTTTCAATCAGTTATTACAACTTATTTCTTTCTTTGAAATCCACCTCCCAGAGGCTGCCATCATTTCAAGAATATATTTAAATTATTCCATAATGTAGTTTATCACAGTTTTTGTTTCTATTAACATAAAACAACAACTACTATATTGTCTTTTACCATAGTAAAAATTCACATTTACATTTTCTGGGGTCATTACATTGCTGCTACAAGGTTGTTTGATTTTTGGTTCAGCGAGAAGAAAAACAGAAAATGCGTTTTCATTACAGACTCACAATAATTGCATCCTCTTGAAATTACTTAAAATGTATTCAGATAACATTACTTTTCAATTGGGTATGGGTCCCACCATTCCTGGAGCTATACAATCAGTTAATCATGGAGATAACCGGGTCAATCTTAGATCTTTATATCAAATTTTTTTTGTTTGGAGCCAAAAAATTTACCACAAACCATTCTTTCGATAAGAAAATTGCAAAAAGCAAGAGAAGGATGTACCTTGGCATCAGTCTCCATCTGGGCAGCTTTATCCTCTGCCTCAGGAATCCCATTTTCAGCACCAGTGGCAGTTCCAGCTGTTGCAGGTCCAGTAGCATTTTTGGCATCCTGCATATTAATATCAGCATTGTCACCAGCTGCAGATGTACCATTGTTTTGTGCATCATTTGTATCCATTGGAGCAGTCTCTTTCTCGCCATTTGATCCTTCTTTCACACTAGAAACAGGGACGGCTATTTCTTCTTCCTCAATCATCTGCAGGATACAAATAATGTTCTCATCCCAGTAGAGTTGAGCTTCCAATTTTTCAAGTACATAATTCATATTATAAATAAAATATGAAAATCATATGTGAAACCCGTCATTACTTATAGTTGCAGAATCAATCGAAACTATTCCATGCTTATCCAAGTGGACTCTTACTTTCAGCTTAGCCTTTTCACCTTTTGAAGTCTGGAAAGGACCAATGTGCAAAAACACAAGATTTTCAGTGATTGGTAATTTTTTCTCACTCCACAATTTTTTCTCTCTCCTTCTTTCTATATATCTTCCTTCTTTCTCTCCTCTCTCCCTCTCTCTCCATCTCTGTTATCACTCCCTCTCACTTTCTCCACCTTTGTCTCTAAATGTTTGTCTTCTTACCTTCCTCCCTTCCTCTCTCCTTCTCTCTCTCACATCCTCGCTCTCTTCCTCCCTTTCTCTCCCACCACTCTCTCTCTCTCCCTCTCTCTCTCTCACTCTCACTATCTCCGTCTCTCTCCATCTCCTTCTCTCCTCCCTTATGTCCATCTCTCCTTCTTTGTCTCTCTATCTCACCCCCAAGCATAAACATTCTCTCTCTATATCTTCCTTGTCACACCCTCTCTCTCCACTTTTCTCTCTCTATGTATTTCTTCTTCCCTCCCTTTCTCTCTTTCCAACTCCATCTCTCCATCCCTCCTTTTCTTTTCTCTCACTACCTCTATCACTCTATGTCTTTGTTCTTCTCTCCCATATATATCTAGAGTTTATATATATCATTATAATATAAAAAATTTAATATTATATTAAATTTAATATTGCAAATTAACTAAAAGTTATTAAGTTGAATGATATTAATACTAATATTAGATTCAATTACAATATTAATATGAATATTAATCTTTCAATATTAATATTAGATTTAATGATGTTTTTTACATGACATGATAACACAATTTATAATAAA
Organism: Pinus tabuliformis; assembly: GCA_031772625.1. Taxonomy (NCBI): domain Eukaryota; kingdom Viridiplantae; phylum Streptophyta; class Pinopsida; order Pinales; family Pinaceae; genus Pinus; species Pinus tabuliformis. The sequence goes on from CM062816.1 coordinate 1,520,420,592, forward strand.
ACTGCATCAAATGAATATTTTCAACTATTACAACTTTGATGTGGAAATATTTATGCCTATAGAGATCTTAATATATCCATAGAACATGTCTTTTTAAAGGTTCATTTTACAAATAATTAATTGAAAGAAATATTAAAAGATTTTACAGCAAGATTTTGGATTTTTTGTGTTGAATTAACTTTTTTACTTTGATTTAACAAATAGTAGTGGCTTAAGTAAAGCTTAAAGATTTTATTTTTTTCCTAATTTGGAATTTTAATGTAGTAAAAAAAGTTGTTGAAATTGTATCTAGTTCTTTTTTTTTTATCTATATGGTTATTTTTCTTTTTAGTTTTTTATCTATATGGATATTTTCATTTTTGTTTGGGGCCAACATTATTCTTTTCTATTTTCATTATTATTATTATTATTTATTGGAGACACAAACATAAACACACTTATCGATATAATTACACTAGAATTACACTAAAACCATGATATTTACCATTTATGTTCACAATTTCTAACAACATAATTACACAATAACCATGTTATTGATAACTGATATTCATAATCTCTAACAACAATAAGACTTGTGTTACCTAAATGGTTATATAAAATTTAATATCTATATTTATAATTTAAAGTGAAATAAAAATTATATAATGTAGAATGAAAAAAAAATAAAATATATATATATATATATATATGATTTTAAATTATATAATGTATATTGAAATTAAAAATATTTTTTAATGCTGAAAAAAAATAGCATACATTTTTTTATAGCATAATAAAAAATATGTTAATTTAGAAAAAGAAATTGTAATTTACAATAAGATTAAATGTATGATTCAAATTTAAAATCAAAATATTAGAGTTAAAACTTCTTTACTCAAACCGCGAGACAAACACTTTCCTGTTCTGGATTTTATAAGCAAATAATAGTAAAATTAATTACTTGAGTCATCAATAAATATCTATATATAAGTAAATGTGTCTTTGATACGGCTATATAACCAGCTTAGATCTTGTATACACAACAAATAAGAGCAATAGCAAAACTACCCACATCCACCCGAACAAATTACATGTTTACTCAACTCTTAGGTTGAAATGGAACGGGAAAAACCTTAACAATATTTTCAGAAAGGAATGTGCTTCCTAAAACACAATCGTAAGGGAATTATGATGACTTCTGTTATATAAAATGAGTATGTAGCAATTGTTGATGAATATGCTTATTTTCCATATAATGCCAAAACAGTTTGCAGTTGAAGAACCATATGATGTGTTCAAATTAAGATTAATTTCCTCTCTGATAAATTGTACCACTTTCAACCAACAATCTAGACAATAAATGAATGTCTCTCGTAGGCAGGAACGCTGTAGAGGGTTCTCCTTTAAATGGGCAATTTTATTTCTTCTCAATGATTAACTAAACGGTGATAATCAAAGACCAAATATTTTCCGAATAAAATATAAAAGGGCGTACTCCAATATAGAATCATAAAAATTACATACATATAAAGCATAAGATAAAGCAGTCTTGAAAATAATTCTTACCTTTTTAGGACGTTGCAGTACTTCTTACTCTTTTCAGACGTCGCAATAGAGAATTCTTGAATTGGTGTATGCTTCTCCCACAAGAGGCTGAGGCTGGGTCACGCCTGTGTGCTTTATCAAAATCATAAAATTCACTTGACATAATGATTCTATTTCATTAGCGACACGAAGAATGGGGGCAACGCTCGCATGAGATGAAAGGCACGATTTCTTTGTCAAATACTTCTGTTGAAAATGTGCCTCTTGGTACATTCGTTGGGTTTCCAATTAAACGCCTAGAACTTGTCATTTTCAAGACTTTAACTGGTGAAAGTCACATTAAGTGTGAATAATTAATTTTTTAAAAAACACTCTTCGCTGCCTTCAAAACCTTTGAAGGTCTTTTTTTATTGACATTGTCGAGGTCAATTCCTGCAACCAAGAACGAAGAATTGTAAGAAAGCTCAAGAAGCCAGAAAAAGATATGTAAATTGGAGCAGCAAGAGCATAAACAGACACAATTATTGTAGTAGAGCACTGTGAATAAGTACACTGTAAATACGATTAAGAGAAGTTCGTTCATGTGTCTTTCGTTGCTGTGAATGAAGTATGTTGGCAGCCAATAAAGAAAACGTAAAGAAAATTTGGAGCAACTTGTACCAAGCCACTGCTTTGACTGTACCAACTGTCTTTCCAACCACATTGGCGATTTTGATGCCTCGGCGTAGTAATTGTATGGAGATGTGGGTGAAATTACCACTCCAACTGATAATGGCACCATTGAAATTGTCACTACATCCTAAGAATGTGCCACCATTCCGGCAAGTTGAATAACTCATAGAACATACCAGCAAGTTGCAGGTGTTTACGATGGACACATGTCAATCAGATTAGAGTATGCCACATGTCAATCAGAGAATCAAAAGGTAGATGAAAAAGCTCATCCAAAGGAAGGCCTATGGGCCTAAATATTAATAACTTGTATAATAGAATAAATTTATATTAATTTAAATTAATATAATTTTCATTAATATTAAATAGATTAATAAATTTATTATAATTTTATATTTTAATTAATATGATTATTTATGTTATAGTATATTATTTGGTTAATCGGTAACTTTAGTGAATACATTAATTTTAAATAACACATAAATTTTAATATATTATTAATATTAAATTTAAATAATAATAAATTTTTAGTTTTTATTCATAAATTTAAATAATAACACAATTTGTATTTTATGTTCGATTTTATATAAATATTAATGTAACAGCTTAATTTTTTCAGTTAATATGACTATTAATAATTATAAATTATAAATTTATGCTATAAATATTTTATTAAGATGATATTTTATATTATAAATTTATATTATAAATATTTTATTAAATTAATATTTAATTTTTATTTTATAATTATAATAAATTTATACATTTAAATAATAATAATTTTTTATTTTTATTCGTAAATTTAAATAATAATCCAATTTGTATTTTATATTTGAATTTATATAAATATTAATGTAACATTCTTTTAGTTAATATGAATATTAATAATTTTATATTATAAATTTATGATATAAATATTTTATTAAATGGATATTTAATTTTATTTATAGTTTTATTAATTTGATAAATATATTATTTTTTCTTTTTAATTTTTGTTTTAATACATATGTTTATTGATAATTTTATGGCTATATTAGTCATAATTCTATTTAACACAGTTAAAAATGATTTTATTGATTTTGGACTGGTTTTTTTTGTGGTAGGAAGTTTCTTCATATGATTATGAATCTAATTATTTATATTTTTTTATCATTTGAAATTTTGGAATTTTTTCCTTTACCTCCAACTATCCATTATAAAATTTAGAACTATTTGCAAGGAATCGAAGACAATTTTGGAAAACCCTATTTTCTTGTTACAATCCAATCAATCAAATTATTATGAACAAATTTAGATTTTATGGTTCAATCAATCCAATTATCATAAACGAATTTGGATTTTATGGTTCCTTTGTTTCATAATGAAGACAATTGTTTTATTGTTAAATATCTTAATCAAAATGTGTGTATATCTCATTTTCTTGTGTGATCCATATATTCAAGTTATATAGTGGAGTCTACATTGGAATATATGGTTTTGTTATCTTTACCAACATAATGTTCCCATTCATATAATTATTTTGTGATGAATCTATTTACAAAATCTTTTGAAAACATAGAGACTGAAATTCTTTATATTGTTAGAAAATATGACTAAGTTATTCTAAAACATATTTATGAAAGAATGCAATCAAAGTTTTACGCTTGTAGTAGCCTTGATTGGATTTGAAAAAAGACGTAACTTCCTTTTGATGGTACTTGGCCTCCTAAAGAGCTAGTTTTCCATAAACCTATATTGTTTTAATTATATTTAGACAAAAAAAAAATATGAAAATTACCCTATATAACTATCGTTTGATATTTTAAAAAATAAATGGAAATTTTATTTATTCCAATCACTAACATACAAGGTAGATAATTATAACATAAGATAGGTAATTATATAATAATTTGTTAATATATCTCATCAATAAAAACTCCATCTTTATTTTTGAAAAATAGAAAATCTCTATTTTGGTCAACCCAACCTTAAATGGAAAATTGACTACTTTAAATATAATCAATATTATTACAAAAACATTCTACATATATAACTAACAAATATCATGATTATATTTTGTTCATGGACTACTTTAAATATAATCAGAATTATTACAAAAACATTCTACATATATAACTAACAAATATCATGATTATATTTTGTTTTGAACAATTCATAGCGAGGTACTTGTATTTAATTTAATTTAATGGAAAATTGACTGCTTTAAATATAATCAGAATTATTACAAAAGCATTCTACATATATAAATAACAAATATCCTGATTATATTTTGTTTTGAACAATTCATGGCGTGGTACCTATATGTAGTTTAATTTTGTTATATGACTTTGAAGACTAGCCTCTATTCCCAGCAACTATTGATAATATATCCAATCAATAAAGGTCTATGTTCCAGTTTTAGTACTCGAAAATTGCAATGATGTAATTGAATCTCGAATTTTTTTTTCGAAAATTGCAATAATGTAATTGAATCTGGAAATTTTTTCCAATGGTTACCCATATAGATTCTATTCATAAAGTTCCACTATTGGATATAGACCTGAAGTCTTAAACTATTAAGCATTTTGAAATTTGTTGACGAAATATCTAAACTATGAAGCATTTTGGAATTTGTAAACGCAATATTTTCATTTTATACATTTGGGTTAATATTTTTAAATTGAAAAAATATATACTTTTCCTAATAAACTTCCATGAATAAATATATTATTTCTATTTTCAACCATCTTCAAATATTTGACATTCTAATATCCAAATTTCTATTTTGATATTATATACTTCCAAATCAATCTCATATACTTCCAAATCATTATAACACTTACAGCACAGGGTTCTCATTATATGGTTGTTTAGTTTATCTCGCTGACTTGATGACGGATTTATCCCTTCCTACTTTACTATTTACACAGTACAAACTCAAATTCGAGAGAGTGACATATAATAATAATAATTTTGACATATAATAGTTTTAATATACTTCTTCATAATATGATATGCTATTTTTTATTATAATTTTGATATATAATAGTTTTAATATTGTTATTTTTATTATGTAATTGTGATATTTAATAATTTTAATACGTTTTTATTATTATATATAATTGATAATTGTTTTGTTAATTTTATTATAATAGTTTTATTAATAATAATTTTAACATAGTGTAGTTTTATTGATATGTTCTTTTAAAATGTACAATTTTAATATAATAATTTTGCTTCAATACAATATAAATATAAATCCAATACACCTCTTTATGTATTTCTTTATTATTTAATAATAATTTAAATACGATTATTTTGATTAAATACCAAATAAAAATTCAGCTTATTTATTCTACACATCGCCGCGTTGGGACGTTGATTTCTAAACACGAGATTTGCGTGTATGTCAAAACTTAACCAGTTCGGGTCATCGTATTATAAAGCACGGACAATTTCATGTACTTTTGTTTTCTCCTACAATTTCATCTACTTTTGACCATCCTCCTATACATTACGCGGCATCAAGCAGCGTATCTCTGTCAGGCCGGCCCACAAATTACCCTTAAAACACAAGCGTTTGTAAAGTAATTTCTGACCTTGGCGTCCCAAATTTACGTAGGTTAACAAAAGGTATTTACTTGAGGTGTATATTATTTGGTTGGTTTGGATTTCAATTAGGAGTTTAGAATGAAATTTGTCAGGCCAGGGTAACTCCACATTGAACAAGAGAGAAAACTGATTGATATTATTCATTAGCTAACTCATGTTTATATACAAAAATAAAACGGATCAGTTCATCTTCTAGATGACTGTCCAGTTCACCCATCCGTTTCGGATTAGGTGTCAACATTCCCCCCCTTAATCTGAAGGGATGTTGGTGAGTCCAAGCATCGTTCTGAATCTTTCAAGCTTTTCTCTTCCAAGCGCTTTGGTGAAAATGTCTGCAATTTGCTCGTTTGTGGAACAATGACGGAGATGGATTGTTTTGGCCTCAACATGATGTCGGATCAGATGATATTTAGTATTGATGTGCTTAGTACGATCATGCAACTTTGGGTTCTTGGCCAACTTTATTGCAGATGTGTTATCAATCATGAGTGGAGTTGATTGTATTTTTTTTACTTGCAAATCTTCAAGAATTTTCCTGAGCCACACAATTTCTTTCGTTGCTTCAGCTGCTGCCACATATTCTGCTTCTGTTGTGGAATCTGCTGGTACTGATTGTTTGCGTGATCTCCAGGAGACAACTCCTGATCCAAGACTCATAGCATATCCTGAAGTAGATACCCCAGTTTCTTTGTCTCCATCGAATTCTGAATCAGAGTATCCAATCAAGTTGAAGTCGTCCACCTGTGTATACTTGATTCCAAGGTCTTGAGTTCCCTTCAAGTACCTTAGAACTCTTTTTGCAGCAGACCAATGTCCCTCACAAGGCTTTTGCATGAACCTGGAGAGGATTCCAACAGCAAATGAAATGTCTGGTCTGGTAGTAGTGAGGTAGATGAGACTTCCTACAAGCTGTCTATACTTTGTTGCATCCTCAAATTCCTTTCCTTCAATAGATGTGAGCTTCAAGTTTTGTTCCATTGGAGTACAAAGGGGATTGCACTCTGTCATGCCAAATCTGTTTAACAAATCTCCAATGTATTTCTTTTGAGAAAGAAATATGGACTTTGGATGTTGGTTACTTCAATGCCAAGATAGTAATGAACATAGCCCAAATCAGTCATTTCAAAAAAATTTCCTAATTCTTTCTTTATGGATGCAATATAGCTTTCATTGTTCCCTGTCATTAAAAGATCATCTACATATACCACAAGATATACAAATGTTTTGCCAACTTTCTTGACAAATAAAGTTGCATCATCAAGATCAAAATGTTTGAAGTTGAGTTTCAGAAGATGCTCAGTTAGTTTTTCATACCAGGCTCGTGGTGCTTGTTTGAGGCCATACAAGGACTTCACAAGTTTGCATACTTTGTGTTCATGTCCTTTCACAGCAAATCCTTCAGGCTGGGACATAAAAACATTCTCTTTTAGGTCTCCATTCAAGAATGCAGTTTTTACATCCATTTGATGGACTTTCCAACCGTTCTGAGCAGCTAGTGCAAAGAGTGTCCGGATGGTGGCCCATTTTGCTGTGGGAGCAAAAGTTTCCTCATAATCGACCCCTTCCTTCTGTGCAAAACCTTTTGCCACAAGCCTAGCTTTGTGCTTGTCAAGTGAGCCATCAGCTTTGTGCTTGTCAAGTGAGCCATCAGCTTTGTACTTGTTCTTGTAGACCCACTTGCAGCCAATTGGTTTGGTTCCAAATGGAGGATCAACCAGCTTCCAAGTGCCATTCTTTATGAGGGCATCATACTCCTTCTGCATCGCTTCTTTCCATTCATCATGAGAAGCAGCTTCTTTGATGGAAGTTGGTTCAAAATCTGTAGACAAGTTCAATTCACAATCATAAGTAACATCCATATCAACAAGTGAATTAGAGTTATCTACATCACCTCCATCTTGTCGGTTTGTATTTCTGGTTCCTGTTTTTCCAATTTCATCAGGATGAACACTTTCAAGTGTCTTTGTCAGCCACTTTGGGGGACCTTTCTGAGATGGTCCAAGCTGTTCTGTTGATTGAGTTGGGACTGAATCAAGATTAAGTCTCCCAATTCTATCAATTACATCACTTAAAGCATCATCTGTTGTTGGAGTGTCATGCAGGGGAGATTGTTCTTCAGAAGGAGATTCCACATGTTGATCTAGTATAGGAATCCCCCCTTCAAGATGTGGAATCTGATTATCAAACTCTTGGAATGATTTCGGTTTTGTGAATCTATCCAAGCGATCAAGTTGTCGCTCAACAACACTGTCAGATTTGGATGATTCAAGAAAAATGACATCTCTAGATAAAACAAACTTTTTATTTGCTTCATCATAGAGGCGGTATGCTTTAGATGTGTTTGAATACCCCAGGAAGATACACTTACGACTTCTAGCACCAAGTTTGTTTCTATGTACCTTTGGTATTAAAGCATAATAGGTGGAACCAAAAATCCTGAGATGTTTTACCAAAGGAACATGTCCATACCACAATTCATAAGGAGTCTTGTTTCTTATAGCACTAGATGGACATCTATTCTTTATATATGCAGCACATAGAACAGCATCAGCCCAAAACATTGTCTTTACATTTTTGAAGAAAAGCATGGATCGTACCATATTCAAAATTGTTCTATTCATTCTTTCAGCTACACCATTCTGTTGAGGATTATAAGGCACAGTTGTTTGATGTTTAATCCCATGTTGGCGAAGATAGTGTTCAAATTCATTTGATGTATATTCTTTTCCATTATCAGTGCGAATAGACCCAATATGAGATTGTGCATCATTTTCAATCCATTTATGAAAATTCTTGAATGTTTGAAAAGCATCAGATTTGTTCTTCAAAAAATAAACCCAACACATTCTGGTGTAATCATCAATAAATGTCATGATATATTTATTTCCATTTGCAGAAGAAACAGGTATTGGACCACATAAATCTGAATGAATGAGTTCAAGCGTCCTATGTGCTCTTGAATGTGAATCATGAAAAGACTGTTTGCTATGCTTTCCTAGAATGCAAGCATCACATTGCTTATGTTTTCTAGGAATTGTAGGCAAACCAGCAACACCATTTTTCTTCAACAAGCGGAGACTATCATAGTTTAAATGTCCAAATCTAGCATGCCATAATAAACTTGAAGAAAGTGCACCTTCTTCATGATGAGAAATATATGAGAAATGTTGTGCATGAGCAGAGGTTCCTTGCAGTTTAAGAAGTCTTTCTTCTTCTATACCCCTCATGACAAGTGAGTGGTCAGATGCCTTTCTTACCTCAAGCTTGCCATCAAACATGTGAATGGAGTGACCTTGCTGGCGGATGTGGACCAGGGACAACAAGTTTCTCTTGAGCTGTGGGAGATGTAGAACATGATCCAGAAGAAAGTCTGGAAGACCAGGCAGTTTAAGCCTAATTGTGCCAAGCCCTGATGGCTTGATTTTTGACTGATCTGCAAAGTATACTGCTCCATCAACATTGTCAGTGAAATCTTCAAAAAATTCTTTCCTATGAGTCATATGACAGGTTGCTCCTGAATCAAGCAACCAGTCATTTTCCGAAGAAGCAAGTGAAGCATTAAACAAATCTTCATTTACTCCAATGTTACATTGTGCCTCAATATAGTGAGCGGATTCAGGTGCTTTACCTTTGTCTGTGTCATCAGTTTTACCTTTCTGCTGGTTTCTTCTCTGCTCAACCTTGTCCCATGGTAGTTTGCATGTAGAAGCATCATGTGATCCATTTCGTTTGCAGCAAATGCAATGCAGATCTGCCTTTTCTGCTTGAGAATGTCTGCCCCCCTGCCACTGAAGTATCTTCCTCTTCCTCTTCGTCCACCTCTTCCTCTTGTAGAATCTTGAGTAGGATGCTTTTCTTTATGAGCAAGGAAAACAGTCTCTTCAGAAGATTCAGGGTCTGTTTTCTTTCCAAAGGCTTTCTCTCTTTCAGCAAACTTTTTCACAAGAGACTCAAAGGTTATGTCTTTAAGATTTCCATTTGCTTGTAAAGACTCAAGATAATTAGAGTAGGTAGGATAGAGTGCTTTGAGAAAGGCAATAAGAGAGATATCCAGCTCAACCTTAGTGGATTTAATATCATGCATTATAGACTTTATTTCAGATGCAAGAGCAAGGGGGTCATTATTTTTCAGTTCAAGAGTGAAGAGTTTAATCATGAGCTGAACAACTTCAAGTGCAGAATGTGAATCATAGAGTTCTTTCAGCTTTTGTAAAGCTTCAAAGGCTGTGGAATAGGATGAAATATGACGACTTACTTCTTCATTTACAGATGCTGCGATCAATGCATAGGCTTTGATGTTCTTGTTTTCCCAAATGACAAGTTCTTTATCTGATGTAGGCTGCACAGGGTCTTTGTCTTATTCTCCGACACACACTCCTTTCCACAGCTCATTGTAGATGAGGGTGTGTTTTACCATCCGAGACCATTCAGAATAGTTCTCCTTGCCAGTGAGAACTATTCCGACCATAGAGATGATTGAATGCATTCTGTAAAAAAAAAATATCTCTGCTGATAAAAAAAACTTTCCTCACTTCAATATCACTTTAATGCTTTAACTTTTCAAAGTAGCATTATCATTCAAATGATAAAAAAACTGTGCAATATTACAACTGTTTTGAATGAACAAGACTGTGCATAGGCATTCAAATCAAAAGGCTGATGATTTTAAATCCTTTCATCAGCATCTCCAAGTCTTTAAAAACTATAATCCTGTGAAATAAATGATTTGTAGACAGGCTCAACCCCCTTAAACAATGTACATATATAAATGCTGCAACATTACATGAGTTTTCAATGTACATATATAAATGTCAGTCGCTGCCCATTACAATAATGTATGCACACATGTGCACATACTGTCCAGCACCACATTCACAAAAAAATCACAATCAGAACAAGAAGAAGGCCAGAAAGCTTTAAAAAGCTAAGCCTACAAAACTCACGAACTCGGCCCTTATAAATCCACAAACCCGGCCCTTATAAATCCACAAATACAGCGGCGGCAATTGAACGTGCGAACTATTCGTATGTAGGAGACTGTTGACCGTTCACCTTGAGTGTACAAGGAGTTTGGTGCGGTAATGGCGTTTTAACTTTGAAGGGGGGAGCTTATGGTATTTGTACCAAACATGAACGACAAATGGTGTTTTGAGAGACCTCCACCTCAATTAACTTCCGCTATTTTTTTATCACGGAAATCTTCACTTCAGCTTCCTTTTTAAGTACTACTGTAGATCAAGGGTTTCTCAGCGAAAAGGTAAAACTAGGAAATGGCAGCTGCGGATCCGGCCGGAAACAACTTCGACGCCAAGAGCTATGACAAAAACATGCAGAGCGTCTTTGGAGGAGAAGAACTTTACTCTACCTGGGAGGAGGTTCATGAAACATTTGACTTCATGGGGCAGAACGCGAGAAAGAGAAGCTTTCTCAGGTTTGAAGGTATTTCAAGCGGCTAGGAGGTTTAGAAGAAATCGTAAAGATTTCGGTCACCTCTGAGAGCGCCTTCTCTAAAAGATATTTGAAGTACTTGACAAAGAAATATTTGAAGAAGCATAATGTGAGAGATTGGCTGCGAGTGATAGCTTCAAATCGTAAAGATTTCGGTCACCTCCCGGCAGACGCACCATTTAGAAGAAATCGTAAAGATTTCGGTCACCTCTGAGAGATTGGAGTGCGAGGGTTCGAAACGGCGTTACAAGCTGGACAAGCGACGGGCAGAGGTATTAGACGACATTATGAGGAACTTGAGGCGCAGAGAATGTCAGACAGAGCAGTGCAGGACCAACGTTTAATTATGGAATATGGACAGACGCGTTGGCAGTGCTCAGGGCAGAGGAGCGCAGTCTCAGGACAGTGCGCAGTCTAAGGACAGAGGCAGAAACGCTCAGGTATGAGCAGCTCTCAGGACAGCAGGGGTTACAACTATTTCTGGGACCTGTGCTCTGATACCATGTCAGGCCAAGGTAACTCCACATTGAACAAGAGAGAAAATTGATTGATATTATTCATTAGCTAACTCATGTTTATATACAAAAATAAAACGGATCAATTCATCTTCTAGATGACTGTCCAGTTCACCCATCCGTTTCGGATTAGGTGTCAACAAAATTACCAGTGGAAAATTAGAATTCAACAAAATCCTCATATATTTTAAATTATATCAGTGAACTTTGAAATTGAAATTGATGATTATTTTACCATAAAAGTTAATTAATCGGTTCACCGCAATTCAATCGACACGTCGCGCACGAATATATTTCACATCTCTTTCAAAGGATCCGGTCGGTTCTGGCTATCTGATTTGTCCAACCTACCAGTCCTTACTATCTGGACATTGTAGCCCATGAAATCTCATTTTATGATTTTTCTGAAGTCAAAAATATAGAAAATAAAATGTATACCATTTTAAACGTGAACGTGGACTTCCCCCATGGCATCATAACGGAATTTAAATTAAAATTATAAATCTTTCCACTTAAAAATTTTGAAAGTCCTTGAAACAAAGTAAAAACTTACCGACCAAAAAAGCTTGGTATCATAAAATTTATCGATTTTTGTTTTCTAATATAATTTTAATTTTAATTTTAAAATTGTAAATCTTTATATTTAAAGATTTTGAAAGTCTTTGAAACAAAGTAAAATCTTCGTGACCAAAAAAACTTAATATGTAGGTTCGTTAAAACATTTTAATCAATGAAATCATTTGTAATAATATTAATTTTAATAAATATATCAATAGCAAAGTATAAAAATTGACTGAGATACCTTAGCAATGAGGAATCAAAGGGGGAAGTCGTTGACCAAAAGCCTTTCTAGAGTTTCTTTTGCTTCACTGTAATTTGAGTTTTAAGTCGAAGAGTATGATCGAGAGATAGAGACAGATGTAGAAATTCTCACTGTAGATCTTTTGATAATGCAATGTACTAAAATAAAATACTTGATCTATTTCTACAAACAAACTTGCGGAAGCTTAATCGATTTTGAGCAATATCAAATAGAACACATATAACACATAATAAGAAATCAATCACACATTAACACAGAAGAATACTCTAGAGAAAGCCTCAACTCAAAATCCCACTAAAGTATTTAGTATTATTAATATTTATTATTAGTTTTAATTTTTTATAGACATGTTTATTTTGGAATAAAGTTTTTAAAATTTTAATTTAATTATCAGTAATTATTAGGGTGGATGGTAAAGATTTAAGTTTCACAAAATATTTTTATAATTACATAAATCAAACGTTAAGATTTATTTCTAAAATAATTATTAAATTAAATTAATTAATTAAAAAAAATAAAAAAAGGCCCACATGCAAATCTTGCTTTGTATTGATTGTTGTCAAAGCCCGCTTCTATATGGTTTTTTTTGGTTATTGGATACCCTTTTAACAACCCTATCGTCGCATTGGTGTTTGATAGTCAGGAATGAATGAAATATATATGCATTTGCTAGGGAAAAGTTTCGAGTAGTTTGGGTCGGACCATATATATATAATATAATATAATATAATATAATATGCATTTTATAAGTATGATGTTTAATAATGTGACTCCAAAACATTTAAGCTTCGATCTTGTCACAAAGTTTTATATGCCAAGATTTATGATTAAGTGTGATATGGTTTACGGCGGATTGAAACAGTGTTATAATTTTTGGTCGTGGTTTAATGTGCTCAGCATGCAACATATTGTATGGGTTGTCACTTTGATTTCATGAAAAGTTTTGTTATAGTAAAGTTATTTGGTTAGGGGTTATGATTTGGTGATATATTTTTGTGTGGTATGGTAATGGTTTTTAGATACATGAATTAATAAAGTTAGTAGTAATTAATGACTTATTTTTAGTATTAATTTCGTAATTATAAGGGTGTTGTCAAGTTTATTGGTTGGATTCTTTTCGCTGTAAAATTTATTTAGTTTGTTTTGAAATTTATGTGTTGAAACCTAGGCAATATGATGTGATCTCTTTCTGATCTGGCTTGAATTCCAAGGTTTTGCATGGTTGATTAAGTAAGGTGATTCTATTCGGTTAGTAGTTGACTTGGCATGATTCTGATGGTTTGATTGGTTGGTTCACTATTAGACTTGATCTGACTTTTGTCTATTGTTAATCTATTGCATGGCATTCCTCCACGTCAGCGTTTCCCCGCTCGAGCATGCATGATTGAAATGCATGAATGTGTTGTTGGGAAACATACTTTCGTTAATGAGGCATGTATGTATCTTGTTCCTGCTTTTATTCCACCATCTCTGGTTGAGCATTTCAATTCTTGACAAATCCCAAAAGCCTACCATATTTTTATCCTTGCCATTTGATAATTCCCCAATCTCTATGAGAAAATTCTGGTGGTTTGTAAGGGCTTGTTGTGTCTGGAGCTTAGTACCGTGGCTTGGAGGTGGTTGGTGCAAATTTAGTTTCTTGTTGTAGCTCTTTTGTTCACCAAGTATGTACCAAAATTGTTGTCATTTGTTTTCTTTGTGAAAGATGTTGGGTTTTCCCCATTTTATTTGTCATGCTCCCTTTTTGGTGTCTCCATGTGAATATATATGTATAAATTTTCTCTCGGTTGGCAATCGAATTTACCCTTTAAACACACAACGTCAAATCCGATTCCAGTCATGAATTTTGTCTAGTTTTGATAGCACTTTCGTGTGCATTATGAATAAATCCCTCGAGGCTTTAACACCTTGGGCTTATGTAGTATGGCATTAATAAAAGAGCTCAGCTATTCATGGTCATTGTCATTAATTTTTCACCCCTTGATTAGTTAACTAACAATTAATTTTTTTCATCGTCGGTTGGCTCTTATACGAAAATTCATATGTCGAAGCTTATTTTTTCTTTCAATGGCCCTTGAGTTATATAGGTTTTGTTTAAAATTCCATCACTGGTTACATTTCAAATTAAATAATCCTCTTTGATGGATATTCATTAAATTCTAATCTATTTCTTAATCTAATTATTATCCTATATGAGGAGCTTTCGAGGCCTTAGGGCTTTCAGCAGCAAACCCATGCCAAGGCCATGCACAAGTAATCCTTCTCAATTTGTGTTTGAACTCTATTGCCAAACACACCCGCATAAAAATACTTACTAGTGGCATCCTTCTTGTTTGAATGGCCTAGGGTTTACATTGTATCCTCACCATTGGGTCTATTTGTAAATTAAAAAGAATTACATATTCATTTGTGGCTCGAGCAAAATCTATTTTAATTATTATGAAATGCAATAAAAATATTCGATTGTCTTCAATGGTCCATTCCACTCATTCATTTATATCATTTGTTATTGCTTGTTATGATACCACGAGCACTTATCGAATATTTTTAGGTCAAGTGGAGGAAATTTGTTTCAAGTTAGGGTATCGAACCATTTTGTTTTAATTTTTGTATGCCACCAACGTTGATTATAATTCTATATAATTGCATTACTATTCCTCGTTTCAGTAAGTTGTCTCCTCTCATTTTTCTTAAAAGACTCAATGTCTTGTTCATGAATTAATGGACGATGACATGCTAGTTATCACCTATGTGTAATCAACAATTAAATATATATGTTGCAAAGTGAGTTTCTTTAATCAAAACAGAGGCAAAGCAAGAAGAAACAAAAGCAACATTTAGGTGTTATAGGGGAAATAGAACTAAGAATTTTAGTCCATTTCAATGCTAATTCTCAAATTTGAACATAGTTTTTACGCTCATAGATGACAAAATTTGTTAGGGTTACCTCAAAATCAGTTTGAGGAACAACCTCAATGACAAAAACCCTTGTTTCAACGAACTCCTCCTGTAGGCATTCCTCCCTCTGTACAGAACTACCCCCCTGGTCAATCCAATTAATGACAGATGGGATCAAGTTATTCCTACACAACCTCTGTGTGAAATGCAAGGTTAGCGTGATATGTCTCCTCCTAATCATCCCCCCTGAATCTCATATGTCTCATCTACAATTTGTTGCTTCTCGTGTCGTGCATACGTCTCCTAATGTACCTAAACCATCCACTACTCCTTTGTTGCATGCCTCCTCTACACATCGAGTCTCCCAATAGCGCAAGACATTGTCTAACTTAGCTGGTCAACCATCAAAGTTCCCTGTCATCCCCTTACCTATTGCTAGTGAGCATGAAAAGAATGCTCAAGCCAATTCTTCTGGTTCATCTCATGGATCTTCACATTCAGTGTCATCACGCCTACAGCAAGAGGAGAGACAAGCAAAGTCGGCTCCTTATCACATGCAGGGGAATTAATTTTGGTTTTCATTTGCGCACAGGTCATGTTTTTGATATCATTGTTTACAGTTTTATGGCATGTTACTTTTCGGTTTATATGTTGGATCCTATGTTTATATTTTGATGATACTTTAGCACCGGAGAAACAAGTTTGGTATATACATTTATGTATTTTTTATGCATATGTATATTTTTTGGCGCCACTTTACATATATGATTGATACATGGAGAAACAAGGTGGACTAGAGATACAAGGTTCTTTTTATGGGCTTATGATGTGATATATTTATGTGATGATATGGATTTATTTTTTACTAGATAAGGATTTTTGGTTATGGAACAATCTTGTTATGTTTTATGATTGTCAACATTTATGAGATAAATAAAGTTGGTGCTTTCAATTTAATTATGTTTTAAAAGAGACAAAGAGGCATCATCAAATGGAAATGAGGGTCCCTCTTATTAGTGTCTAACTTTTAATTTAAGAAATTTTAAATCTATCCTTTAAAAGTCCCTCCTCTTGACCCTAATTACCTTGATTAGGAATATAACTAATTTGATCTTTTAAGATTGGAAATTGTCAAAACCACTTGAGGCCTCTTTAAAAGGAGGAGATGTTTATGAAGACAAAAGGGAGAACATTGTGAAGAGAGGTATGCTACCACAATTTTAGTTTGTTCCTTATTCGTCTGATTTTATTTTCCATAAACTAGAGAGTTGATCTTAATGGTGACAACAGTTTTATCTCTAAAGGAGAGACCAATTAAAGTGACTTCCCTTAATTATTCAAGGACTTCTAAAGGTATCTCATGTTCTTTATGATCATTTACTTGTTGTTCTGAAGGTCTGGTTTTTATTTTATCAGTGATAACAATGATCATTTTGCATAAAGAAAACTTCCCATTCATCCAAATTAATTGAAAGATCAATATGTGATCACTCTCATCAGGTTTCCTTGACGGTTGTATATGAATCTGTACATTGTAGTAGTTTGAGTCATAGAACTGGTCAATGGTCTTTGTAAAGGCTTGCTGTGAAGATCTGACTATTATTTCAAAAAAATCATTTTGTTCTTTTATACAATATTCATCATTATATGCCTCTCATATTTTTTCAAATTTATTTATTGTTTTTCACAACTTATGCTCTACAGGTGTTTCAAGGTTTTGGCCTAGGATCCTAACTAGCTCGTTATTAATTTAAATATTATTTTTTATGTTTTTTTAAAGTGTTGTTGATCTCTTATTACATTTCGAATATTAGTTTTCAGATTTATTTCTAAAGTAGTTGTTAAATTAAAATGATTAATTCAAAAAATGTCATATGAACAAGTGTCATATAAAATAAGTTATACTTTTTAGAGTATATGGTATTAATTGCCCACAATATGATAAGAAAACATGTTTACTGATCGGGATTTAAACAGGAATGCAACAAATTACAGAGATAACCATATACACAAAGATGCAGCGGAAATAATACTTCATTTCATTAATGGAAAATACTGAAATATGCTTACAACCAAAAATGGAAATAAACCAGCTAGGGCGATGGTAGCTTATCTCTGAGAAGAGATGTGGTGGCTACATGCCTCTGAATTGTTCTGAACTATGTTACAATGAGGCTCGAAGGCCTATTTATTGTTGAGAAACAATGGAAAACCCTTCACATCCCGAAACCTAACCCTAGAAGATGAAACGCCAAATTGTGGGCCCCGTTTGGGTAAATTGGTACATCAATTTCCCGGGGTCGTAACTTTGGCATACGATCTCCGTTTGACGTGTACGATAGCTCGTTAGAAAGATCTATCCGAGTACTACCACTTTGGGAGGCAACATCGGTCCCTGGACCCATGTGTTATAGACATTTTTGTGCCTTACAGCATTGAGCATGAAATGTCCATAATCTAAGGGATCCAAAGTCCCTAAACATGTTGTTCCTACCCCTAGAGGAACAAGGCTAACAAACCACAGCAATTCACAGAAGTTCTCCACCAGAAACTGCTCAAAAACAAGTCAATTCAGGATCAATTCAGTGGCTCCACTAGCTGTCTGCGCTGAAATGCAAAGTCAACACTGGCTACCTGCACTGCAACGCAGGTAGAAGCACTACCAGGGTGCGCTGAGCGAGAGTTGACAAATGGAAAGTTCATTCCAAGAGGTGTCAAGACCCAGGAAGCTTCCAGAATCTTCCTCAATGACACTTGCCTCAGTGAATTCGACTGGTGATGAGTAAGAGGTTCCCAATCTCCAAGTGGAAGCAAGAACCTCCAAGTGGAATCAAGAACTGACAGAGGGAGAGGACACTAGTCAGATCTCAAGCTGACTCATCCTCTCTCCAAACATCTATATATGGATCTCTCCTCCATGGGATCTAAAGGCTGGAATTTTGTTATTGCAAAGAATTGTTGTTGGTTTGAGGATTGGAATTATTGGGTGCTTAATGCTTTGAAGGGGGTGAAGATAGGAATTCCATTTGCTGGGAAGGAGATGCTGGATTGGAGCCTTCTGAGTTGTATATCTTCCTGAACCTTGTTATTCATCAATAAAGCTATCTTGGTTTCTCCTATATACTGATGTATCTTTGATGTATGATTGCATTAGTATGTTTAGTTTATTTCTAATCCTGAACTAGTTATGAATATGAATCTATGTCTTTGTGTAGTGTTCTCTTCTTGTTATCTTGCAGAAACCTCTTGAAGCTGGGCGAGCGAGAAGGCAAGTCGCTGGGAACTCTCAAAGAGAAGAGAAACCGGATCGAGGGACAAACGGAAGACACCGGTTAGTCCATCCATCTCTCTTCATTCTTAATTCATAAAGGAAGAATACTAGAATAGCTGTCTCTGTTTGTTGCTAAGGCACTGTCACACCTTAGGTGGATAGGATCATCCTGCATAGGCATTTTTCCCCACAACACCAAGTTGCCCCAGATTCCCAAAAAAACGTCGTTTAGGACCTCAAAACGGCTCCGGAAGTTCAGGACCCGAAAAACTGCTAAAAATAGTAAACTGTGCTGCAATTTAGGAAACTGAAAAGACTGAAAGAGACAATTGTGGGGGTCCAAATGGGATAGGTGGGTGGCCACCAACATCCACCTGGATCATTCCTCCCCCCTTAGGAAGCAATGGTCCCCATTGCGTTGAGTTCCTCCATCTGCTGAACTTGTCCTGTAATCTCTGATGTGTCCAGTAATGGTGGGAAGCATGGTTGACGATGGTCCACATTGAACATTTGGTGCAGCCGGAGGAATGACGTGCTCCAAAGCATTGTTCCCCATAGCCTTAGTACTGCTGTAAGGACCATGTCGGAGTGGTCTGAGCTTCTGATGGGTTCTGGTAAGGCGTTCTTTCTGTCGATGCAACCAAACTTTGTTGCCCACCTGAAACTTGTGTGGTACCCCTGTGGGTGAGGAGAAGTTGTTCCTGTGTCTTGTCATGACTGTATCCCTTTGCTGCTATTGCTGCATGGAGGAACCATTCGTGGGGGTCATGGATGTGACAGCAATCTTCCCCTTACTTTGGGAGTGAACTAGACAGATGAATTTCCTGGTCTGGGAGATGAGCTTGCTACCTTTCTTAGCAGTGATCAAAGATGTGGCCATAGGTGGGGTTACCTCCGGTATCCTGTATAATGAATTATTTAAAGAAATAATGACAGCACGAGGCCTTGACTCATACACAGCATGTCGCCTCCACAAGTATGGTTGGCCTAATAATACATCACAAACATCCAAAGGTGTAACATCACACAATACCTCATCTGTGAAGGGCTTGATGCTGTACGGAAGGCGGCACTGCTGGCGAACTTTTAGATCTCATCCTTCGTGAAGCCACCCGATACTGTACGGATGCGGGTGTGGTGTAGTCGGTAGGCCCAACCGCTTCATGACCTCTGTTGAAATGAGGTTCTTTTGGCTGCCACTGTCGACAATGAATTGTAGCGGTGAACCCTTCACCCACATCTGTGAGTGGAAAAGACGCTCCCCTTCCTCTGGATTTTCAGGCTCATCTTTCTGGATCTTGGCGGTGGCAACAGTGGCGCTGGGATCTGCATCAATGATTTGCTTCCCTTTTCGATTCCCCTTGTCGGGTTCTGGCTCAGGGTCAGAACATGCATCTGATTCGGAAGCCTTCAACTCGGCCACAAGCGACTGCTTGGTCCGACACTCACTTGTGTTATGAGTGGGACTCTTGTGGAACTCACACCACTTTCCTGTGTCCTTCTTCAGCTTCGTGGTGTTGTTCTTTTCTTGCGGCTTCGACGGGTTGTCTTGGGTCACCCCGCCTTGGCTTTGTCCTTTGGGCTTCAGATTTGCAGATCCAAAGTCTCGCTTCTTCTGTTTGAACTTTTGCTCGATTTTGACAGCGTATCGGTATGCTGTGCCGAGTGAGGAAATGTTCAAGAACACCATCTCTTCTTGGATGTATCTGTGCAGGCAGCCACGGTATTTGAGTACCAGATGCAGCTCAGAATCTTTGATACCCAACTGTGTGCGAAGGGTATGAAAAATGTTTGTGAACTCTGGCACATCTTGGTCTCGTCCCTACCGCAGTGTGGTCCATTTGATGTATTTGTCCTCATAGCTTCCGACAGGGTAGTACTGCTCCTTGATGGCATCCCGGAAGTCATTCCAAGTGGTTGCGGCTGAAAATAGTGAGCATGTACTTTCATCCTTCTGCTCGCAGTAGGTTTCCCACCAGTCCTTGACGTGGGGGGCTGCTTTGAGAAGAGCGAAAACAATCTTTTCCCGATTTGAAAATTCATGAACAGAAAAATACCCATCTAGCAGATTTAACCATTTATCTACGGCATCTGCATCTATTTGACCCTCGAAGATGGGGATTTCAAAATTAACTTGTACCTTAAATGGTGTGGCGTTTCCAGAGTAGCTGTTGGAAGCCGATGCATCGCCTCTGGGTAGCCGCTGAAGGATCTGCGCAAAGCTATCCATCATCGCGTTCCTTTGCCGCTTGAGCGCTTCTTCGAGCAAGATTTTGATAGGATCTCCTGCCCCCTCGTCTTTCTTCTCATCCGCCATGGGAGGCCGTCGGGATTTGCGAGGCTGGTCTTGCAAAGGTTGGACCAGTTCAAGCCCTAACTCCTTATATCCCAACCTTGTTGGGGACATGCAAAGAAAAACAGAGACAAAGCAGACCGCTCTGATACCACTGATCCAGATTTAAACAGGAACGCAACAAATTACAGAGATAACCATATACACAAAGATGCAGTGGAAATAATACTTCATTTCATTAATGGAAAATACTGAAATATGCTTACAACCAGAAATTGAAATAAACCAGCTAGGGCGATGGTAGCTTATCTCTGAGAAGAGATGTGGTGGCTACATGCCTCTGAACTGTTCTGAACTATGTTACAATGAGGCTCGAAGGCCTATTTATTGTTGAGAAACAATGGAAAACCCTTCACATCCCGAAACCTAACCCTAGAAGATGAAACGCCAAATTGTGGGCCCCGTTTGGGTAAATTGGTACATCAATTTCCCGGGGTCGTAACTTTGGCATACGATCTCCGTTTGACGTGTACGATAGCTCGTTAGAAAGATCTATCCGAGTACTACCACTTTGGGAGGCAACATCGGTCCATAGACCCATGTTGCCCCAGATTCCCAAAAAAACGTCGTTTAGGGCCTCAAAAGGGCTCTGGAAGTTCAGGACCCGAAAAACTGCTAAAAATAGTAAACTATGCTGCAATTTAGGAAACTGAAAAGACTGAAAGAGACAATTGTGGGGGTCCAAATGGGATAGGTGGGTGGCCACCAACATCCACCTGGATCATTCCTCCCCCCTTAGGAAGCAATGGTCCCCATTGCGTTGAGTTCCTCCATCTGCTGAACTTGTCCTGTAATCTCTGATGTGTCCAGTAATGGTGGGAAGCATGGTTGACGATGGTCCACATTGAACATTTGGTGCAGCCAGAGGAATGACGTGCTCCAAAGCATTGTTCCCCATAGCCTTAGTACTGTTGTAAGGACCATGTCGGAGTGGTCTGAGCTTCTGATGGGTTCTGGTAAGGCGTTCTTTCTGTCGATGCAACCAAACTTTGTTGCCCACCTGAAACTTGTGTGGTACCCCTGTGGGTGAGGAGAAGTTGTTCCTGTGTCTTGTCATGACTGTATCCCTTTGCTGCTGCTGCTGCATGGAGGAACCCTTCGCGGGGATCATGGATGTGATGGCAATCTTCCCCTTACTTTGGGAGTGAACCAGACAGATGAATTTCCTGGTCTGGGAGATGAGCTTGCTACCTTTCTTAGCAGTGATCAAAGATGTGGCCGTAGGTGGGGCTACCTCCGGTATCCTGTATAATGAATTATTTAAAGAAATAATGACAGCACGAGGCCTTGCTTCATACACAGCATGTCGCCTCCACAAGTATGGTTGGCCTAATAATACATCACAAACATCCAGAGGTGTAACATCACACAATACCTCATCTGTGAAGGGCTTGATGCTATACGGAAGGCGGCACTGCTGGCGAACTTTTAGATCTCGTCCTTCGTGAAGCCACCCGATACTGTACGGCTGCGGGTGTGGTGTAGTCGGTAGGCCCAACCGCTTCATGACCTCTGCTGAAATGAGGTTCTTTTGGCTGCCACTGTCGACAATGAATTGTAGCGGCGAACCCTTCACCCACATCTGTGAGTGGAAAAGACGCTCCCCTTCCTCTGGATTTTCAGGCTCATCTTTCTGGATCTTGGCGGTGGCAACAGTGGCGCTGGGATCTGCATCAATGATTTGCTTCCCTTTTCCGTTCCCCTTGTCGGGTTCTGGCTCAGGGTCAGAACATGCATCTAATTCGGAAGCCTTCAACTCGGCCACAAGCGACTACTTGGTCCGACACTCACTTGTGTTATGAGTGGGACTCTTGTGGAACTCACACCACTTTCCTGTGTCCTTCTTCAGCTTCATGGTGTTGTTCTTTTCTTGTGGCTTTGACGGGTTGTCTTGGGTCACCCCGCCTTGGCTTTGTCCTTTGGGCTTCAGATTTGCAGATCCAAAGTCTCGCTTCTTCTGTTTGAACTTTTGCTCGATTTTGACAGCGTATCGGTATGCTGTGCCGAGTGAGGAAATGTTCAAGAACACCATCTCTTCTTGGATGTATCTGTGCAGGCAGCCACGGTATTTGAGTACCAGATGCAGCTCAGAATCTTTGATACCCAACTGTGTGCGAAGGGTATGAAAAATGTTTGTGAACTCTGGCACATCTTGGTCTCGTCCCTGCCGCAGTGTGGTCCATTTGATGTATTTGTCCTCATAGCTTCCGACAGGGTAGTACTACTCCTTGATGGCATCCTGGAAGTCATTCCAAGTGGTTGCGGCTGAAATAGTGAGCCTGTACTTTCATCCTTCTGCTCGCAGTAGGTTTCCCACCAGTCCTTGACGTGGGGGGCTGCTTTGAGAAGAGTGAAAACAATCTTTTCCCGATTTGAAAATTCATGAACAGAAAAATACCCATCTAGCAGATTTAACCATTTATCTACGGCATCTGCGTCTATTTGACCCTCGAAGATGGGGATTTCAAAATTAACTTGTACCTTAAATGGTGTGGCGTTTCCAGAGTTGCTGTTGGAAGCTGATGCGTCGCCTCTGGGTAGCCGCTGAAGGATCTACGCAAAGCTATCCATCATCGCGTTCCTTTGCCGCTCGAGCGCTTCTTCGAGCAAGATTTTGATAGGATCTCCTGCCCCCTCGTCTTTCTTCTCATCCGCCATGGGAGGCCGTCGGGATTTGCGAGGCTGGTCTTGCAAAGGTTCGACTAGTTCAAGCCCTAACTCCTTATATCCCGACCTTGTTGGGACATGCAAAGAAAAACAGAGACAAAGCAGACCGCTCTGATACCACTGATCCGGATTTAAACAGGAACGCAACAAATTACAGAGATAACCATATACACAAAGATGCAGCGGAAATAATACTTCATTTCATTAATGGAAAATACTGAAATATGCTTACAACCAGAAATGGAAATAAACCAGCTAGGGCGATGGTAGCTTATCTCTGAGAAGAGATATGGTGGCTACATGCCTCTGAACTGTTCTGAACTATGTTACAATGAGGCTCGAAGGCCTATTTATTGTTGAGAAACAATGGAAAACCCTTCACATCCCGAAACCTAACCCTAGAAGATGAAACGCCAAATTGTGGGCCCCGTTTGGGTAAATTGGTACATCAATTTCCCGGGGTCGTAACTTTGGCATACGATCTTCGTTTGATGTGTACGATAGCTCGTTAGAAAGATCTATCCAAGTACTACCACTTTGGGAGGCAACATCGGTCCATGGACCCATGTTGTCCCATATTCCCAAAAAAACGTCGTTTAGGGCCTCAAAACGGCTCCGAAAGTTCAGGACCCGAAAAACTGCTAAAAATAGTAAACTGTGCTGCAATTTAGGAAACTGAAAAGACTGAAAGAGACAATTGTGGGGGTCCAAATGGGATAGGTGGGTGGCCACCAACATCCACCTGGATCATTTACATATTAAAAATTCCATTACAAAATAGAAATAAATCTCCATATATCTCGTTCCATATATTTTTAAATATGTATATATATTTAAATTATATATATATATATATATATATATATATAATAAAGTAACAATTTAATTTGTTTTTATGACTTTTTAAATTTTAATATACAAAAATATGTATATGAATATAATTTATCGAATATAATTCTATACATTTTTTATTACTCTTTATGATACCATGAGCATTTATCAAACATGTTTAGGCCGAGTAGAGGCCTTTTGTTTCAAGTTATGGTATGGAAACATTTTGTTTTAATCCATATCTACCACCGATGTTAATTATATATGTATAGAATTGCATTCATGTTCCCCGTTTCAGTAAGACGTTTCCTCTCATTTTTCTTAAAAGACTTAATGTCTTTTTGATGAATTAATGGACTTTGCCATGCTATTTATCACCTATGTGTAATCAATAATTAAACATATATGTTGCAAAATGAGTTTCTTTAATCAAAACAGAAGCAAAGCAAGAACAAACAGAAATCAACATTTAGGTGTTAGAGGGGAAATAAGACCAAGAATTTTAGTCCATTTCAATGCTAGTTCTCAAATTTGAAGAGAGTGTTTATGCTCAGAGATGAAAAACTTTGTTAGGGTTACCTCAAAATCAGTTTGAGGCACAACCTCAATTACAACAACCCTTGTTTCAACAGACTCCTCTTGTAGGCATTTCCATCCCTCTACACACATCTTCCCCCCTGGTCAATCCAAATAATGATACTTGGGAACAATTCATTCGTGCACAACCTCTGTGTTAAATGCAAAGTTGGCCTAATATGTCTCCACCTAATCATCCCCCTGAAGTTCATATGTCTCGTCTACAATCTGTTGCTTCTTGTGTCTTACATATGTCTCCTAGTGTACCTAAACCATCCACTACTCCTTCGCGACATGCCTCCTTTGCATATCAAGTCCCCAACATCACATGATATTTTCTAAGTTAGTTAGTTAGCCATCAAAGTTCCCTGTCATCCCCTTACCTATTGCTAGCGAGCATGAACAAAATGATCAAGCCAATTCTTCTAGTTCATCTCATGGATCTTCACATTCAGTGTCATCTCGCTTACAACAAGAGGAGAAACAAGAAGATTTAGCTCCTTATCACATGCAGGGGAATTAATTTTGGTTTTTATTTGGGCACAGGTCATGTTTTTGATATCATTGTTTACATTTTTATGGCATGTTACTTTTTAGTTTATCTGTTGGATCCTATGTTTATGTTTTGATGATACTTTAGCATAGGAGAAACAAGTTTGGTATATACATTTATGTATTTTTTATGCATATGTATATTTTGTGTCGCCACTTTACATATATGATTGATACGTGGAGAAACAAGGTGGACTAGAGATACAGGGTTCTGTTTATGGGCTTATGATGTGATATATTTATGTGATGATATGGATTTATTTTTTACTACATATGGATTTATGGTTGTGGAACAATCTTGTTATGTTTTATGATGGTCAACATTTATGAGATAAATAAAGTTGATGCTTTCAATTTAATTATGTTTTAAAAGAGACAAAGAGGCCTGATCAAATGGAAATGAGGGTCCCTCCTATTAGTGTCTAACTTTTAATTTAAGAAATTATAAATATAGCCTTTAAAATTCCCTCCTCTTGACCCTAATTACCTTGATTAGGAATATAACTAATTTGATCTTTTAAGATTGGAAATTGTCAAAACCACTTGAGGCCTATTTAAAAGGATGAGATATTTATGAAGGCAAGAGGGAGAACATTGTGAAGAGAGGTATGATACCACAATTTTAGGTTGTTCCTTATTCCTCTAATTTTTTTTTTCCATAATCTAGAGAGCTGATCTTAATGGTGACAACAATTTTATCTCTAAAGGAGAGACCAATTAAAGTGACTTCCCTCAATTATTCAAGTACTTCTAGAGGTATCTCATGTTCATTTTGATCATTTACTTGTTGTTCTAAAGGTCTGATTTTTATTTTATCAGCGATAAAAATGATCATTTTGCAAAAAGAAAACTGCCCATTCATCCAAATTAATTGAAATATAGATATGTGATCACTCTCATTGGGTTTCCTTGGCTGTTGTATATGAATCTGTACATTGTAGTAGTTTGAGTCATAGAACTGGTCAATGGTATTCGTAGAGGTCTTCTGTGAAGATTTGACTATTATTTCAAGAAAATTAGTTTGTTCTTTTATACAATCTTCATCATTATATGCCTCTCATATTTTGTCAAATTTATTTATTGTTTTTCACAACTTATGCTCTACAGGATTTCAAGGTTTCGGCCTAGGATCCTGACTAGATCGCTATTAATTTAAATCTTATTTTTTGATTTTTTTTAAGCGCTGTTGATCTATTATCACATTGTGAATATTAGTTTTCAGATGTATATATTAGTTTTTCCTTCGTTCATTTAATGTTTCTACAATTTGAATATATTCAAAAAAAAAACACCAAAAGCACTTTCTTTTTTTATTTATTCATTCTGAGCAATCAGTCTCATTATCTTATTGTGATAAAAACATTTAAGGAGTTGTATAGCTTAGTTTGTTCAGCTCTAACAAAATTATCAACGTCTTTTGGAGACCATACTAGGGAATTACGTTCCTCAATTTTCTTAGAATTTTGATCTATTTATGGCTACTTGAACATTTCAACAATCTAATCTTGATTCTCGATCTACCAATCATTCATAAATCATTATCTTATAATCACTACCATCTAATTCTAATTCATCACCATTCAGTCCAATATACAACCTAGCATGATACCTTTGTTAAATGATCAACTAAGTATTGTTATTTCCTTACTTTACTATATCTTGAACAACGCTTCCAATAATCAACAATTGAACCATGATTGGTCAATTATAGCCTGTGAAATTGACGAATTCAATTAATGTGAGGTTCTCGTTAAACAAGAATTTGAATGTGAACACCAGTACGTACATGATCTTTGTCATTAATATTGCATGAGTAGTGAACCCCAAAGTTCCTGACGTCTTAGAGGAGATATCCCTAAATGCACTCCTATCAACGAAATCCAACATCATAGGATCGTCTTAGAGGTAGAATCCCATTGAATTTTCCTCCAAAGTATCACTGGCTCTTCTTGAACCACATTGTCGGCCTCAATAATCATGTCTGGAACACAAAGTTAGCCTTCAAGTGGATCCCAAGGTTCCACCTCCTTGGGTTCATCTTCTTCCAGTTCGGTTTTAATTTCAACTCCATCTATCTCTGTCGAATCTATCTACTCTTATTTCAATCCACATCCATTGAGCACTAATGCTAACAAGGTCATCAAGAAATTTGGGATTTTTCAATTTGAAGAGGACACTAATACCACCCGTTGGCATATTCAATCTCCTTATATTGTTGTTGGCATATTCAATCTCCTTATCCAAAGTTTTCCATCGAGCTGGGGGTAAAATTACTCATGTTGATGTTGAAGTTGTTGATGCTCCCTTAGGTTATAATTTTCTCCTTGGTCGTAGTTGGTTTTATGCCATGTGTGTTGTTGTTGCTTCGGTGTTTCATGTGATTTACTTTCCCCACAAAGGCAAGATTTTCACAATCGATCAACTTGATTATTTTATTGACTAAGTCTACCACTACATCATTGTGCCATTCATTGGAGATAACCCTAGTAGCTATGAGAGTGTTGATGCAGGATTGTTTAAGAGCTCATCTCTTATGTGTATTTTTACTTTACCCCCACCTAAAATTCCTTCTACTTCTACCACTGCTCCTATGCACATGGTCTCTTATGTCACATGTTGATCCCATTGGTCACCTGACCCTTGGGAGATGCCTTCTTCTATAGATGTAGATCAACATGGTGAGCATGTGATGTCACCTTTAGCGAAAGATATTTCCTCTTTGGTAGTCTCGTCGGTACCTATTGATGTTGGTCAAAAAAATTCATCTCAATATGGAATGTGTTCAAACTCCTTTGCCTACATGGGTCATCACTATGCCTCTTCCACATAACTCCCTCGTCAACGAGCCTTCTTAACAAGTCATCTTAGAGGTCATGGATTCACCTATTGATCAACCTAGGGAGATTATGCCTCTTGATGGCTCTAGTATTCTCGAATTGGAAAAGGTATAGATTAGAAAAAAAATATTGAATCAATCCAGGGGGTATCTCCTTGTCCCTCCTTGGCAGTGCCACCCATGGACCGATTCAGACCTTGGGTTTCTAATGTTGAACTTTCCAATGAATATGCACTTTTTCCATGATTGAGGTTCAGTATATGGGATACATTATTGATGAACAGGGGGTGCATGTGGATCTAGCCAAGATCCAAGTCATTCAGGATTGGTCATCTCCAACCACTCTGACAAAGCTTCGTAGCTTTCTGGGTCTTTCCAACTTCTACCGCAGGTTCGTGTTGGGATTTTCTCATATCACTTGGCCCTTGAGTCAAGTCACCAAGGGAGGAGCGCAAGAAAAATTATTTTGGTCTGAATCTCAACAAAAGGCATTCACAGAGTTGAAACATCACCTCTGCACGACACGAGTGCTCACAGTACCAGACTTGCAACAACCATTTGAGGTCAAGACAGATGCCTCTAACTATGCTATTGGGGCAGTCCTTACTCAACGCAGGCATCCAGCGGCATAACACAGTGAGACACTTTTAGACACAATCCGGAAGTATCCCACTTATGATAAAGAGATGTATTCCATTGTGCAGGCCTGCCGACAATGGAAGCATTACATTTTGGGGAAGGAAACAGTCATCCACACTTACCACTAGCCCCTGCAGTTCATACAGACCTAAGGGAAATTACAAAATGATCGCCATACCTACAAGAGTTCCATTTGAATATCAAGTATAAGAAGGGCAGCACCAATAATGTTGCAGATTGCCTCAGTCAACCACTGATCATGGCGTTAACCACCGTGCTCAACTCTTGTGGGCACGAGACTTCTGATTGGCCACTTCTCTACAAAAGCGACCCAGAATTCAGCCACACATACCAGACACTCTTGGAGGGTTAGCATGTTCCAGGTTTTCACCTCCAGGATGCCCTATTATGCCACCTGGATCACCTTTGTGTTCCTTCAAGCGAGCGTGCCAAGATGATTTGGGAAGCACACTACAGTCGGTATGTTGGGAATTTCGGGGATGGGAAAATGGTAGCAGTACTACTGAAGTATTTCTATTGGCCAAATCTTCGACAAGATGTCGGGAAGTACATCAGATCATGCACTACCTACGCCATTGAAAAACTGACCATCAAGAAGCAACGCCTCTATACCCCGTTGCCTACCCCTAGTCGACCTTTGGAATACATCTCCATGGATTACATGTCGGGCCTTCCTTATACTAGGCATGGAAACGACTGTGTTTTTATGGTCGTCGACAGGTTCTCGAAGATGGCCATTATGGCGGCCTATAAGAAGAATATAACAACATAAGCCACTACTAAACTCTTCTTTGTGTAGAAATTTTGAATAATATGACACTTATTCACAGATATTATCCTGATTATACACTATTGCGGAATACATGCATAATACATAACCTCCTCTACGTTGATCATCAATTTAGCAGCATTAAAAACAATGAAACATCAATCGCATGCGCACATAAACACAGTATGTAACCCGGGAAAAGCATACAGCTAAAAACCCCACACTATCTATATATTATAATGATAGAGAACATGTAACAATACATATTACAATACTTCTCTCAAGTACTCAGCACTATCTCCACCTGTTACACACAAACTAGCTCAAATCTGATGCCTCAAATCTCCTCCATTGTTTGCCTGCCTCCACTGCACAATCCTGCATGAGAATCAATCACTATGTGAATCGAATTCCCTTGGTTATACTACACAAGCCTCATGGGAAATCTCCATCCATGCATGTGCAAATCTCATGCACAACTATAGTCACAACTGATAGCAATCTCAACCTCTAACCCCTGTCTCCACTGAATTGTACATGCACTGAGTTAACTGATGTATTATTTAGTTGCTTTATGAGTTAATAATTAGTGAATTAATTAATAATTAATTCACATAACTCATCACTAGTGTATTCTTTAGTTAGACTAAAATACAACTAGTTCAACCAAGTCAAACTGAACACAACTCCATCAACTCCTCAATCAACTCCACCAAACTCAACCACATGAGTTCTAACTGAAGTCCTGCATGCAATAGCTCAACTGACCCACAAGAAAAGCGTATTTCCTTCTGACAACTGCATGTGCCACATCTGTAGCTCAAACTGAAGTGCTCCAAGAGGATAAGATAATGTTTATAGTCCAAATATATTAAGAGCTAATAATATTAGACTGTTCTATTTTTAGCCTGACAGTCTAAAAATATACTCCGCCCATATGTCTAAAAATAGAAGTTCATCTATTTTTACCAACATGACCAATCATCCATAAATAGCATCCTGCAACTCATAGACCATGATCCCTATGTCTAAAAATAGACTTTGCGCCAAAAATAGCCTGCGGGCCCACTTAGTGAAGGCGACTTCTTTTCACTGAGCTCCATCATCTTGTTGCATTTTCAACACTCCCTCTCAACAAGATATGGATTATCTGCAACCCCTATCCTGCAACTCTGGAATGTTCTGCATGCAACACATTTGTCCGGTCCACTTGCTCCAACAACACTTGGAACAAAAACACTCCCAACTGACCACTCTGTTGGGCTAGGAACATACTCTGATGTTGAATCTCTACCTGCTGCTGACAAGTGCTCCCTCTCTGACATCTACGCTACTGCAACATCTCCATGCATCTCGCACCATTGCATACCTTTCTGTGCCACCTAGCACTATGCAAAACACTTGTGCCTCTTGCATTGCTGCAGCCTACTAGCTATGCGTTGTCTTGGGATTCCCTACCACATCTATCTCTACCCAATCAGTCAGTTCCTGCTACTCCACATCGAGGCTCCCGTAGCAAGGTCTCATCCAAGAGGTTGGGTACCTTAAGGATCCTGTCCCTCCTCCTTAGGACTATCACTCTATATCGCCCCACCTCCTACCTGGAAGTATGGCTGCTGTGATCCCTCAACCCACCTGGCTCGAAGTTTCCCCCTACTAGAGGTCTCTGCATGAGTATATGTCTCTACTCGATCTCCTCTCAGCTTCCCCTGTTGTGGCTACTCCACAACCTCCTGAATTTGTTGCACCAATCGTGGCTCCTCCATAATCGTCTGAGACTTCTTCTGGCTCTGCATGTTGAGAGGTAATATACGCTCCCCATCTGCATGCAAGTGTGGCTCCCTCTCAAGCGAAAACTTCATGGCTTTCTCCTCCTGAAATTTTATATCCCGTCGCACAACAGTCTTGCGACTGTCTGGCAAATACACACTATAGTTGTGGGGCGTATCAGTGTACCCCAATATCCCAACCTCTACGGTCGGCTCCAACTTCTTCCTGGCATCCTTCGTCACATGCATGTAAACGTTAGAACCAAAAATCCTCAAATGAGAAATATCAGGCCTCTTACCAGAATAAGCCTCCTCGGGTGTACTCATGCCAAGTATCCTATGAGGACAACGGTTCTGCACATATACTGCAGTATTGCATGCTTCCACCCACAAGTGAAGGGGTAGGCTCTGATCATGCAACATCGCCCGTGCAGCAGCCACGATTGTTCTGTTCTTCCGCTGAGCAACCCCATTCTACTGTGGGTTATGGGGAGCTATGAGCTCTCTCCGAATCCCTTCTACGATGCAGAAGTCGTTGAACTCCCCAGAGATGTATTCACCACCATTGTCGCTCCTAAGAGCCTTCACCTTCTTCCCTGACTCCTTCTCGACCAGTGCTTTGAACTCACAGAACTTTGAGTATGTCTCGCTCTTCTTCTGCATGAAGAAGATCCAGCACTTTCCAGAGAAATCATCAACAAAGATCACATAGTACCTGTGCTTTTTTGTCGAAGCTACTGAGAAAGGTCCACACACGTCTATCTGAATTCTCTCAAGGATCGTCGTGGCACGACTATACTTCTCGTGAAAGGTGGCTTTCACAAATTTTCCCAAAGTACACCCCTTGCACTGATCTGATTGCGCAAGAGTGCCTTTAGGAAGCCCTGTAGTAATCTGCTGCAGTATCTTCAAGGCTCCATGGTGAAGGTGACCCAATCTCCTATGCCATAGCTCGCCATCATCCCAGCTCACCAATCCTTCTACCTTGCATGCCATTGCTGCACAGCCATCTACATGCAACTGATAAAGGTTCCTGACTCGAACCCCTATCTTCCAGGTTTCTCCAGTTGTCTTACTGCGCAGGAAAGCCTTTCCCTCGCTGAAAACAACATCATATCCCTTGTCTTCTAACATCACCACAGAGATAAGATTCTTCTTCAATCCTGGAACATGCGTCACTTCCTTCAATATGAAGGGTTTGCCAGACTCCCTCTCAAAGGAAATGGTACTGATGCCGGTCGCACTGCATCTACCATCATCGCCCATCTCGATGTGCACTCCAAGATCTTTCTCCTCCAGATCAGAAAACAAATCTTGATCTCCTGTCATGTGAAAAGACACACCACTGTCCAAGAACCATACCGATCCCATCACACTTGATACCAAGCATGTGATCAATGAAAAATCAAGCTCAAACTGCGAGGCTAAGGCCTCTCCCGCTGCAGATCCAACAGCTTGCTTATTTTTCTTCTTCTGCAGACAATTTGTGGCATAGTGTCTGTGCTGGTGACAGTGAAAGCACTTCACCTTGGACATGTCCTGCTTCTTGCCTTTTTCACCGGAATGAGAAGCTTTCTTATTCTTCCCCTTCTTTTCTTTGGCAGCCAAAGCGCAATTTTCTTCATCAGTTGCCTTTGATGAAGATTCTTCCCTGGTATTCCACCTGATCTCCTCCTGCACAAGATCTGACCAAAGTATCTCCCATCCTGGCAATTTTCCCCGACCATTGACAGAGTCCTGATAGGAATGCCAACTCTTCAAAAGGCCAAGGAGAGCCAAGCTCACCAAGTCCTCATCATCGACAGTCACCCCTACACTTCCCAGCTCATCCCTGCACTGAGTGAACTTCGTGAGATACTTGGGCATATTGTCTCCCTTCTCGCACTTAATGTTTCTGAGTTTATCCTTGAGCGCCAACTTCCTCTGGTCGCTCTTTCTTTGGAATAGATATGTAAACACTTTCCACATCAAGTATGGAGAAGCCTTTCCATGCAGGTTGGACACAATGTGATCCTTCACGCCCTCCAACAGAATCCTTCGACACTTTGTTGTCTTCTTTTGCCAAGCATCAACTTGCGTAGTATCAGTAGGCTTTGGGACCTCAGCCTCTATGAACTCCTTCAGCCCATTATCATCTAACACTACCTCCATCTTGTCCTTCCATGCAATATATTTCGAGCTGCCCTCAAGAGCATACTCCAATCGCAATCCGTTGAAAGACATTGCAACGTTGACACCAAGAAAACACTGCTGCAAATTCGAATTCCACCAGCTCAAAACTCAACTGCTTTTGATCTAAAATCCGTGAGAACAAAGTATTTCTCATACAGAGATTGACTGTATGGGCTTTTACCGTATACCTCACCTTCCAAAGGAAGGATGAATCCAAAGGCTACCTGGCCCAATTACAGACTCTGCCTGAAGAAATAAAATGTAAACACTTTCTGAATAATAGATCTGATGATCAACAGCTTTGATACCATGTAGAAATTTTGAATAATATGAAAATTATTCATAGAGATTATCCTGATTATACACTATTGCGGAATACATGCATAATACATAACCTCCTCTACGTTGATCATCAATTTAGCAGCATTAAAAACAATGAAACATCAATCACATGCGCACATAAACACAGTATGTAACCCGGGGACAATATACAGCTGAAAACCCCACATTACCTGTATATTATAATGATAGAGAACATGTAGCAATACATAGTACAATACTCCTCTCAAGTACTCAACACTATCTCCACCTGTTACACACAAACTAGCTCAAATTTGATGCCTCAAATCTCCTCCACTGTTTGCCTGCCTCCACTGCGCAATCCTGCATGAGAATCAATCACTATGTGAATTCGAATTCCCTTGGTTATACTACGCAAGCCTCATGGGCAATCTCCATCCATGCATGTGCAAATCTCATGCACAACTATAGTCACAACTATTAGCAATCTCAACCTCTAACACCTGTCTCCACTGAACTGTACATGCACTGAGTTAACTGATGTATTCTTTAGTTGCTTTATGAGTTAATAATTAGTGAATTAATTAATAATTAATTCACACAACTCATCACTAGTGTATTCTTTAGTTAGACTAAAATACAACTAGTTCAACCAAGTCAAACTGAACACAACTCCATCAACTCCACCAAACTCAACCACATGAGTTCTAACTGAAGTCCTACATGCAATAGCTCAACTGACCCACAAGAAAAGCGTATTTCCTTCTGACAGCTGCATGTGCCACATCTATAGCTCAAACTGAAGTGCTCCAAGAGGATAAGATAATGTTTATAGTCCAAATATTATTAAGAGCTAATAATATTCGATTGTTCTATTTTTAGCCTAGCAGTCTAAAAATAGACTCCGTCCATATGTCTAAAAATATAAGTCCATCTATTTTTACCAACATGACCAATCATCCATAAATAGCATCCTGCAACTCATAGACCATGATCCCTATGTCTAAAAATAGACATAGTCTAAAAATAGACTTTGCGCCAAAAATAGCCTGCAGGCCCACTTAGTGAAGGTGACTTCTTTTCACTAAGCTCCATCATCTTGTTGCATTTTCAACACTTTGAATGAGTGTGGGTACACTTTGGGATCCCACAGTCTGTCATCTCAGATCGAGACAGCAAGTTCCTCAGTACATTTTGGTCCAGTCTTTGGCCGATGCTGGACACTAAACTCACTAAGTCCACAACCTTCCATCCCCAAACTGATGGCTAGACAGAAGTTGTCAACAGGATGATCGTACACATTCTACACATGTGCAATGCAAAGCATCCACACACATGGGATGATAACCTCCCCTATGCTTAGCACAGCTATAACCTAGCTCTCCATAGCTCGACTGGCCACATACCTTTTCAGGTGGGCTTGGGATTCCAGCCACTATGTCCCATTGATGTGGCCATGCCATTTGCAGCTACTCATGCGGATTCGGCTCATGTCCAGTCCAAAACAGATAAGGTAAATAGCTTCATTGAGCACATCCAACATATTCGCTAGTAGGTCCATGACATTCTGGAGAAATCAAATTCCAAGTACAAGTAGCGACATGATCAACATCGAGTGCCACACAAGTTTCAAGTGGGTGACAAATTCTGGTTGCATTTGGAAAAGGAACGCCTTATTGGAGCCTATCGGAAACTTAGACCACTCTGATATGGTCCTTACACCACTACCAAGGTTGTGGGAGACAATGAATTTGAGCTCATCATTCCCCCATTACTTGGCCTGCACCCAGTGTTCAATGTCAACCGTCTTCGACCATACTTTCCACCATTACTAGACACATCCGACATTGCAGAACAGCTCACACCCACAGAGTTAAACCTAGATTGCATGGAACAAGATGCAACTAATCAGATCATGGACACACAGATCAAGCACACTCGCCAGCATAAGATCCAACTGTATCAAGTTTTCAAAGCAGGCCAACTCCTTCACCAGGGCAAGTGGCTCACCAGGGACCAAGTTCAGAAGAAGTTTCCTCATCTCGTGGAGGAACTCAACACAATGGGGACCATTGCTTCGTAAGGGGGGAGGAATGATCTAGGTGGATATTGGTGTCGACCCGCCAATTCCACTTGGATCTCCACCATTGTTTCTTTCAATTTTTCAGTTTCCTTAACTATAGCACATTTTACGATTTTAAGCATTTTTTCAAGTCCTAAACTTCCGGAGCCGTTTTGAGGCCCTAAACAATGTTTTTTTGGGAAAAATAGGAGCAACATGAGTCCATGGACCAATGTTTCTCTTCCCAAAGTTGTATTCCTCAGATATATCTTTCTAACGAGGTATTGTGCACGTCAAACGGAGATCATATGCCAAAGTTACAACCCCGGGAAGTTGATGCACCAATTTACCCAAAATAGGGCCCATAGTTTGGTGCTTCATCTCCTAGGGTTAGGTTTTTGGATGTTTAGGGTTTTCCATTATTTCTCAACAATAAATAGGCCTTCAAGCCTCATTTTAAGTCAGTTTAGAGGCATGTAGCGCGACATCTCTTCTCAGAGATAAGCTACCATCACCCTAGCTAGTTTATTTCCATTTATGTTTGTAAGCATATTTCAGTATTTTACAGTAATGAAATGAAGTATTATTTCTGTTGCATATCTATATGTATGGTTATATTTGTAATTTGTTGCGTTCCTGTTTAAATCTGGATCAGTGGTATCAGAGCAATCTACTCTTTCTCTGTCTTTCTTTGCATGTCCCCAACAAGGTCAGGATATAAGGAGTTAGGGCTTGAACTGGTCGAACCTTTGCAAGACCAACCTCGCAAATCTTGATGGCCTCCCATGGCAGATGAAAAGAAAGACGAGGGAGTAGGAGATTCTATCAAAATATTGCTCGAAGAGGCCCTCGAGTAACAAAGGAACGCGATGATGGACAACTTTTCCCAAATCCTTCAGCGGCTACCCAGGGGCGACACATCTACTTCCAACAACTACTCTGGAAGCGTCACACCCTTTAAGGTACAATTTAACTTTGACATTCCCATATTTGAGGGCCAGATAGATGCAGACATCGTAGATAAATGGTTAAATCTGCTAGAAGGGTATTTTTTTGTTCATGATTTTTCTGGCTGGGAAAAGATTACTCTCGCTCTTCTCAAAGCTGCCCCCCACGTCAAGGACTGGTGGGAAACCTACTGCGAGCAGAAGGATGAAAGTATAGCCTCATTGTTTTCAGCCGCACCCACTTGGAATTCATTCTGGGCTACCATCAAGGAGTAGTACTACCCTGTCGGAAGCTATGAGGATCAATACATAAAGTGGACCACGCTGCGGCAAGGAAGGGACCAAGATGTGTTGGAGTTTACCAATATTTTCAATACCCTTCACACAAAGTTGGGTATCAAGGATTTGAAGTAGAATTTGGTACTCAAATAACGTTGTTGCCTCCACAGGTATATCCAGAATGAAATAAAATTCCTAAACATCTCCTTGCTCAGCATGACATACCGATATGTTTTCAATATCGAGCAAAAGTTTAAATAGAAGAATCGAGAGATCTACGAATCTAAAGCAAG
The DNA here is from genome assembly GCA_031772625.1 of Pinus tabuliformis. Classification (NCBI taxonomy): domain Eukaryota; kingdom Viridiplantae; phylum Streptophyta; class Pinopsida; order Pinales; family Pinaceae; genus Pinus; species Pinus tabuliformis. The sequence continues at coordinate 1,520,458,400 of CM062816.1, forward strand.
GGAAAGGTGCCCCCAAACTGCAGAACAAAGGACAAAGCCAAGGTAGGGCAGCCCAAGACAACCTGCCAAAGTTGCAAGCAAATAAAATCACTGCGAAGCCGAAAAAGGACACGAGAAAGTGGTGTGAGCTCCATAAGAGATCCACTTACAACACAAGTGAGTGTCGGGCCAAGCAGTCACTGGTGGCCGAGCTAAGGGTTTCAGAATCAGATGCATGTTCCAACTCTGAGTCAGAACCTGACAAGGGAATGACAAAGGGAAGCAGATTATCTATGCAGAGCCCAACGCCACCGTTTCCACCACAAAGATCCAGAAGGAGGAACCTGAAGATCCAGAGGAGGAGGAGTGCCTCTTCCACTCATAGATGTGGGTAAATGGCTCCCCGCTACAGTTCATTGTCGACAACGGGAGCCAAAAGAGCCTCATTTTGGAAGAGGTCATGAAGTGTTGGGCTTATCAACCACAGCACATCCACAACCGTACACCATCAGGTGGCTTCACCAAGGACGGGATCTTCACGTGAGTCAGCAGTGTCGCCTTGCATACAGCGTTAAGCCCTTCACGGATGAGGTATTGTGTGACGTTTCTCCCCTTGATGTTTGTGATGTATTATTAGGCCAACCATACTTGTGGAGCGACATGTTGTGTATGAATCAAGGCCTCGTGTTGTTATTGTTACTTTGGGAAATAAGTTGTACAGGATACCGGAGGTAGCACCACCTACCACCATCTCTTTCGTTACTGCAAAACAATGTTGTAAACTCATTTCCAAAAACTGAGAAATTTGTTTTCCTAATTATACGCCCTCAAGGAAAGAAGAAGACAGTGGCCACAACCTCTAAACAAGGCCCTTCCACATGACAACTACAGATCAACAAGGTTGTGGAGGAGTACGAGGACATCTTCACCTCCCCCATAGGGGTTCCTCTACACTGTTAATTCAAGCACTCCATCGATATGACCCCAAGTGCGTCGCTACCTAATCGACCAATATATCAATGTTCCGTTCTGGAGAACGATGAAATCAAGAGGCAGATTCAAGATCTTCTATAGAAAGGTCACATCCATTTGAGTTCATCACCCTGTGGGAGCCCAATTGTGTTGGTACAGAAGAAGGATGGGACTTGGAGACTCTATATTGACTATTGAGCGCTAAACAAGATTATTGTTTGTAATAGGTACCTAATCCCATGGATTGATGACCTCCTGGACCAACTGAAGGGGGGAAAATATTTCTGCAAGATTGATTTGAAGTCAGAATATCTCCAGGTACCAATCAAACCCTCTAATGTGTGGAAGACTACCTTCAAAGCCAAGGAGGGCCTTTTCGAATTGTTGGTTACACCTTTCGTGTTGATGAATGCTCCTGCAACCTTCATGAGACTAATGGATGACATCTTGCAGCCATTCACCAACTCATTTGTAGTGGTACACTTGGATGACATCCTGATCTTCACCCGGAGTTGAGAAGAGCACCTCTACCACATCCCACAGGTTCTCCAAACATTGTGGCAACACAAGTTATGTGCCAATTTGGAGAAATGCACTTTTGGCATTACCCAGGTTCAGTATCTAGGATAAATTATTGATGAACGGGGGGTGCATGTGGATCCAGCCAAGATCCAAGTCATTCTAGATTGGGCATCTCCAACCACTCTGACAGATCTCCATAGCTTTCTGGGTCTTTCCAACTTCTACCGCAGGTTCATGTTGGGATTTTATCATATCACCTGGCCATTGAGTCAAGTCACCAAGGGAGGAGCGCAAGAAAAATTCTTTTGGTCTAAATCTCAATAGAAGGCATTCACAGAGTTGAAACATTGCCTCTGTGTGACACCAGTGCCCACATTACCAGACTTGCAACAACCATTTGAGGTCGCGACAGATGCTTGTGACTATGCTACTGGGGCAGTCCTTACTCAACATGGGCATCCAGTGGCATATCACAGTGAGACACTTTCAGAAACAGTCTTAAAGTATCCCACTTATGACAAAGAGATGTATTCCATTGTGCAGGCCTACCGACAATGGAAGCATTACATTTTGGGGAAGGAAACAGTCATCCACACAGACCACCGGCCCCTACAGTTCATACAGACCCAAGGGAAATTGTAGAATGATCGCCATCAGAAGTGGTCCACATACCTGCAACAGTTCCATTTGAATATCAAGTATAAGAAGGGTAGCACCAATAATGTTGTAGATTGCCTCAGTTGACCATTGATCATGGCGTTAATCATCGTGCTCAACTCTTGTGGGCATGAGACTTATGATTGACCACTTCTTTACAAAAGCGACCCAAAATTCGACCACACATACCAGACACTCTTGGAGGGTTAGCATGCTCCAGGTTTTCACCTCCAGCATGCCCTGCTAACTCTTGTGGGCATGAGACTTCTGATTGACCACTTCTTTACAAAAGCGACCCAGAATTCGACCACACATACCAGACACTCTTGGAGGGTTAGCATGCTCCAGGTTTTCACCTCTAGCATGCCCTGCTATGCCACCTGGGTCACCTTTGTGTTCCTTCAAGCGAGCGTGCCAAGATGATTTGAGAAGCACACTACAGTTGAGCTGATAGGCATTATGGGGTCGATTGCAGTACTGCATAAGTATTTCTATTGGCCTAATCTTTGACATGATGTCAGGAAATACATCAGATCATGCACTGCCTGCACCATTGCCAAACTGACCATCAAGAAGCAAGGCCTTTATACCCCATTGCCTACCCCTAGTTGACTTTGGGAATCCATCTACATGGATTACATGTCAGGCCTTACTTCTACTAAGCATAGAAATGACTGTGTTTTTGTGGTCGTCGACAGGTTCTCGAAGGTGGCCATTATGGTGGCCTGCAAGAAGAATATCACAGTAGAAGTCACTGCTAAACTCTTCTTTAAACAAGTGTGCGTACACTTTGGGATCCCACAGTCTATCATCTCAGATCGGGATAGCAGGTTCCTTAGTACATTTTGGTCCAGTCTCTGGTCAATGTTGGACACCAAACTCACTAAGTCCACAGCGTTCCATCCCCAAATTGATGGCCAGACAGAGGTTGTCAACAGGATGGTCGTACACATTCTGCATGTACAACTCAAAGCATCCACACACATGGGATGAGAGCCTCCCCTATGTTCAGCACATTTATAACCAGGCTCTCCATAGCTCGACTGGCCACAAACCTTTCCAGGTGGGCTTGGGATTCCAGCCACTATGTCCCATTGATGTGGCCATGCCATTTGCATCTACTCAGGTGGATTCGTCTCATGTCCAGTCCGAAATAGATAAGGCAAATAGCTTCATTGATCACATCCAACATATTTTCCAGCAGGTCCATGAAATTCTGGAGAAATCAAATGCAAAGTACAAGCAGCGACATGATCAACATGGGGTGCCACACAAGTTTCAGGGGGGTGACAATGTCTAGTTGAATTTGCAAAAGGAACGCCTTACCGGAGCCTATCAAAAACTCAGACCACTCTAATATGGTCCTTACAACATTACCAAGGTTGTGGGAGACAATGAATTTGAGCTCAGAATTCCCCCATTCCTTGCCCTGCATTTAGTGTTCAATGTGGACCGCCTTCGGTCATACTTTCCACCATTACTAGAAACATCCGACATTGCAGAATAGCTCACACCCATAGAGTTAAACCCAGATTACATGGAACAAGTTGCAACTGATCGAATCATGGACACACAAATCAAGCACACTCACTAGTAGAAGATCTAACTGTATCAAGTGGTCAAAGCAGGTCAACTCCTTCACCAGGGCAAGTGGCTCACTAAGGACCAAGTTCAGTAGAAGTTTCCTCATCTCATGGAGGAACTCAACGCAATGGGGACCATTGCTTCCTAAGGCGGGAGGAATGGTCCAAGTGGATATTGGTGTCAACCCTCTAATTCCACTTGGACCCCCACCATTTTTTCTTTCAGTTTTTCAGTTTCCTTAATTGTAGCACAGTTTACTATTTTTAGTAGTTTTTCGGGTCCTGAACTTCCGGAGCTGTTTTGAGGCCCTAAACGACGTTTTTTGGGAAAAATGGTAGCAACAAAGGAACATGGACCAATGTTTCTCTTTCTAAAGTTTTATTCCTCGAATAGATCTTTCTAACGAGCTATTTTGCACGTCAAATGGAGATCATATGCCAAAGTTATGACCCCGGGAATTTAATGTACCAATTTACCCAAAACGAGGCCCATAGTTTAGCGCTTCATCTCCTAGAGTTAGGTTTTTGGATGTTTAGGGTTTTCCATTGTTTCTCAACAATAAATAGGCCTTCTATCCTCATTGTAAGATAGTTCATAGGCATGTAGCTGCCACATCTCTTCTCAGAGATAAGCTAACATCGCCCTAGCTAGTTTATTTCCATTTCTGTTTGTAAGCATATTTTAGTATTTTACAGTAATGAAAAGAAGTATTATTTCTGTTGCATCTCTGTATGTATGGTTATATCTGTAATTTTTTGTGTTCCTGTTTAAATCTAGATCATCAGGTCGCCCATCGTTCGGCATGCCCACCGCAGCTCGGGTTTCCCGTCGGCCTATTGCCTGCCCGCGCCCTTCACCGAAACAGTCCACCCGTCTTTCGTCAGTTCGTTGTCATGTTTGCAGCTTGTCCTTCATGCACGCCTACCCATATTCCAACTTTCCTTATTGTTCCAAAACCTGGCTCGGCACTTCGGCCCTCCGTCCGCTTACGCCTTGCCTCAGCCTTATTGCCTTTCTCTTTTGCTCACCCAAGTCGCTCTGTTGAACTTGCTTGAGATCACTTGTTACTTATTCTCAAGTCGCCTTCCTTATACTTATAGCCATCATCCAATGTTTAGGTGGGTCGACCCACCTCCAGGCCGACCATCCATTTATGCATAAACCATCCACCACTTGTCCAACCAGTTCGGGTCCACTTCTTCACGTCAGCTCGCCCAAAACGCCCTCCTTCACACATCGGCCCAACTCTCGATTTTTCAACTCTCCATACAAACTCCTCACCGTGGTGCTCCCACACTTTGCCAATTTCCCATTTTGATTTTTTGACTCCCATGTGACTCGTCCATGTGCGCTCACCCGGGCACCCAACACATGGGTCTCCCCAGCACGCTCATCCAAGTCATTGCATTGTCACACAACTCATTGGGGCATGTTTAACCGAACGCTCCCACTCGTCACTTCGTCGCATAAAATCGACTCGTTGCACATAACCAAAGATGACTCTTTTGTCGCACAAAATCGACTCGGGCACTAGTTGCACACATGGCGTGCCCTCCTTGTCTGAGGGTCCTAACATCCTCCACCACTTTAAAAATGTTGTCACCCTCAACAACACCATCAAACATCATCGCAAAGTGTTGCTAGCTCCAACAACACCATCAAACATCATCGCAAAGTGTTGCTCGCATAAAACACCAAGGTTCATGACTTCATGAACGGGAAAGTCTCCTCAATCCATGATCATCAACCACATCTATCACAATCTCCACATGCTGCCCCATAATGGAAGGTTGGCCCCTCCAATTCAACTACATGTCACCATTGCAACATATATCATGTCTGACTCATCATGTATCGTGATCATGTGAATCACTGCATAATACTACATCCAACACAACATCTTAGTCATAACCAAGACATCTATCTGAAAAAACTCGGTGCACTGCATTCCCCCATGACTCAAACTAGTTGGGTAGCTAATCCAACTGTAGCGCTAAACCCATGAGAATTCTCCTCCTCATGCCACTATCGGTTGTTTCTCAGCATCCTGTCACAATCTCAACTCAATCAAGAATCCATCCTAAGTGTAAAATAAGCCATGCTCAGGTCCATGACATAGTCCATCATCTCATCTGTAACATGTTTCCCATGATGTTAATGCCAATGTGTTGTCGAAAAAGTCGCATTCATCCAAGCATCATCAACCTGTCAAGAAAGAAGCCTCATCCCCAAGGCCCCTTGAAAGGGTGGTGCAGCCCTTTGAAACATTGACGTTCCTGCACACACCTACCTCCAAGGTCTATCTCATCAGAAGAGCCAGGAAGTTACCTCCCTGACTCTCATCCACCCATGTATCCTATTTATACTATGTCCTTAAGTATTTGTGCACAACAACAACCTCCTCATGTGTACATCCAAGCTTCTTGAGCTTGTCTTTCGTCAACTGAAAGTCATACATGCCCATGGAATACCTGTAAAAATCCATAATTCCAGCCAGATCTCTACCTGCATAACCTTCCCCAACAACTGCTTTAGAATAAGTACTCGGACTTCCTTCATAAAAAACTACATGGTGAAGTTCCTTCGTAGAATATGCACCTATCAAGTGTCTCAAGATGTGTGAAACTACCTTTCCACCTCCATCTTTCCCTCTAGCTCTCGCAACAAAGTCAATCATCTTCCTTTCCTTCATTGTTTGAGTCATACATCCAAGTTCCTTTTTCTCCACATAATCATGCTTCACATTTGGATCCTTTGGATATAAAGTCATCGAAGCAATCATTGGTTTATAGCCCAAGCAACTCCTCCTATTCATTGGAACTATCATAGTTTGTCCTCCAGTTGTAATCAAGAGAATGTCTTAGTCCACCATCAGTATCACTTATGTAGCTTACAGAAAATTTTACCCCAGCATCTAGTATGATCATCCATGTCAATCACTCTAAAGTCCAACTTTTCAAACCATAAACCCACTCTTACTTGAGTATCCTTCAAAACACCTATCACAGCTTTCATGGTAGAGTTTAGTGCTTTGAAAGCACTTCATTGTTTCCCCATTTCAGCTTTCTTCCCAAAAGATGTTGTTGCTTTCCTGCAAAGGAAACTATGTGTAGCCTCTGTATCAACCAATGCAACAAACTTCTTGCCATGTATGGTTTCCTGCACAAAACTCAACCTTAAGGCATTTCCATCCTCTCTAGGCTTTGTTTTGTGTCTTATCTCTACAACCCTCTTCAATAAATCGACCTCAAAAGAGTCTTTCGACTTATGTTTCGACCTGACTTCCTTCTTAAGGTACTTCAACTCTCTATTCAATTCATCTAAACAACTCGATCCTGGATTAGCTTGAGGTCCATCAAGATTTTCCTTCATCGCATTTTGCTTAAGTGCACCTACTTGGCACACAGTGACTTCTTCCACTAGAAGTGACCCAATCATTCGAACATCTTCCTTCATGTCTCATTGATAGTTTCCAAGTATGTCAATGTAATCAAGCTCATATTTCTCTATAACAATGGGCTTTCGACCAAGAAAGTCACCCTTGATTTCGCCCTCAAGTCCCTTCACTTTTACCTGCAACATGGCGCTCGTCTTCCTTAGTTAAACTCACTCATCCATGATTTCTTGGAGTCTTCGGTCACCCTGTCGAATCTTCTCATAAATTTCATCGAGTTCAGAAGTTATTCCATGAATATTACCCAAGTCCTTACTCATGTCCACTATCTAGTCCCCCATGTGTATCAAAACTTCCCACCCTTGCACAAGAGTTTCATAGCATTTATGAATTTCGCCTTTCCAATAATTTGTCATGTCTTCAAGTTTTTGAAATGCCCTTTCTACCATCTTCATCCGTTCAACAAGTTTCCAATACCTGCTTTACTTTCATCGATCATCAAGCTTCAAAAACCGATACCAATTGTTATGAAGTGTGACCTCTACCTTTAATTCAACACGCAATCATTCAAACCCCACAGAAAACCAGATATTAGCTATCACCAAGAGATATCTCCTTTTTCAAAGCCTTTGATACCAACTGTCACAAAGTGCACTGGTATCACTTCAATCTACAAATTGTCAAAGCCCCACGGAAACTCTGCTCTGATACCATATGTCACTCCCCTATCTTGGCAGTGGTCTTTCAACCACACATACGCAGGTGCAGCACCGCTACCAACTTTCTTTTCACCAATACTTATGAGTACAGAGTACGCCTAACATTCAATACTTAGTTATTTTCTTCAATTATTCTACGCATTATCATTACATAGTGGAAATAAACATTCACATCATCATCATATTATTCATATGTATGCACAACAAAAATACTTTCTTTTAAATGGGAGGGGTAGCTCCTAGATTATAGAGTCTGCGTGTTAATACAATAATTCAATATTTTTACAAATACAAGTGCGAGTTAGCCTTTGCTAAAAACTCCAAATTTCACCTCAGCAAAGCTACCCAAAAATCTAAAATTCACCTTCTTGTATTGGGTCGCCCTCATTCAGAAGTGCCCACTGCAGTACCGTCATTCAAGGTCACCCACCTATTATCGCGCAGGGTCGCCCAACCTTCATGCAGAGTTGCATGGCCTTTATCGTACAGGGGTTCCCACCTACTATCATGCAGGGTCGCCTAGCCCGTTCATAACTTTCATTCACCATTTCCCAAATCGTCGTTCAAAACTCGACGGTTTGCCTGCCTGTGCAGGCCCTCCCAACCAAATCAGGTCGTTCGATCGCACCCGCTGGTCGGGTCACCCGCCGTTCGGTTGCGCCCACCGCAGCTTGGGTCACCCACTGGCCTGTTGCCTACCCGTGCACTTCACTGAAACAATCCACCCATCTTCTGCCAGTTCGTTTTTGTGTCTGCAGCTTGTCCTTAATGCACACCTACCCAAATTCCAACTCTCCTTATTGTTCTAGAACCCGGCTTGGCACTTCAGCCCTCCGTCCGCCTGCGCCTTGCCTCAAACTCATTTCATTTCTCTTTTACTCACCCAGGTTGCTATGTTTAACTTGCTTGCGATCACTTGTTGCCTATTCTCAAGTCGCCTTCCTTCTACTTATAGTCATCATCCAACATTTAGGTGGGTTGACCCACCTCTAGGCGGACCATCCATTTACGCATAAACTGTCCACCACTCGTCCAACCAGTTTGGGTCCACTTTCACAAGTCGTCTTGTCCAAATGCCCTCCTTTTCACGTCAGCCCAACTCTTTATTTTTTGACTCTCCATATAAACTCATTTTCATGGCACTCCCACACATCCGAATTTCCATTTTGGTTTTCCGATTCCCATGTGATTCGTGTGTGTGCTCTCACCTGGGCGCCCGACACATGGGTCACCCTGGCACGTTCATCCAACTCGTCACACAACTCACCAAGGCGCGTTTAACCGAGTGGTCCCACTTGTCTTGGCGTCACATAAAATTGACTCATCACACATAACTAAAGATGACCCTCCAACCACATAAAACTGACTCGGGAGCCCGTCGCACACATGGCGTGCCCTCCTTGTCTCTGGGTCCTGACACCTTCAGTGCTTATTCTGTCATTCCTCAAAGTGGGGCATAAAGGTCAAGATTTGATGTCTCTGAGTAATGTTTGTGAAAGCAACGATGTGAAAAATCCAGCAAGCAGATCAAAATTGGTGTGCTTTCCCCAGATCTCCTCTACGCTTAGTGTAAGGTTCAAGTTGCCAGCAATGATTAGCCCGTGGAGATCTAAAATTCCACAGTCATCCAGCTTTTTCCTAAAGTTCTTTTGATTTGAGTATGGGGAGTACATATTAAGGATACGTACCCTATGTGTTGAACCCTTGTAGAAACTAGAAAGAACTATCCCTGTGAAACTCCTGTATGCTTTAAGGGAGAAAAGAATTGGGTTCCAGATAGCTGCAAGTCCATCAGATTTTCTGGTTGCACTTATGGCACACATGGCCCAATTTGGGCATAAATTAGAGAGTAATTAGATGGCCTTGTCCCTGTCAACCATTGTTTCTTAGAGAAGGATCATCGTGGGTTAGTAAGAATTAAATTATGCAGTGATCGTAGAGAGAGTGTTGACCCCAACCCTCTGATATTATAAGACAGAATTATCATTTTGGATGGTCAACCTTGGGTGTTAGGTCCCTATAATATTAGTGATCCCCCAATTACTATTGTTGTTGTATCCCTTATTGTTATTATTGTGCCCCTATTGTCCCCATATTGTTATTATTGTGCCCCATAGAATCCCTCTATTGTTATTTTTGTGCCTTTATATTATTATTGTTAGGTCGACTTGGTTATATTGTGACCCCATAGACTCCTCTATAGAAAGGAGGTTTTTTCATTTGAATGATCCAAGAATTGTTCATTTGTGTAATGTAAAGGAGGTTCCCCCTTGAAGAGGCTTATTTCTAAGGTGTTGATCTATCTTTTCTATCTTTTTGTGAGCTGGTTTCATAACATTTGGTATCGGAGCTGTGGATTCTAGAGTTTCACTGCCCCAAACAGGTCATCGTGGAATTTTCACTATAAAATTTTCGCTACAAATTTTTAAAAGCTACAAAAAAACCCATTTGAGAATAAATTGGTCTGAACCTCGCTTCCGAGTTTCAAATGTTTTTGCACTACATTTTCAGAGATATGACTTGAGGAAGTTAAGGTTTTTGCAAGCTCCAGAATTTCATTTGAAACAGGTCATCGTGGAATTTTCACTGTAACTCTTTCTCTACGAAGTTTCAGAATCTTAAAAAAAACCCATTTGAGATGAAATCGGTCTAAACCTCGGCTACGAATTTCAGATCCCATCTCGCTATATTTTCGGAGATATAATCTGAGTAAGTTAGGGTTTTTGCAGACCCCCAAATTACATTCCAAACAGGTAACCTTGGGAAAATCGTCATGACTTTCGCTCTGAGCATCAGATTGAATTTTCGTAAGAAGTTACAGAAAGAGGACAAACTATACTTTCCTGTATATATTTTTTAGATCCAAAGGTCAAAATAGTGACACGTGGCACTTCATACAAGTTAGCTCTTTTGAAAAGGTATATAATCAGGTCATCTTGGGAGATTGTGTATAACTCTTTCTTGGAGAATCCAATTTTGATCAGATTGGTGGAATTGGAAAGAGGACACAGAGAACTACTGCAGGTCACAATTTCAGAATTGGAAGAGCCGAAATTACAGAGTTATAGTTGTTTCAAGATCGAGCTCCTAAAATCAAGAAAAACTGATATGAGGAATTTTGATGGCAAGGATCCGATAAATTGGATATTACAGATAGAGAAATATCTTGATCTGCATGAGGTGCAACTGTTACAAAAGGTATGTATTACATCTTCATATTTAGAACTGGATCAATTTTTATGGTATAAAGGGCTTTTTTCTCGTAAACCACTTGTTACATGGTCAATTTTCACGGAGGAAATGATAGCACATTATGAGGATACAAAGAGAAACACCTTCTTTAGCCAATTGATAAATCTCAAACAAAAGTGTTCAATCACAGAGCACATTGAGGACTTTCAAAAATTGAATATAAGGGTAAATGATATTCCAGAGAAGCAAAGGATTGATGTCTTCATAGGTACTTTAAAGGATAACATTCAACATGAGGTTCGTCTTTGGGAACCTGATTCATTAGAGAAGGCATTCAGGTTGGCAAGAAAAATGGAAAGAAAAATTATGGCAACAAGGAATTCTATCACTCGCAATCATAAAGATGGAAGTGTTACTTCCCCTAGCCATCCACAACCTACAAGGTTGACACCTCAACAATTGGAAGAAAAAAGAGCAAAAGGGCTTTGTTACAGTTGTGATAGCAAATATACTAAAGGTCATAAGTGTTCCGAGAAGAAATTATTTTACATAGATTGTAAAGAGGAGGAAGAAAAGAAACAAGAACTCGACAGCTACGAAATTGATCAATTTCAAAGTATCTCATCAAGTGGAAGAACTTACTTGTTGAAGATTCAACATGGGAGGATAAGAATTTTATACAGAAGCATCTAGAACTACTCAAGCGTTGAGGACAACACTTTTTTGAAGGAGATGAGCATGTTAGGTCCCTATAATATTAGTGATCCCCCCATTACTATTGTCGTTGTATCCCTTATTGTTATTATTGTGCCCCATAAAATCCCTCTATTGTTATTTTTGTGCCTTTATATTATTATTGTTAGGTCGGCATGGTTATATTGTGAGTCCGTAGACTCCTATATATAGAAAGGAGATTTTGTCATTTGAATGATCCAAGAATTGTTCATTTGTGTAATGTAAAGGAGGTTTCCCCCTCGAAGAGGCTTTTTTTTGCACTGGAAAAATCGTAATCTTTCATTAACTTTGAAAAATTACATATTGTAGATGTGATTGCATATGTTGTATCTTTCTAGCCCCTGAGAGCTCGGTCAAAATTGTGAAGTTCACCAAAAACTATGTACTGTTCAGATTCACCACGCAGGGTGTTCATTCAAATATAATAGGAGTCTGTTATAAGACTGTACATATGCCACGCAGGGCATTTAAAAAAACACATAAATATATCCTGTAAAATATATACAAAGTTGTCAAATAAACATTTCTCAAAAATGACAAAAAACCAGTGATCAAGGGCTCTCTACCCTGTGGTAGTGCTGATCTATGTATGGGTGGTGATAGTAACAGTATTCATTTGTCCCCCGTTGTTCCTGGATCATCCACTCTCCTCTGGGAAGTGTCGTGGCCTCCTTGGATAGCCCGTCAGCACAACTGTTATGTTCCCTATAAATATGATTGCATGTGATGTTGTTAAATTGTGCCTTGAAAATGTTTACTTCATCCAAAATATTACTGAGTGTGTGTATGTGACAAGCAGTAATATTATTGAACCAATTAATAATGATCTTCGAGTCTCCAAAAATATTTAAGCTCATGCAATTATGTCCCAAAGAGAAATGCAGGAGGTGATGGAGGGTGATGAGTTCTGCGAAATTATTAGTTCCAGCTCCTAGTCCCATCTTTACTTTGTAGTAGTGTTGATCACTTAAGTATAAGATGAAGCCACCACCACATCCCTGTTGTTGTGCTGCACCATCGAAATACGCCCAAGGTGTATTTTTGTCAATATGAGGAGGGGCATGAGGCCTTCGGGATCGAGTTTGTTGAGGTTCAGGCATCTCATTATATGCTGATACAATACAGGCTGCAATGTGTGGCCAACACACAGGTCTGTTGTCGAAAATAGAATGGTTCCGAGCCAGCTAGACATGCCAGTTGATAATCAGAGGGAGACTTTGTAGTTTGGTACCCTTATGCTGATTGAACCAACATTCCCATGCACTGCCGAGATCGGCACCTTCCCATTGCCCTGTAAATTGTATGGAGGTAGAAATATTATGCCAGAGAGTAATCAAGGCTGAGCATTTCAGAAAAAAATGTAGGGTCGATTCAGATGAGTTTTTTCACAAGGTACACCAATTCAGCCTATGAAAGGATCGGTGAGTGATATTCTCTCTCGTGGGTACTTTGTGTTGGACACCTAATCCTCAATGGGTTAGTGTGGAAGCCGAATGGACAAAAGGAGTCCAAGAGACCTTGGGATGTGAAACCCAACGGTCACATATTGTACTATAAATGTATATCTCTTGTTAATAAAAATTGTACTCTCATGATTTATCTTTCATATTGTTCTTGCTCCCATGTGTGTTTAACATGGTATCAGAGCGGGCGATTGCTGGTCCTGCTCCAATTTGAGCCACTTGTTTTGTGGTCTCTATATATATGTCAGTTCTACGTTACCTGACCTCTGACTCTGCCTTATTCCCCTCAGACCTGAAATAACCTACCTCTACCAGCACTGCACATCTGTCCATACTGTCAATTTTTTATAGCACTGTCATTTCCTGTTTTAGCGCTGAGGCCTGACGGTGCCACTGCAGAGATACGCCACCATCGATGAAGGTCCAGCTCCTGGTATGCGTTATTGAATCATATTAACGCTGTGCGTTATGTCAAAGTTTGTCTTTTCATTAAACTGACTTTGGTATATGCGTTGTTCAAATGTGGTGTTGAATACGTTTGAATGCATATGGTTCGAAGTTGAATGGTATGCGTATGGTTTTTTGAATATTAACGCAGTTGAGTGGTAACACTATCCATAACAGTTAAATGCCTGTTGAATATTAACGCTGTGCTGACAAAAGGAGTTCATTCCAAATCTGTATATGTGTTCATTCCAAATGCTGTGCGTTTGAATGGTATGCGTTGAACTATACAGCGCATGCGTTGAACTATACAGCGCTCTGTTGGTGTTGAATAATATTAACGTTGTTGCATCTAACTCCAAAATCTGGTTAAAATTCCATTAATATTCGGGTTATAAATGCTTCTGATATTGTGAGTCTTTCACTCATCTATCAACAGAAGCTATCACCAAAGGAAACCATCTCATCTATCTTTGCGATAGCATATCCAAACACCTCTCTCATCGCAAGTCGACCAAATGCCTCTCTCATCACAAACGCTTGAGACTCTAATCGACTTATGTTATCATTATTAAAACGCCCAGGAATGGTTTCAAGATCGAGCTTGAGAAGTCGTCCCCAAGTGATTTTCTTTGTGGTCAAGAGTTCAATGTGGTTTTATTATTCTGGAGTCTCATTGCAACCTTAGATTGAGAAGTTGTTGTCTAGTGTGAGAGCATTAATCCACTAACAAAAAATTGCTTGCGTCCATCAGAGAATTTCATCCTCAGGAGGTCGAGAGATAGCTTTAGCGTCTGCAGAATCTTCAACGTGGGATTTCGATATCCTGAGCGTATTCGTTGTTTAGCAGAAGTGTGGGCTCGTTGATTGTTGATAGATTTGTGACCTAACCGAGCCTCCATGCCAAATTGGGTTGAGTTTAACATTTATTTTGAACGAGCCGAATTATGAAGATCAAACCCACTGTTCAAGAGAGTCGCGGACCAAGTTTCTGAGGTTAGCAATCTAATTGGGTGTGATTTATTCTCAGGAGATTATGAGCCTTCCTTTGTTCAGCCCATGTACACATTTTGTGGAGTTGCATTCATTTTCGATGCAAATACAATTGGTGATGCAAGAACCGCGCGAAAGTCTTGACGCAAGGGAGAAAGTTGTGATTGAATTGCATGTCTGGTGCGATTGTGTTGGTGGCAAAGCCATCAAACACCGACCGTATTTTCCCTTGCTTGAAGGGGTGATGCAAAGAGTGTAATTTTTTGCAAATATTTCCCTGAGTCCCGATCTCAACTTATATGTTGAACCAACAGGCAATCGAACCCAATTTGCATAGTTGGTGTAAATCGAACTGTATATTGAGCACCTGATATACCAAGATAATAATTATTCTGGAGCGAATTTCTGTTGCATGCAGAGGTTCATGCGACCAGAGGCATTGGTCACTAAGCATTGGTATTTATCCCCTCTTGTTGAAGTCGATATCACTCAATGTAAAATTGTGGAAGTCTGACTGAATGTGTGCTCACAGGGTGACAGAAGATTGTTGAGCTACTATACATAGCAATTGGGAGCTCATTGTCGTCGTAAGTCCCAGGACAGAATAAACTGAGACTAAGTTCGGTTTGAAGGCTTGTGGGAGTTTGTCTTTGGGGGTTCCTTGTGGAATTCAGGAGCTCGTATTGGCATAAAATTGCAGAAGACCGAGCTTGTCATACTCAGGTGGTTGAAACCACTATTGTACAATGTCAGAGGAAAAGGTTGCTCTTGGGTACAATTTCTGGGTATTGCAAAAGTGGGAAATCTTCATCTTATACAGTTGAAACTTCTACCGAGGTTCTATATTTCAGTACCGTTTTCTCTTATGTTTCCAGATATCGCTATTTTTTAGTTATATCTCTGTGTGAAGCAAATAAATAAGTACTAAACAGTATTGTACTCATGCTTATAAGGGTGGACTGATATCTAAAGGAATATGCATTGGAGGCTAAAACAAAAAAAAGGGGGAGTGCATTTTTGGTCATTTGATTGTTTTTACAAATACATTGTTGATTTGATTGTCTGAATAATGGAGAAAAATCATGGATTATTAGAGTTATTAAGCACTCTAATCTTATCTACTGAGGGAAGTACAGTTAAAGTCAACAAAAACACTCTCAAAGATATTCAAAAATCTTTACAATATGCACAGGAAAAGATTGTTTTTTTGCAGCTTGAATCTCAGCTACAGCAAGAAGAATTAAAACAGAGGAGTCATTCTGAACATGTTTTTGTTCAGAACATTGAGACTACAACCCATCAACAGCAAGTCAATAATGTTACCGTTCATTCAAATAAAGCAGCAGTTGTACATGCAGATGCATAAACTCAGTCAGCACTTCTCAAGCCCATCATCAGACCTTGGGAACAGTTTGTCCACAACAAGCACAGAAATGG
The DNA here is from genome assembly GCA_031772625.1 of Pinus tabuliformis. NCBI lineage: Eukaryota > Viridiplantae > Streptophyta > Pinopsida > Pinales > Pinaceae > Pinus > Pinus tabuliformis. Next base: position 1,520,474,491 of record CM062816.1, read on the forward strand.
TCTTGGATATGACAAGGACTTGTCCTTTCATATTCCAGACTATGCCAAGCCCATTTAGTTTCAGAGTGTTGGATTCATTCATGACAGTTCACCTCCAACTGTTCCAGATTCTACTCCTCTTCCACAACAACAACAACAACAGAGTGTGAAATGCCAACACTGTGACTGAGTTGGCCATCTGAAAGATCACTGTTTTGATCTTTATCCATGTAAGCACTATCATAAAACCAGTCATTCTTCACATAGATGCTTCAAAAACAAACGTCCTGCAAGAACAAAGATTCATCTTGGATGGATCGCTTCTTGGAAATGGGCATCAACAGCCAAGAAGATATTCCAAACACATGTCAGAACTTGTTCCAGAGTATTGAACAGTCTTGCAGTTGAGTTTTCTCCATCATCTCACTTTGTATCTGACAGGGGAGGAAATGATGGTCATCTGCAAGCTTCATAGCCACATCAAGCGAGCCTGAGCCACAACCTGCCACACCAGTTTCAGAGTGCTGGATTCATTCGTGACAGTTCACCTGCTCCTCATGACAGTTCACCTCCAGCTGTTCCAGATTCTACTCCTCTTCCACAACAACAACAACAACAGATTGTGAAATGCCAACACTGTGACTGAGTTGGCCATCTGAAAGATCACTGTTTTGATCTTCATCCATGTAAGCATTGTCATAAAACCAATCATTCTTCACACAGATGCTTCAAAAACAAACGTCCTGAAAGAACAAAGATTCATCTTGGATGGATCGCTTCTTGGCAATGGGCATCAACAGCCAAGAAGATATTCCAAACACATGTCAAAACTTGCTCCAGAGTATTGAACAGTCTTGCAGTTGAGTTTTCTCCATCATATCACCTTGTATCTGACAGGGGGGGAAATGATGGTCATCTACAAACTTCAAAGTCACATCAAGCGAGCCTGAGCCACAACCTGCCACACCAGTTTCAGAGTTGTAGCCAGAGACAAAGATGCCCATGAACATGCCTTCAGTTGGCAATTTGGGACACTTCCTCTAGCCGAAGACTTCAGCTTCTTGCCAGCTTTGGGAGAATTCCAGGAACAAAATTGAGAACACTTCCTCTAGCAGAAGACTCCAGCTTCTTTCCAGTTTTGGAAGAGTTCCAGGGATTGCATTAAGCATTCCAGAGTTGTTGGTCATCCTTAAACAATCACAGGTTGAGACTTCCCTTTCAGGTTGAAGTTCTTCCTTTTATGTGGGGTGAGACCTCCCTCTATTGGTTGAAGGTTTCCCTCTTCAAAACAATAGGAGCACTTCCTCTAGCAGAAGACTTCAGCTTCTTGCCAGTTTTGGAAGAGTTCCGGGAACTGCGCTAAGCGTTCCAGTGTTGGTGGTAATCCTTAAACCACCGCCCTTTATACCAACATTTCATAGAGCACATTCAGCCTAGTGCTGCCATGCATTTTTTCACATTTTGTATTTCAGCTCTCTTCTTGGACTCATACATAACCCTTTGGATTAAGAGGGGGAATGTTGGACACATAATCCTCAATGGGTTAGTGTGGAAGCCGAATGGACAAAAGGAGTCCAAGAGACCTTGGGATGTGAAACCCAACGGTCACATATTGTACTATAAATGTATATCTCTTGTTAATAAAAATTGTACTCTCATGATTTGTCTTTCATATTGTTCTTGCTCCCATGTGTGTTTAACAATTTGTCTCTAAGGATACACCAGAAAAAAAGTCTGGTCCAAGGAGGCACTATTAGTTTCCAAATACTCTTCCACTAGAAAGTAATCTGCACCGGTTTTTTGTGGGAGATCAAGGATAGATATCTAGTCTTTGGAGAGTAGGTACCATTTTCCACATGACACCAAATAAGTTCATCAGGGCCCTCTTTGATCCTGATATGAGATTCAGATAGTGTAGAGATATATTCATGCCATTTCTGGTGCCAACATGGTGGTAAATCAAGCTGCAAGGCAATTTTCCATCCTTGGGAGAATATATTGGAGTTTTGATGGTCTGCAATATTTGCAATCACCTTGATCTCATGAGAATGAAGATGTTGTATGAGGTCTCTAGACAGCTGATATCTTCCTCCACCTCCAGTCCATGGGTCCAAGCCAATGTGGGCCTTAGATCCATCATTGATTCTCCAGGCAAGATTGTCCCTAATGTGAGGTAGAGAATGAAGGAGTGCCTTCCAGATAGATGAGATGCCAGATTTAGGCCAACTCGGCAATCAAATCCATGATTTGCTGAGGCCAAATATACTTATGATATGTGATGGTTGTCCAAAGGTTCTGTCCAGTCAATAGAGTCCAGCCCATTTTTGCTGCAAGGGCTTGTGCAAATAAAGGAAGGTCTTTTAGACCCCAGCCTCCCCATTTCTTAGGCAATGCAATCTTATTCCAGCCTACCCATGCAAAAATATTTTTGTCATGATTTCCATTCCAAAGATATATATTGCAGAGTTGTTGTAAACGTGCCAAGATGCTCCTGGGGATCCATGCAAGTGCCATCCAGAATACTGGTGTGGCCTCAAGAATAGATTTAATACGTACAAGTCTGCCAGCTCTGGATAAATATATGTGACTCCAAATAGAAAGCCTTTTTTCCAGTTTGGTAACAAGCCAGACCCAATCTGCAATTTTTTGGCTGATAGGCTTTGTCCAAAAACCCAAGTATTTGAGACCCCTGTCCAAAGGATTGATACAATAAGGAAAAAGTTGATGAGAAAGATGAGACTCTTGGATGGAGGTTCGGGCAAAGGTAATGGTGGATTTTAAATGATTGGCTAACGTCCTGGTAGCTGACGAGAAAAGTGAGAGAATTTTGGAGAAAGAGTGGGAGTCCCAAATACTACCATCAAGAAAAATGAGAACATCATCCACAAATAGTAGGTGGGTGAGAAAGCAGGCTTCAGATATCTTTAGACCACAAAGATCACCATCCCACTTAGCCGAGGCAATAAAGCGACTAAGTCCATCCATGACAATCAAAAATAGGAGGGGTGAGAGAGGGCAACCTTGTCTAAGCCCCCTCTCGGAGTGAAAGAAATGAGAAGCTAAACCATTAATGAGGACACTGAAGGTAGGGGAGGTAATGCAGGCCATAATCCAAGTGATGACATTATGTGGAAAGCCCAAATGAATAAGGAGCATCTTAATGTAAAGCCAGCTGACACGGTCAAATGCTTTTTCCAGATCTATCTTAAGAATAATGCCCTTATGGTGTTTGGTCCAGATTGAATGTATAGCTTCTTGTGCCGAGCCAATGGCTTCATGAATCTGACGATGTTCAAGAAAGGAAAATTGCTGGGGGGAAATATGACGGGAGAGAATAGGGCGAAGTCTGTTTGCTCTGATCTTGGAGATAATTTTGTATAGAGCATTGCACAATCAAATGGGCCTGTATTCATTGAAGGAGGATGGGGTGTCAGATTTAGGAATGAGGGCAATAAAAGTCGAATTGATGGCATTGTATAGCGATCCAGACAATCTGCATTCTTCCACAACTTTCAACAGATCCTGTCCCAGAAGGTCATAGAATGCAAGGTAGAATTCTATGGTCTAGCCATCTGATCCCGGGCTCTTGTCCTTCTTGAACCATTTTAACGTGCCTTCGAGTTCTCCAGTAGTCATAGGTGCATAGTTCCTCTGCCTCGTCCTCATTAACAAATATGGGGAAATGTCCGGCCACATTGATGATATCAGCAAGATTTGAACTAGGTGGGCTTTTGTATAGATTTCTGAAATGAGTAGAGCCGAGATGGGAGAGTTTATTGAAAGAATCAACAACTCCTCCCTCAGGTAGAGGTAAATTCCAGATGGTGTTTGATACCTTTCTACCTTTTGCATAATTCTAAGAGAACCTAGTATTGTCATCCCCTGCTTTCAACCATATGGCCCTACTCCTAAGTCTCAGGGATTCCTCTCTCTCCTTCAAGATCTGAGCCTTCTGGTTCTCAAGCTCAATCAGATGTGATTTGTCTTCTGCTGTGATAAACCCCAGGCTTCACTCATCGAGCATAGAACTCAACTCAGATTCAATGTGTGATAGAATCGAATTCTCCCTCTGATGCTTCTCTCTTGCCCAATTAATAGAAAGATGCTTGAGCTTGGACAAGTTATAACAAAAGCCTTTAGCAAAGGAATCAAATCTATCAATCAAGTTGGCAGCCCAAAAATCCGAAACCATGCTAATGTAAGCAAGGTCCTGTAACCATACATGGTTAAATTTAAATGGGGTTTTAGGTTTAGGATGAGGACCCAAAACCTCTAGATAAATGGGGGAGTGATTCGAAATGCCCCCTAAACCAGCCCATTGTTTATAATGATGCAAATGCAACAAGAGGGGACCCTTCATAAGGAATCTGTCTAATCTTCGCGCAAGTGCAGCTTCACCCACCCTTCTATTCCTCCATGTAGGAAGAGGTTTATTCATAGGGACATCCACGAAATTGTACTGCTCCAGGAGGTTTGTCATATACCCCGAGATTGAATCCACTTGAGCCATTGACCCCCAAGATTCACTAAAACCCAAGGAGAAATTGAGGTCGCCTCCTAGGATGATGTGATCAGAAGAGAAAATCCAGAGACCAAGTAGATGAAATTCTCCCTCTGTTGACAGGGTCCATAAATGTTAACAACCCATAGATTGGTGCCAAGCACTACCGAGAAAAAATATAAGCCCATGAATCTGTGACCTCCCCATGATGTTGTAGCTCTGATGGAGGGGGGATTGTATCCAATGGCAAGGCCACCGGATCTCCCCATAGCGTCCATTGCCAAGAAGATCCATCCTGGGGAAATAGAAGTAAGGGAGCTGGTAATGTGATCAACCACACCTAGGGTTTCTTGGAGCAAGATAATGTCGATAGGTTCAATCTCAAAGAGTTTGCGCAGGGCTAGTTTCTTGGAGGCACTAGCCATGCCTCTGCAGTTGAAAGATAGACACTTCATGGGGGAACTCTACCGGGGTATTCAATGTTCTAAGAACCTCATCGAGAGTGGATTGAAGGCCAGAGGTGACTTCAGCCCCTGCATGCTTGATGGCTTTGGAGAGATCAGATTTCCTCCCTCGAGATGTCAGAAAGGCCGAACCAGGTAGAGTGAGGCCCAGTCCGGCAAGATGAACCGGAGTACGGGAACGAAGATTATAGTGGTGATATGTTGAAACCCTGGAGGAAGATGGAGAGTAGGAGGGTGTGGATAACGAATTTAATGAGGGAGCAATGGTGGAAATAGAGGGAGGGGACAACATAGTGCAATGTGCCACAGAAGTAATAATGGAAGGTGCAACAAATGATGAGCAAAAAGCAATAGAAGAAATATGAGAGGTTAGAGGAATACCCGAAGCTTTTGCGGCTTTAGCTGCTACCCGAGACCTGGTGAGAGGCGGCGAGATCAATCTGTGCACATCATCCACCGTCTTTGGAAGGGGATTGCTGGCTAGAGGTATAGGGCCCGAAGTAGGAGAGCGCTGAATGGTCGGCGAGTCAATCCTGGAAGGAGCAGGTGATGCTTTTGGAGTGTCCTCTGTTTTCTTGTTGAGAGGGAAATATTTGAAGATATGTCCCACCCTGTGACACCGCCGACAGCGGAAGGGAACCCCTTCATAATCTAGTATCTGGACCCTGGTGAATTTCCCCCATTGTAGTGTAATTTTCTCCTCCAAACCCTCATGAGTGTCCAAATGGACCAGAATGCGGGCGAGGGTTCTATTCTTTGATTGCACAAAAGTTCGATCATGGTCCAGATAGGTGCCGAGGGCATTCCCGATTCTGATGAAGACCTCCTCGCACCAGTACTGTAGAGGGAGCCTTGGCAAGCGCACCCAGAGGGGTCTAGCCCCAATTTGCTCTCTCTCAGGGTCGAATAGGGGACTCCATCTCTTTAGGGGAACTGGGGCCATCTCAGTGTGCCAATACCTTGCGAGGACCAAGTCCGTATAATTTTCTTTCGCAAAGTGTAGGGTGAACCAACCCCTGGGAAGGACCTGCACCTCAAGCAGTTCCTTTAGCATTCCACCCCAAATTTCCCTGATCCATAGGGTAAACCTGGTTGCCGAATAAGCTCTACCATGAACATGCCCAACAAGTACTGTGCTTGCCATATATGCCACTTCCCCAATTGCAAAGGTCTCGTCGAACCGAATGGTGATATCCTTGGAAGTCGCCTTCACACACTTAGTCTTTCTCTTCCCCGAGCGAGGTGCAGATGGGTGATCCACCAAAGGATCAAGGGAACCTTCCAAAGGGATGTTTTTTGCAGACTTTACCTTGACCGCAGGGGTCTCGAAACAACCCGATGGTGAGTGAGCAAAAGAGGGAGGGTTTGGTGCCGTGGTGGTATGGATGTCTTCAAGCGGCGCGATGAAGAAAGTCAAAATGGACGAATGGGGGTCGAAAGAGGGTGATGGAGGTGTGTTCACGGTCAGAATTTGCAAAGTACCAGGTGATAATTGATGACAATCCAACACAGGGGATTCAATTGAGAGCGACCCGATGAATAGAGGAGCAGAGAAGTGCCCCGAAAAGGAAACCACTGGCGACGAGATAGGCAGAGCAGGGTTGGACGAGAGAATAGGGCTAGATGTCAGCGTAGAGTAGCTAGGGTTTCTGAAAATGACACAGTCAGGGTGGGGATCCTGGGAAAAATTGAGCTCCTCGACTTCCATCGTATCCCCCATGATGCAAGCAGGAACCGACAACAGAAAGTGATGGGCGAGGCTGTAATGAAAACGGCGAGCAAAACTGTCGGTCGACGGGTACACTGCTCCAGTTTCCTACAAAGAGCTATAGTAAAAACCTAGGGTTTTACCCTAAACCCTTACAGAAAACTCCTGTAATCATCATTCCTTCTCTTTTCAGCCTCTGCCCTCAAAGAGGCTTATTTCTAAGGCGTTGATCTATCTTTTCTATCTTTTTGTGAGCTGGTTTCATAACATTGGGGATTTCTACTCTAAGGCCCTGGATGTCAGAAACATCAAGGGCTTCATTATCTGTAGGAAAACATGGATCGATCACTGGGTAGACAGTTGCTTCCAAGGTTTCAGTGAACCTATTGTTGAGATTGAAAGCCTGGTTGAAACATGAAGAGATCTTTTTATATTTGAGAGGTTTTATTTTATTGGATGAGCCAGGATTCAATTTCTCAGAACTGGTAACCCCTTCACCATTATGGAAAAAGGATATTCTTATATTTAAGAGTTCCAGAACCATTGAGTCATAATTAAGTATGTTCTCCAGCTCTAATTCTATAGGAGGAGGAAAAATTGATTCTCCATATCTAGTTTTGTGCTACAGAGGAGGAGGGACAGGACAGTCTCTCACATTAATGTCAGTGGCCCCTGCGATATGTTTACATCTAGTAACTAGGGAGGAGGGAGCCAATCGTGAAAGATTTAATAGAGCCTCATTCCTTTCCCGAACCCTGGAATCGTAAAGAGACTATTTTGGCTCATTATTCTTTTGGGCCAAACTAATAGTGTTGTTGACTTTAGGGTGAGACCCATATTCAAAGGGGGCATCCTCTAGAGCAGGCATGTCTGGGTCGGATTTTGTCTAACAATTAGCCCGATGTCCATTGTAAAATATGGGTTCTTGTTCATCCAGAGGGAGTATTTTTCCTAACACGTAAATCCTTTCCATGCCTCCTTGGGCACCCTAGAATCAGATCTCCAACTTTATGGCATCAGATATCCAACTTCATGGCAGCCAATGCACCTGAGGGGGATGCCGCAATAGTCCATCGGCTGCTTGATTGAGAAGGTTTCCCACAAAATAGCCATTGCAACAGGGAGCCCTTTGGATAAATCAGCTTCAATCAAGAACCAAGCCACTCTTTTGTCCAATAATCCTATGCAGGCTTTGTCACTATGTTATTGTTAAACTCGCATTGCCTCTTTCATGTATTTCGATGGCAACAATACCTCTTTTTCGCTGGCCTTTGGGTTTCCCACATTCACCATGAGTGATTCTTGGCATTAGTGTGCTAATAAAGGAATTCATCTCCACACCATATGTGATATATTTGTTTGAAATAACCAATATCCCACATTCACTATGTATTAATACAATACATCATTCATATACCATGTAATTCATATTTATAGTTCAAAATTGAGGAGCTGGCTCTTAGTGGTCCTAAGCTCGACTTTACCACTTGAGTGGGGTGAAAATTTTCCTTGGGTGGTTCCAAGGACTCAAATATGGGTGTATATCTCTTTTAAAAGAACCTATATACCATATAAGTTATGGGGAAATTGAAAACAATATTTATTTATGGTTGTGCTCTTTTGCTAGTCTGATCCTTAACCATCCTCATAGATTTTTTTCTTGGAGCCAGTGATACTCATTGTTGTACTCCGCCGAAGAATTTTTATTACCCTTCCTTTTAAATTTTGTAATGACAACTTTCATTGTTGATTTATGAGCCTTTTGTTTTACACTTTATAAATTGTAACCATATGTCACCTTATTCGATTTTGGGATATAATGATAATGGAAGAAAAATTAATAGGATATTTTATTTTAGATGAAGTCTATTCCAAAGTTGTTATTTGGCATCGAAGGCTCACCTTTACATATAAATGTAGATAAAAGAAATTTATTTATGGAAATTGTATAAAGTGTTTTGACTACAATCCTACCAAATTGTGCCTCGCTGAAGTTTTCTTAAAGAAGATCTTTGACATTTGACCTTACAGGATTTGGCTATAGCAAATAGATCAGTTTAATCTGAGTTGATTAGGCATTTTTGTGACTTGACCTAATGGAATTTTGACTAGGTTTGACCATAGGGATATTGTTGATCAGTTTGACCTTGCTCTTGGCTAGAATTAGATGTATCTCTATTGAATTGAATAATTTTTCTAAGCAAAAGGTTGTTGGATTTTCCCCTATATGGGTTTTCCTAGGGTAAACTCTTATGTCTCTTGCTTGGCTGTCTCTCTATGATCTTACTGGTATTTTGTTTCTATTGTTGAGATATTTCACATAATTTCTTTATGATGAATTTGAATGAAAGAAAAGATTAACGTGAGAAATCATAAGAAGTAATTATCAGTTAGAAGATCCTATGAAAAATAAACATGGTATCAGAGCAAGGGTATAAGAGCACTGTTGAAGAAGGCAACTTTTTCCTCTAGGGTTTTTTCTAACCCTATAAATCCTAGTCTAAGAAGGAAGAAGTATATCCAAGAGAGTCCAAGATCTATGTCTTTGCTTGTGCCTTAGAAGAAGACTATAAAAACCTACCTCTGTGAAAAAATCCTAACCACAAGTCTAAATTTTGTTTGTGGCAAGGGATTGAAAGGCCTCAATCCATCTTATATAGGCCGAACAAGTCTTAATATTGGTTGCAGGAATTTGAGAGACATCAAGAGGGTCGAAGAATTTCAGACTAAGGTTAAAATAAGGAGAAAGGACCACCAAAATTCTGTCTAAAAGAGCGATTTTTGTTCTATCCAAAGGAAGGAACACTGAGCCCTGAAAACATGCCTAACAAGCCTCAGCTTTAGCCTACTATGGAAGGCCAAATGGCCTCGTATGGTTCACCGAAATGATGTGTCCTAACAGAAGTTTGAAAATATCTTTGCCTGAGAATACGTTGGCAAAGCCATATTTTGTGCATGAAGTTTTCTTTTAATCCTAAAAATGTGGAAGGGACTGGATTGATGTTTAACAACAATTTTGAAGTGTTCTCCTTGAATATTGGTTATGGATACCAAGTTTGATAAAAGATACAAATCATATTGTTTAATCTGACAAAATAAATAAATAAATAAATAAATTAAAAAAAAAAATTGAAAATTAAAATTAATTAAAAATTAAAAAAAAATTAATTAATTAATTAAATAAAATAAATAAATAATAATAAATAAATAAAATAAAATTTGTTTTCACACATTATTTCCATAGCACATTACAGTGATGAGTTGTTTAAAGACAAGTATCGGGTCTGGAAGTACAAAGAGACCAAAAAAGCTACAAGAGGTTTCTTAAATTCTAAGTTTTGATGTTTAGAATGTAATGTATGTATAATTTCTCTATTTACTTATAGTAACTCGCTTGGGATCAAAACTTTTACTTTGGTAATTTTCTTGTAGACCTCAGCTAGATGAAATGATCACCACATAAGTTTTTCTTGGTAGAAAAGACTTGCATCAAGCTTATTTTCATAATAAACTAAATAAGTCTTTGGTATTCTCCTTAATCAAATCATAGAAAAATATCAAAGTTCTGATTTGTTGAATAATTTATTAAGGGCGGTTATGAAAATATAAGAAAATACTATTAGAGAAGTTGTAGCATGAAAGTCATCATGATATTTCAAGAAGTGATGATTCAGAGTGTTTTTCAAAGAAAAATAAAGACTCATGTAATATATACATAGTACTAAATGTTAAATTGTGATATAATGAACCTATGTCTTTTCCTTGGAGATGTTGCATTTTATTAACGCCATTTATTGTCATGGACCTTACACTCTTAAGTAAAGACCCTGGAAGATGCATTGTATATGTTGATGATAAGGTTGACCTATGTTGTAAATATGAAATATGGATATCCGGTCCTAGGCAGTGAAAAATCAAAATAAGGAAAAATATAACTATCTCTAATATATATATTTGAAGAAAGCATATCTTCATGGCACAATTTCATTGGATATGACAAACTTAGAATGAAAAAGAGATCGAGTTCCCTTTCAAGTTTGGATACCAAAGTCCACTCAAGAAAGGTAAGTCATTTGCAAAACTTCATATATTCCTACTGTTATGACAAAGAACAAGATTTGGGGTTGAAAAAGTCAAAATTAATGTTTAGCTGAGAATACATATTTGAGACAATATCATTGCAAGTAATGTTGAAATGGTGACCAAGTATACTCTCTTGAGAAATACATCTCACATTTATATAACAAACTTTATTGAAGATCCTTAATATTTTCCTACATCTAATGGAATATCCTTGATTTTTTTTATGCATGAGGACTCTATGGTTTTTGAATTTTGATATGGAAAGAAGAAACTTGCACATTACAATGTTTGGTGGACTTGCAAAAGGTATAAAATGAGTTTTGAAAAGAATTAGGGTATGTAAATCCTAGAAGACTGGAAGTCTTGGATGAGAAAAACCCTAGGGTTTATGGATAAAACCCTAGATCTATACCTAGATTAATGGTTTGTTGAAAGAAGAAACCCTAGCTTGTGAAAGGAAGGAATGACATCATAATGAGGATGAGTTTCATGCAAGAAGGCTAAGGTCAAGAGGGCACTGACATTTTCTTATAATCTGGAAAAGATAATAACTTATATCTCTCTTCCTTGATTATTATTATTATTATTGTTTTTACATTTTTGCTTGGTTATAATTGTTCTTCCATGGTCTCCTAGTGATGATTGCAAGTACACAATGAAGGTTTCCAAGGCTCTGGAAGTAGATGGAAGTAGTGGAAGATCGAAGCAAATCTTGTGACAAGAGGACTCTCCCATAATTGGTGATTTGTTTTGATGGATATTATGGGTTCTAAGCTCAGAGGGAGCATGCAGATCAAAAAGTTTGAAGTATACCTTGATTATACCAAGGGGAAGTTAGTGGTGACTTCCAAATAAATTTACAAGATCTAATGTGCAGTAACTGGCAGGTACAAAGAAAGAATTGAGACTAGATAGTTCTCCCATAAAGAGAGAGAGCATCGTGAAAAGACATTTACTCTAGTTTCTAAGTACACTTCTATTAGACTTATTGTTTCTTCTATCATGGAATTACATCAGATGGATGTAGAGGTTGTTCTTCTTTATGAATATTTTGAGGACAAAATGTACATGGAACCACCTCAAGGTTTTGAGGTCATGAAGAAGTCTCATGATTGTAATATTTCACCCAAGATTTGGATTGATAAATCAAGGTTGATCGTATATGATTAGTTTATGATGGAAGTAGAAGGACTCTTGTGGAAGAGGGAGCAATTAGGGAGTCGTGTTTTAACTTTAGAGGGAGTTTACCTCTAAGTTTGACATGATAGATTTTCATTGAGATTGTCAAGCTAGATAGTTGATATGTTAGAAAACAATAGTGGCAGAGCAAGCAACTATCATTGCCAAAGCAGAAGCTATTTCAGAAAGAGCACCCAATTATGGTAACCAAAAAGTAATCGATCAACTTTTGGTTGAGCCAAGATATGAAACTCAACATGTGTTGAAGTACCAACATGGTATAGTTGGTTATGGCACATATGCTTATGGTTTGAGACATGTCTCAAATAGTGAAGTATAGTTGCAGAGATATACAAATTCAAATTGGGAAGGGAGTGGAGAAGACATAAAAAGTTTATCAAGATATTGCTTCAGTTTGGACACCATTATGATTTCTTGGATGAGCAGGAAGAAATATTTGTCACACTCAATTCTACAAAGGCAAAGTATATTGCAGCTTTGATTCCAAGTTTAGAATTAGTATGGCTTCATAAACTACTTGCAAGATTGTTTGATCAAGTGTAGGTGACGACCATGATGACAAGTTAAATCACAATGAGATATAGTACTGAGACAAGGTACATAAGGAAGAAGTAAGGCTCCAGTACTATTCTATAGTCAAGAAGATTCTTGATAAACCTTTGTCCCATGATGAAATATGTATACTTCATGGATAATCTTGGAGTGATTAGCGTGTATCTCTTAGCAAGAGGGAGTGATGAAATTGCAACATCAAGGATAGTCACTCTCCATAGGTCAGGATGACCAAGAGTATGGAAAATGGTCTAGAGTGTTGTTGTGATAACATCATGGATATACATTCTCCATGTGTCAAGTATGTTGACTGAAATTAGGGAGAATGGACTAGCATAGGATGTTCATTCTTCCTATGTAAAGTGTGTTGACCAAAATTAAGAAGAATGGTCCTAGAGGCCCAAAATCACTTAGTTGAGTGGGTTCCTCTCAACATCAAGCTCAATACTCTCGATATAGGTTGAGTGAGCTCATTTAGCATTAGTCCCAGAATTACTCAAGTAGAGTTTAGCCTTTGGAGATTCACCATATGTCAAAGATATTGCTCGAAATGATGGTGAAACAAGGCTAGTCAATATACCATGTGTCAAAGAGACCAGAATTATGGTGACTGGTTGATGCTAATGTTGTACCATATGTGAGGATTATTGACCAGGATTATGGTGATGATGTACCATAGGTCAGAGGTACCGATTAGAATTATGGTAACTAGTTGATGTTGTTGATTTACCATGTATCATATTTGTTGACCAGGTAATTAAATGATGTTGATGTTGATGATGTTGATGATGAATTGTTATAACCTTTTCTTAGAGAAGTTTTTCAGTAAGCGAACATCTATATATTCATTATGAATATCTTGCTACCTAAGATGGAATGTTGGATTTTGTAGTTATGGTTGGTCCTCATAATCAATATTTTATACCTTGAATCATGTAAGACATGTTATTCATGTAATTTTTACTTTAGCCCTTGAAATATAATTAATATAAGACATGTTCTTCATGTCGGTTTCAAAAGAGAAATTTTGAATTTTCAAATTTGAATTTTTGGCTCCATATAAGGTCAAGTTGGCCCTCCTTCAAGTTAATTTGTCTCTACGTAGATAGACACCCATTCGCCCAGCGCAAATCGCTATATATATCCCATTAGAGCTCCTCTTATTGGGATATTCAGATCACACAAGACAGAAGCCATTTTTTTGGCATCTAAACAAAGAAGAAGAAGACAAGCAAGACAAAGAAGAAGGAAAAATATATGTCATGCATTATCTCTCTTGTTTGACCTCGCACAAGTGAGTTCCTAAGGGTTTTCTGGGTAGCAGTTTCTAGGTAGAGGTCCAAGTTTCTGGGAAGCAACAGGGCCAAGTTTTTGGGTAATTATGGGAGGTTGAACTCCAACATAGATAGATCAGTCTAGGTCGATGTAATAACCCCCTCCCACATTTACCCAATTTTATCAGCTTGTCAGGGTAAACATGAGATGAAGAGTTACTATGACATGACCCGACCTCTAAGCTTTAGTTATGGAAGTGGGGCTGACAATTGAAAACTCACATACATCCCTTAAGTCTTACAGGACACTCATGGCCCAAAGAACCACCCTAGGTGACCAAAACTTGAGGTTAAGCTGCTTTTATCACATCTTAAGCCCCAACCGCATGCACAACAAGGCAAGAGTGTAATTATAGGGCTCCAACCACACGCATGACACTGCTTCTATGCGGTTATAGCCCAAAACCTTCAGTTCCAAGGGTTCGGTCCCGAGATCTGAACCACTTTTCCAAGCCAGCCTCCAGACCACTGCCCATAATTTCCTAAGACTTTCCAGAATCATTATTGACATGATGAGAAAGCTAAGCATTTAATTTTGAACCAAAAACTTGACCTAGACTACCTAGATCACACTAGACATTTTGCCAAACACATGGAAAACATAGAAGTTACAGGTCATGGATGCATAATTGATCATAATATTATGAGATTCATCTTAGAGTGACCAAGAAGGCTCTATTCCCTCTTCACATAGTTTCAAAAAAACTTATTGTTCCGTACATTTATCAATCAATCAATAACTAAATGATTCATGACAAGAGCCATAGATGGTGCACATCATATAAACATTATATAACCAAAAAATAACCAACATGGAAAGCATGGAAACTTAGCCCCGATATTACCAACATAATTGCTACAAATACTCAGATAATAATAGGAAAATGTCTCATATTAACATATGAAAATAACAACCAAGTCATGGACTTCCACGTACCACCTGACCATAGATTGGGCTAAACCAAATCTCTCTTTCAACCAATCACCCCCACGCCATATTCCAAGCATGAATGTGGGATCTCATGGAATAAACCAAGACAAAACCAAACCAAGGTTCCAGAGGCCAAACCACCTCAACCCTCAACCATAGTAATTCCACCTCCACAGTCGAACATCACTAACACAAACTAGATCGGCCTATACCCAAGTTTTCCAAGGCTCCAGGAACTAGTAACTCAACCCACGGCCTTTCAGGGCCCTAGAGTGTTAGTCCAAATTAGCTCCAGGTACTAGTAACTCAACCCGCCAAGGGATCCAAATAATTTTCCCTAACCTAGGCTCTAAGACTAGTAACTCAACTCAAGTTGTTCCCAGGCTTCTAGAGCATTTGTTCCAACCCATAGCCATAAGGAATTATGAGCACCAATCAAAAAACAAACAAATGGAAAAACCCATAACTCCATGGTTATCCAAGAAATGGAAAGGAAATGCTAAAGCCATTTTCAATCCAGGAAAATATCCATGCCAATGACAACACATAACCAAAAAACCACATGCATATACCATGCATCCATAAATCAACAAAGAAATCATACAAGCAACATGTTACCTGTGAAGCAATCCGGTTGTAGTTGTTGATCCAACTGTTCCCTTAAACTTTCTTGCTTCCCTTTGCCTTCTTTCTACAAATCCATGTATGCCAAAGTGCTCCAAGAATACTCTAAGTGTGCAAGAGTGTGAGAGAATGAGAGAATACAAGAGATCTCCACCCAAAAATTGTCAAAAAATTGTCAAAAGTTGTGAACGATCCTTAGAAGCCTTTTTATCATTGAGGCCTCTATTTTCTTCATTTTCCTCCATTTTTCCTTCAATTTTCCTCTCATGCAAATTTGCGTCTCTTCAAATTTCCTTTATTTCATAAATAAAATGCCAATTATTGCCACTTTTCCTTTGTCAATGCCTTTCCAAATTTCCATAACCATTAATTAATCACTAGTGATACTCATCACTATGTTTATCCCAACATCCATCTTGGAATATGTGTACCATGACCTTGGTCTTATATTTTATTTACATTAAAATCAACCAGGGGTTGTTATAACCGAGTTGATTGGGCATCTTTATGACTTGACTAAGGGAAGTTTGACCTGGTTTGACCATAGTAATATTGTTGGTCATTTTGACCTTGTTCTTAGCTAAAAGATTTAGATGTATCTTTGTTTAATTGAATAATTTCTCCAAGGAAAAGGTTGTTGGGTTTTCCCCCATGTGGCTTTTCCGAGGGTAAACTTGTGTGTATCTTGTTTGCATGTCTCTCTATGATCTTAATGGCATTTTGTTTCTACTATTGAGATATTTTGTGTAATTGTTGTATGATGAATTTGAATGAACGAAAATATTAATGTCAGAAATCATAAGAAGTAATTATCAATTAGAATATCATATGAAAAATCAAAATGCTATCACAGGAAGGGTATGAGAATAGCCTTGAAGAAGTCAGCTTGTTCCTCTCTAGGGTTTGTTCTAACCCTAGAAATCCTTGTCTAAAAATGAAGAAGTATATCAAAGAGAGGCCAAGATCTACCTATTCACTTGTGCCCTAGAAGAAGATTAGAAAAAACTACCTCTATGAATAAATATGAACTACAAATCTAAAATTTTCCTATGTCAAGGGACTAAATTGCCTCAATCCCTCTTTTATAGGGTGAAGAAGTCTAAATATTGGTTACAGGAATTCAAGATACCTTAGGAGGTTCGAATAATCTCATACTAAGGTCAAAATAAGGAGAAAGTGCCATTGAATTATGTCTAAAAGTGTGAGTTATGTTCTATGCAAAGGAAGGAAGTTTGATCCCTAAAAATAGGCCTAAAAAACCTCATATTCAACCTATTGTGGAAGGCCAAATGACCTCAAATGGTTCATTGAAATTATGTGTCATATAATAACAAAAATATCTTTGCCTGATAATATGCCAGCAAAGCCATCTTTTTTGCATGTAGTCTGTGTTCAATCCTAAAAATGTGGAAGGGATTGGATTGATTTTTAACACCAAGTTTGAAGTGTTCCCCTTCAAGATCGATTCTGGCTACTAGGTCTGATAAAAGATACAAAGCATATTATTTGATACAAAGAACTTTTTTTCCACACATTATTTCCACAGTACATTATAGTGATGAGATTTTCAAAGACAAGTATGAGGCCTGGAAGTACAAAGAGACTAGCAAAGCTACATGAAGTTTGCTAAAGTATATGGTTTGATTCTTGGAATGTAAGGTATGTGTCATTTCTTAATTTACTTACAGTAATCTCGCTTACTTTTTCAATTTTCTTGTATACCTCAACTAGAGGAAATGATCACCAAATAAGCTTTTCTTGGTTGAAAAGACTTACATCAAAGTTGTTTTCATAAGAAACTAAATAAGTCTGTGATCTTCTCCTTATTCAAATCATAGGAAAATATCAAAGGTCTAATCTGTTGAAGAATCTATTAAGGGCAGTTATGAAACTACAAGAAAATATTACTACATAAGTTGTAGCATGAAGGTCACCCTGATATTTCAAGAAGCAATGATCCAGATTGTTGTTGAAAGAAAAATAAAGCCTCATGTGATTCATACATGGTACTAAATGTTGAAGTGTGATATAACAAACTTGTGGCTTTTCCTTGGAGAGGTTGAATTATATTAATGCCATTTGTTATCATGGACCTTGCATTGTTAAGTAAATACTCTGGAAGATGCATTACATATATTCATGATAAGGTATGACCTATGTTGTAAATATGAAATATGGATGCCCATTCCTAGGTAGTCAAAATTTGAAATAAGGAAAAATATCACTATCACTAATATATATACTAAAACAAAGCATATATTTATGGAACAAGTTCAATGGACACGATAAATTTAGAATGAAAAAAAGGTTGAGTCCCCTTTCAAGTTTGGAAACCAAAGTCCTTTTAAGAAAGATAATTGATTTGCAGAACTTGATATATTACTATTGTTAGGATAAAGGATAAGCTCTAGGGTTTAGAAAATCAAAATTAATGTTTAGTTGAGAATAGATATTTGTGAGAGTAGAATTGCAAGTAATGTTTAAGCAGTGACCAAATTTTCTCTCTTGAGAAATACATCTCACATATATATAGTAGACTTTAATGAAGATCCTTAATATCTACCTAAGTATGATGGAATATCCTTAATTGCTTGTTGAGGCATGAGGACTCTATGGTTTTTGAACTTTTGATATGGAAAGAAGAAATTACACATTACAAAGTCTATTGGACTTGCAAAAGGTATAAAATGAGTTTGAAAATAACTAGGGTTTGTAAATCCTATAAGACTCGAAGCCTTAGATGAGAAAAACCTAGGGTTTGAGGATAAAACTCTAGAACTATACCTAGATTAATGCTTTCGTTGAAAGAATAAACCCTAGCTTCTTCAAGGAATTAATGACATCATAATAAGGACGAGGTTGATAAATGGATGCAGGAAGGCTAAGATCAAGAGGGAGTTGCATTTTCTTATAATCCTCAAAAGGTTAGTAACTTATATCTCTCTTCCTTTATTATTATTCTTATTGTTTTTACATCTTTGCTTGGTTATAATTGTTCTTCCATGGTCTCCTAGTGAGGATTGTAGGTACATAGTGAAGGTTGTCAAGGCTCTGGCAGTGGATGGAAGTAGTGGAAGAATGAAGCAACTCTTATGACAAGAGGACTCTCCCTGAATAGGCCATTTGTGTTGAGAGATATTATGAGATCTGAGCTTAAATGGAGTAAGAAAAACAGAAAGTTTGGAGTATACCTTAATTACACCAAGGGTAATTTAGTGGTGACTTCCAAATAAATCTAAAATATCTTGCATGCAACATATGGTAGGTACAAAGCAGGACCTTAGACTATAAGGTTCTCCTAGAAAGAGGGGAGGATCGTGAAAGGAATTTTCTCTATTTTCCAAGTACACTTCTATTATAATTATTGATTCTTCTATTATGGAATTACATCAGATGGATGTAGAGGCCATTTTTATCCATGAAGAATTTGAGGAAGAAATGTAAATGGAACCACCTCAAGGCTTTGAGTTTCATGAAGAAGTCTCCTTCTTGCAAAACTGCAACTAAGATTTGGATTGATGGATCAAGGTTGATCCTATATGATTTGATTCTGATGGAAGTAGAATGACTCATGTGTCAAAGGGAGCAGTTAGGGAGCTTTGTTTTAGCTTTAGAGGGTTTTGACCTCTAAGTTCGAGATGATAAATTATCATTGAGATTGTTAGGTTAGATAGTCGATATCCTAGAAAACAACAGTGGCAAAGAGAGAAGCTACGATTTCCACAGCATAAGTTGTTTCAAAAAGAGCATCGAGTTAGGGTAACCAAAAAATAATTTATCAGCTTATGGTTGAGCCAAGATATGAAACTCGACATGTGTTGAAGTACCAACATGGTACAATTGGTTATGGCACATCCATTTTGGTTTGAGACATGTCTCAAATAGTGAAGTAAAGTTGTAGATATTTATTATGATTTATTAGATGAGTAGGAAGAAGATATTTGTCGCACTCTATTATGCAAAGGTAGAGTATATTATAGCTTATTTGGATAGTTGAGAATCAGTATGGCTTCAAAAACCACTTGCAGGATTGTTTGATCAAGTGCGGGTGATGACTATGATGACAAGTCAAAGCATTGTGAGATATAGTATTGAGACATGGTACAAAAGGAAGCAGTATTTGTAGGTTTTAACCCCATATAGAAATTGCCTGCATACGAATTCTAAAACACAGAAAATAAACAATGCGAGAGCATAACACATAAACACATATACACAAAGATTTTCCCCTGGATCCAAAAATCAGGACTACCAGCTTGATTTTTCATTATGTTCCTTTCAATCCTACAATACATATTTATACATGTCAAATATTCCAATACCATGGACCGAAAACCATCGCGTCCAAAACCATGGACTGAAAACCATCATGTCCAAAACCATGTGTGAAAAACATGCACAAAACCATAGGTAGGTCTGCCCAACCTAATATAGGGTCCAAAACCAAAATTTTCTAGGGCGCTGCCCCGGACCCCATAGAGTGGGGTTACCTGCACCCCTAAAACCCCCTGTGACTCCCCCCGCTACGCAATTGGCACAACGAAGGGGGGGCTCCGCCCCCCTTCTAACCCCCCGATTAACTACGTGGGCTAGTTGTGGAAAGAATATAACACAACCCAACAATATGGCTATAATATTATTCTACATTCAAGCATATTGCTGACAAATCCTTTGTCCCAAGATGAAGTCTATATACTTCGAGGACAAATTGGAGTGATTGAGCATGTCTCTCTCAGCAAGAGGGAGTGATGAAATTGCAACATGAAGGACAACCATTCTCCATAGGTCAAGATGACCAAGATTAGGGAAAATGATCCGAAGTGTTGATATCATAGCATCATGGAAATACATTCTCCCTATGTCAAGTATGTAGACCAAAATTAGGGAGAATGGTCCAACAAAGGACATTCATTCTTCTTGTGTCAAGTATGTTGACCAGAATTAGAAAAATGGTCCTAGAGGCCTATAATCACTGAGTTGAGTGGGTGCCTCTCAGCATCAATCTTAGAACTCTCGATACAGGTTGAGTGAGCTCATTTAGCATTAGTCCCAGAATTACTCAAGTATAGTGTAGCCTTTGGCGATTCACCATATGTCAAAGATATTGCCCAAAATGATGGTGAATCAAGACTAGTCAATATACCATGTGTCAGAGATACCATAATTATGGCGATTAGTTGATGCTAATGTTGTAGCATGTGCCACGAGTGTCGACCAAGATTATTTTTATGATGTACCATACATCAGAGGTACCAACTGGAATTATGGTAACTAGTTGATGTTGTTGATTTACCATGTGTCAAAGTTGCTAACCAGGTAATTAAATGATTTTTACGGTGATAATGTTGATGATGAATTGTTATAACCTTTTCTTAGAGAAATTTGTCAACAAGAGAACATCTAGATAGTCATTATGAATACCTCCCTAGCTAAGAGGGAGTGTTGAATTTTGTAGCTATGGTCGGTCTTCATAATTAATATTTTAGCCCTTGAATTATATAAGACATGTTCTTCATGTCATTTTTACTTTAGCCCTTGAAATATAAGTAATAAAATACATGTTCTTCACGTCGGTTTCAAAAGAAAATTTTGAATTTTCATATATGAATTTTTGGGTCCAAATAAGGTAAAGTCAACCCTCCTTCAAGTCAAGTGAGCCTTAGGCATAGAGACATCCATTTGGCCAACTAGAATCACTATATATATGTCATTTGACTTCCTCCTCTTGGGAAATTCAAATCACTCAAGACAAAAGACATTTTTTGGGCATCTAAACGAATAAGAAGAAGATGATGAGGAGGAAAAAGAAGAAAGACGAAGATATCTCATGAATTCTCTCTCTTATTTGACCTGGATTGTGTGAGTTTCTGAAAATTTTATGGGGCAGTTTCAAGGCAGAGGTTGGAGTTTATGGGCAGTAGTAGGGTTGAGTTTTTGTGTAACTATGGGAGGCCAAAATTCAACATAAACAGATCAGTTCCGAGTTGATTAGGCATATTTGTGACTTGACCTAAGAGAAGTTTGACCCAATTTGACCATAGTGATATTATTGGTGAGTTTGACCTTGTTCTTAGCTAGAAGAATTATATGTATCTCTATTGAATTGAACAATTTATCTAAGGAAAAGGTTGTTGGGTTTTCCCCCATGTGGGTTTTCCCAAGGTAAACTCTTGTGTCTCTTGTTTGGTTATATCTCTATGATCTTACTGGAATTTTGTTTCTATTGTTGAGATCTTCTATGTAATTTCTTTAAGATGAATTTGGATGAAATAAAAAATTAACATAAGAAATCATAAAAAGTAATTATTAGTTATAAGATCCTATTAAAAATCAATAGGTTTTGCATGATCTGCATGGTTGATCCTTCGATAGTCACGCGGACCCATAAGAAGGGAAATTTCAACAACCTTTAGTGCAATAGACGTTGAATTCCCATAAAAAAGAAACTCATGGTGGTTCCTAGGGCCAATCCAGAGTCCAATAGAAGTGAATAGGAGTCCTTTGGTAAATCCAAAGTCTTTTCATGCATACAAAACAACAATATGAATGGTTTCCTTTCACACCATGAATTACTTGTAATTGACCATGAATAAAGCCTATAAATTGCAATTGTTGGAGAGAATTTGAGCAAGAGGAGTAGTAGTAAAGTTACTTTTTTTTCTCAGAGATCCCTAAATCTATGAGCATTCAAGATGCTAGAATTACTTCCATATATTGGTAAAGCTTCCACCATCGGAGCTTTATCACCTTCTTAACATTGAGAGAGAGAATTCTAAAGGACAAAAAAGGACCTTCCTTAAGAGATATGTAGTAGACTCATCAACTCCACTTATCCCTCTTTTTTTTCTCCTTTAAGGCCACAAAGCTTCATTCTATTGTCAATAAAGAGCATAGTTTTCTTCTTACTAGCTCATGTTTGTTTTTGTTTATCTTTTGTTATACGCATGGCAGATTATCGTTTCTCCATTATGAAAACTTGTTATTATTTGAAACTAATGCTAACTGCATCTATTGCTTTTTCCTTGGAAAACAAATTGTAACTTTCTTCATTAACACAATGAGTCAAATTACATTTTTTTGATGCATAGTTAAAAGTATAGATTCTTGAAAGATCCTTCAGGTAGTTCTTATGTGAGCATATAGCTCATTAGAGGCAAAAGACTCCCTGAGAGTATAAAAAGTATAAGAATTTTCACAGTGTTCTTGTATATGAGTTGATCCCAAAAGAGTTGTTCCAAAGTGTTCACCCTTTTTATGAGTGAAAGCATAAATATATACATATAGTTCCAAACAAAACATAGCCAAGAAAGCCATTACAATTTCATAAAGATCACTTTGCTTTAATTCCTGGCATGTTGACGGACTGGAGGGGGGGCCTCTATGAAGGGTCTATGATAGTATTCATAGTGTTCTCCATTATGAGTGTCTTTATCTTCCAATGGCCCAAAACCAATTGATTACCCTCTTTAGAAAGGGCATCTTCAATTGTGTTATGATTCCTATAGACATGACGCCCTGATATCTTATCAAAGGAGATATTTATTAACAATACATCCTATAACAAGAGAAAAAGTAAATGGTTATGGCATATTTTCTTCTCCTTAAACCATTTTATCACAAGAATAGAGTCCCAAAAAAATCTATAATGACCTACAATCCTTTTTCTAGTACAGAAAGAAGAAGAAGCTTTAAGGTCAGCAATTCTGCATAGTTTTTTGACCCCTTTCCTCGCCCTATCTAATGTGAGAAAGAGTCTATATTGGAGAGATATAGAACCACATCTCCTCCACCATCTCCCTCTCCTTAGGACTCCCCATCAAAAAAATCCCATGGATGGTACTTTTCAATGTCCTTTGTATGGATGACTCGGGAGGTTCAAGGTTTGTTCTGAAGAGGATGGAGGGAAAAAATGGCCAGGATTTGCATTGCAGTTCTTTCTAGAGTGGAGAGAATATCTAGAAGAATAGCCCTATTTCAGGCTAGACATATCCCCCAACATATTAACAGAGGGAGGGGCTTAAATCACTTTAGTTGGGGAGAGTCCAACCATGTTTTCCATGCATCCAGCAGGTTTTATCCTTTCCACTCACTCTTTAGGTCCAACTACCCTTTGTAGACTGTCCATACTGCTTTTGTGAAAGGACACTCCAAAAACAAGTGGCACATCAATTCCTCCTCATATTTACAAATATAACACTAGTTAGTGTAGAAAATATTGTAGATTCACAAGATCATGCAATGTACTAAAGCACATGGCAAGAATCTACTTCTACTTTCAACTAGTGCAAGCCAATAGATTGATGAAAACAATATGAAAAAGAAGAAGATAAATCAATGGCACATAACACAAGATGTATCTAAGGAAAGCCACTGCTCAAAACCCTGCTATTTGTATTGCATATATCATAAATATGAGTTACGATACAAAGCTTGTTCTCACTAGAAAAAAAACTGCATAAGTATTCTCAACTCTCTCAGCTCACAAGCTAGATCTTGGCCAACACTAGCCAATTCTACATCTCTCCAAGCCCCTAATCCCTTGCATAATTCCTAGGATGAATAGCCTGTATTTAAAGGGAATTCATGATTCCAAACTGCGCAATCCAAACATAGGATCAATCTCTTATTCATGCATGATATTTACACTCCAGTATGTAATCCCACTGATAGTACATTGTCCTTGAACTCTAGTCTCAACTAGGTCTTTCTCATAATCGACATGCATGAGTTTCTGATGAGGGAATCTTCAGTTAACTAGAGTGACACTTGTGGATGCACTAGTGCACCAACTGTCTGTTAACTCTCTATTAGTTCCACAAACAGTTTGGAACTAATTTAACTGAACTTAACTCAGTAAATTGAGTGATCTAATTTCCAACTCAATTTAAACTCATACTGGACCCCTAAAACTTAGGGAGAACATATACATGACTACAGAAAGACTTCCAACTTGAAATTCCTTAGCTAATTAAGCTTAATTAACTATTTACAAGTTGCTATGAGAATAGAATTTGATTTAATTCTTAGTTTAATTCAAGGAAAAATTAAATTGGAATTTCTTGTTGCCATTTCAACTATTTACAAGTTGCTATGAGAATAGAATTCAATTTAATTCTTATTTTAATTCAAGGACAAATTAAACTGGAATTTCTTGTTGCCATTTCTCAACACTTCCTCTCAACAAGAAAGGGATTATCAACTACCCTGATTATGTCTTTGTGAAACTCAAATTTACATCTTGACAATGCCTTTGTCAAAATGTCAGCATTTTGATCCTCCGTGGGAATGTACTCTAACAACACAATCCGCCTTAATACACAATCTTTGAGATGATGATATCGGATATCAATATGCTTGGACTGATCATGAAAAATTAGATTTTCAAAGAGTTTGATTATCATAGTAAATCACAGTTGGATCCAACTGTTGACCAAACAAACCAACCAGGATCTTCCTCATCTAGATGGCCTCACATGTTACTTGACTTGCAACCATTTACTCTACCTCTATCAAACTGAGTGCAATCGTCCTCTGTTTCCTATTGTACCAAGAAACTGTCGCTGACCCAATACTGAAGATCCCTCCTGATATGTTCTTCCTAGCGGATGTAGACCTTGCCCAATCTACATTGGTGAATGATCCGGATTTAAACAGGAACGCAACAAATTACAGAGATAACCATATACACAAAGATGCAGCGGAAATAATACTTCATTTCATTAATGGAAAATACTGAAATATGCTTACAACCAGAAATGGAAATAAACCAGCTAGGGCAATGGTAGCTTATCTCTGAGAAGAGATGTGATGGCTACATGCCTCTGAACTGTCTTACAATGAGGCTCGAAGGCCTATTTATTGTTGAGAAACAATGGAAAACCCTTAACATTCCAAAACCTAACCCTAGGAGATGAAACGCCAAACTGTGGGCCCCGTTTGGGGTAAATTGGTACATCAACTTCCCGGGGTCGTAACTTTGGCATATGATCTCCGTTTGACGCGTACAATAGCTCATTAGAAAGATCTATCCGAGCACTATCATTGTTGGAACAAGAAACATGGTCCATTCCATGGACCCATGTTGCCCCCGGATTCACCAAAAAACGTCGTTTAGGGCCTCAAAACGGCTTTGGAAGTTCAGGACCCGAAAAACTGCTAAAAATAGTAAGTTGTGCTATAATTAAGGAAACTGAAAATGCTGAGAAAGACAATGGTGGGGGTCCAGGTGGACTCGGCAGGTGGCCACCAATATCCACCTGGATCATTCCTCCCCCGTTAGGAAGCAATGGTCCCCATTGCGTTGAGCTCCTCCATGAGATGAGGAAACTTCTGCTGAACTTGTTCCCTGGTGAGCCACTTGCCCTGCTGAAGGAGTTGGCCTGCTTTGACAACTCGATACAGTTGTATATTCTGTTGGCGAGTGTTCTTGATCTGTGTGTCCATGATCCGATCAGTTGCAGCTTGTTCCATGCAATCTGGATTTAATTTTGTGGGTTTGAGCTGTTCTGCAAGGTTGGATGTGTCTAGCAATGGTGGAAAGTATGGCCGAAGGCGGTCCACATTGAACACTGGGTGCAGGCCAAGGAATGGGGGAATTCTGAGCTCAAATGCATTGTCTCCCATAGCCTTAGTAATGGTGTAAGGACCATATCGGAGTGGTCTAAATTTCCGATAGGCTCCAGTAAGGCGTTCCTTTTGCAAATGCAACCAGACTTTGTCGCCCACCTGAAACTTGTGTGGCACCCGGTGTTGATCATGTCGCTGCTTGTACTTGGCATTTGATTTCTCAAGAATGTCATGGACCTGCTGGCGAATATGTTGGATGCGCTCAATGAAGCTAGTGGCCTTATCTGTTTCGGACTGGACATGAGCTGAATTCATGTGAGTAGCTGCAAGTGGCATGGCCACATCAATGGGGCATAGTGGCTGGAATCCCAAACCCACCTGAAAAGGGCTATGGCCAGTGGAGCTGTGAAGAGCTCGGTTGTAGCTGTGTTGAACATAGGTGAGGCTCTCGTCCCATGTGCGTGGATGCTTTGAGTTATACATGCGCAGAATGTGCACAATCATCCTGTTGACAACCTCTGTCTGGCCATCAGTTTGAGGATGGAAGGCTGTGGACTTCGTGAGTTTGGTGTCCAGCATTGACCAGAGACTGGACCAAAATGTGCTGAGAAACCAACTGTCCCGATCTGAGATGATAGACTGTGGGATCCCAAAGTGCACCCACACTCGTTCAAAGAAGAGTTTAGCAGTGGCTTCTGCTGTGATATTCTTCTTGCAGGCCACCATAATGGCCATCTTCGAGAACTTGTCGATGACCACAGAAACACAGTCATTTCCATGCTTAGTGGAAGGAAGGCCTGACATGTAATCCATGGAGATGGATTCCCAAGGTCGACTAGGGGTAGGCAACGGGGTATAGAGGTCGTGCTTCTTAATGGTCGGTTTGGCAATGGCACAGGCAGTACATGATCGGATGTATTTCCCAACATCCTGTCGAAGATTCGGCCAATAGAAATAATTTTGCAGTACTGCCACTGTTTTCTCGACCCCGAAATGCCCAGCAGCCCGACTGTAGTGTGCTTCCCAAATCATCTTGGCACGCTCGCTTGAAGGAACACAAAGGTGACCGAGGTGGCATAATAGGGCATCCTGGAGGTGAAAATCTGCAACATGCTGACCCTCCAAGAGTGTCTGGTATGTGTGGCCGAATTCTGGGTCGCTTTTGTAGAGAAGTGGCCAATCAGAAGTCTCGTGCCCACAAGAGTTGAGCACGGTGGTTAGCGCCATGATCGGTGGCCGACTGAGGCAATCTGCAACATTATTGGTGCTGCCCTTTTTATACTTGATATTCAAGTGCAACTGTTGCAGGTATGTAGACCACTTCTGATGGCGATCATTCTGCAATTTCCCTTGGGTCTGTATGAACTGCAGAGGTTAGTGGTCTGTGTGGATGACCGTTTCCTTCCCCAAAATGTAATGCTTCCATTGTCGGTAGGCCTGTACAATGGAATACATCTCTTTATCATAAGTGGGGTACTTCCGGACTGTGTCTGAAAGTGTTTCACTGTGATATGCCACTGGATGTCCATGTTGAGTAAGGACTGCCCCAATAGCATAGTCAGAGGCATCTGTCTCGACCTCAAATGGTTGTTGTAAATCTGGTAACGCGAGCACTGGTGCCGTGCAGAGGCGATCCTTCAACTCCCTGAATGCCTTCTGTTGAGATTCAGACCAAAAGAATTTTTCTTTCGCCCTGCCCTTGGTGACTTGACTCAAGGGCCAAGAAATATGAGAAAACCCCAACACAAACCTGCAGTAGAAGTTGGCAAGACCTAGAAAGCTGCGGAGCTCTGTTAGAGTGGTTGGAGAGGACCAATCCCGAATGACTTGGATCTTGGCTGGATCAACATGCACCCCCTGTTCATCAATGATGTATCCCAGATACTGAACCTGGGTCATGCCAAAAGTGCATTTCTCCAAATTGGCACATAGCTTGTGTTGCCGCAGTGTTTGGAGAACCTGTCGGATGTGGTGGAGGTGCTCTCCCCAACTATGGCTGAAGATCAGAATGTCATCCAAGTATACTACTACAAAGGAGTTGGTGAATAGCCGCAAGATGTCATCCATTAGCCTCATAAAGGTTGTAGGAGCATTCGTCAATCCGAAAGGCATGACCAACCATTCGAAGAGGCCCTCCTTGGATTTGAAGGCAGTCTTCCACACATTGGAGGGTTCGATTGGTACCTGGTGATATCCTGACTTCAGATCGATCTTGCTGAAATATTTCGCCCCCTTTAGTTGGTCTAGGAGGTCATCAATCCGCGGGATCGGGTACCTATTACGGACAGTGATCTTGTTCAGCGCCCGATAGTCAATACAGAGTCTCCACGTCCCATCCTTCTTCTGTACCAACACGATCGGGCTCCCACAGGGCGATGAACTCGGACGGATGTGACCTTTCTGCAGGAGCTCCTGAATTTGCCTCTTGATTTCATTATTCTCCAGAATGGAGCGCCGATAAATTGGTCCATTGGGTAGCGGCGCACCTGGGGTCAGATCGATGGAGTGCTTGACTTGACAGTGCAGAGGAACCCCTGCTGGGGAGGTGAAGATGTCCTCGTACTCCTCCACAACCTTTTCCATCTGTAGTTATCGTGCAGAGGGACCTCGTTTGGAGGCCGCGGCCACTGTCTTCTTCTTTCCTTGAGGGCGTATCATCAGGAAAACAAATTTCCTGGTTTTCGAAATGATCTTACTGCATTGTTTTGCAGTAATCAAAGAAATGGCGGCAGGTGGTGCTACCTCTGGTATCCTAAACAACTTATTTCCCAATGTAATAATAACAGCACGGGGCCTTGATTCATACACAACATGTCGCTTCCACAAGTATGGTTGTCCTAGTAATACATCACAAACTTCAAGGGGAGCAATGTCACACAATACCTCATCCGTGAAGGGCTTGATGTTGTATGGAAGGAGACACTGCTGGCTCACGCGAAGATCTCGTCCTTGGTGAAGCCACCCAATGGTGTATGGTTGTGGATGTGCTGTGGTCGGTAAGCCCAACCGCTTCACGACCTCTGCCGAGATGAGGTTCTTTTGACTCCCGCTATCAACAATGAACTGTATCGGGGAGCCCTTTACCCACATCTGGGAGTGGAAGAGACGCTCCTCCTCCTCTGGATCTTCAGGTTCATTTTTCTGGATCTTTGCGGTAGCAACAGTGGGGCTGGGATCCGCATCAATGATATGCTTCCCTTTTTCATACCCCTTATCGGGTTCTGACTCAGAGTTGGAACATGCATCTGATTCTGAAACCTTTAGCTTAGCCACCAGTGACTGCTTGGCCTGACACTCACTTGTGTTGTGAGTGGAGCTCTCATGGAACTCGCACCATTTTCCAGTGTCCTTTCTCGGCTTCGCGGCGCTGTTCTTTGCTTGCAGTTTCGGCTAGTTGTCTTGGGTTGTCCCGCCTTGGCATTGTCCTTTGTTCTGTGGTTTAGGGGCACCTTTCCCCTGCTTTGGATTCACAGATCCAAAGTCTCGCTTCTTTTGTTTAAACTTCTGCTTGACCTTGACGGCATATCGGTATGCTGCGCCGAGCGAGGGGATGTTTAGGAATTGTATTTCTTCCTGGATGTACTTGTGCAGGCAGCCATGGTATTTGAGTATCAAATGTTGCTCCGAATCCTTGATACCCAACTTTGTGCGAAGGGTATGGAAAAGATTGGTGAACTCCGGCACATCTTGGTCCCTTCCCTGCCGCAGCGTGGTCCACTTTATGTATTCATCCTCATAGCTTCCGACAAGGTAGTACTGCTCCTTGATGGCATCCCGGAACGAAACCCAGGTGGGTGCGGCTGAAAATAGTGAGCCAGTACTTTCATCCTTCTGCTCGAAGTAGGTTTCCCACCAGTCCTTGACGTGGGGGGCTGCTTTGAGAAGAGCAAAAAAAATCTTTTCCCGACTCGAAAATTCATGAACAGAAAAATAACCCTCTAGCATATTTAACCATTTATCTACGGCATCTGTGTCTATCTGACCCTCGAATATGGGGATTTCAAAATTAACTTGTACCTTAAAGGGTGTGGCGTTTCCAGAGTAGCTGCTGGAAGCCGATGCGTTGCTTCTGGGTAGCTGCTGAAGGATCTGGGCAAAGTTGTCCATCATCGCGTTCCGTTGTCGCTCGAGGGCTTCTTCGAGCAAGATTTTGATGGGATCTCTTGCCCCCTCGTCTTTCTTCTCGTCCGCCATGGGAGGCCGTCGAGATTTGCGAGGCTGGTCTTGCAAAGGTTCAACCAGTTCGAGCCCTAACTCCTTATATCCCGACCTTGTTGGGGACATGCAAAGAAAAACAAAGAAAAAGCAGACCGCTCTGATACCACTGATCCGGATTTAAACAAGAACGCAACAAATTACAGAGATAACCATATACACAAAGATGCAGCGGAAATAATACTTCATTTCATTAATGGAAAATACTGAAATATGCTTACAACCAGAAATGGAAATAAACCAGCTAGGGCGATGGTAGCTTATCTCTGAGAAGAGATGTGATGGCTACATGCCTCTGAACTGTCTTACAATGAGGCTCGAAGGCCTATTTATTGTTGAGAAACAATGGAAAACCCTTAACATTCCAAAACCTAACCCTAGGAGATGAAACGCCAAATTGTGGGCCCCGTTTGGGGTAAATTGGTACATCAACTTCCCAGGGTCGTAACTTTGGCATATGATCTCCGTTTGACGCGTACAATAGTTCATTAGAAAGATCTATCTGAGCACTATCATTGTTGGAAGGGGCAACATGGGGGAGGTCCCCCATGTTGCCCCCGGATTCCCCAAAAAACATCGTTTAGGGCCTCAAAACGGCTCCGGAAGTTCAGGACCCGAAAAACTGCTAAAAATAGTAAGTTGTGCTACAATTAAGGAAACTGAAAATGCTGAGAAAGACAATGGTGGGGGTCCAGGTGGACTTGGCAAGTGGCCACCAATATCCACCTGGATCAGTGAAGCCTTGAAGCTTCACTCCCTTTGTTCGTTTCTACCATAATACATACTGAGAAGTTCCCCTGAGGTATGTCAACACATGCTTTATCGTCTTCCAATACAGCTTGGTAGGCCTAACCATAGGTTGACTAAGTTGGTTAACTGCATCGCACGTATCCAGTCATGTGTTCACCAAGTACATGAGTGAACCCACAAGCTACCTATAAATAGTAGCTTCCACTAATTCCCCTGAAGTAGCATCCTCCTTCCTCCAATTACCAGCTAGAGGAGTCTCCATGGGTTTGTTTCTCTCCATGTGGAATCTCCTGGGTATCTCGTTAGCATACTTTCCCTGAGACACAAATAAATCCCCATCTCCTTCCATACCGCCATGACAAAAAATTAAGGCATGAGCCCCATGTCCTCCATCTCAAAATCTCTTGCAAGGTCCTCCTTGCAAGACTTAATCAATTGATCATCACTTGTCAGTATGACATCATCAACATAAAGTACAATGATCAATAGTTTACCTTCCACCACTATGTGGTACAGGTTCACATCCGCTTCACTCTTGTGAATCCCAACTCGATGAAGTAGTTGTTTATCATGGTGTACCAAGCACAGGGTGCTTGCTTCAGCCCATACAATGCTCTCTTGATTCGACACACATGTGACTCATGGTCAAAGGTCTCAAAACGTTCAAGTTGCTCTATGTAAACCTCTTCCTAAATCATGCCATTAAGGAAGGTTGTCTTCACATCCATCTGGTGTATCTTCCAACCCATATGTGCTGATAGTGCCAATATAGATCTAATTGATGAGCACCTTGAAACAAGAGAAAAGGTCTCATCATAGTCAATCCCTTGTACCTATGAAAAGCCACGAGCCACAAATCTAGCCTTATGCTTCTCCACACTACCATCTACATCTTTCTTTACCTTGTAAATTCAATGGGAGCTCACCACTAACTTGTCCTCTGGTCTCGGGACCACATCACAAACAATGTTACAAACTATGGAGTCATACTCCTCCATCATGGCATCAACCCAAACTAGTTGTTTCACTGCTTCCTTAAGGGAAGATGGCTTTGTCACAACACATTTTCCCATAAGAGCCATGTATCCAATTTACCTCTTAGGTGACCTCCTCTGACTACGCTAAGAATTAGATGCTCCCACATTCTCCCGTGCATCATCCAACAATCTGTCAGCCTCTCTGGTGAGCTTTATTCCCTCTCTGGAAGACTCTGCCTGAGTGGGTGTCTCCACTCCCAGATCCACTACATGTGCCTTCTCCACATCAATATGAGGCTCCTCAACCTTAGGAGTTAAAATCTCCTCATCTGCATGTAGATCAAGCTCCCTCTCAAAAGAAACTTGAATTTCCTTCTCCTTATCGAATTTGACATCCCCACGAACCACTGTCATCCTGTTGGTTAGCAAGTACACTCGATAGTTGTGAGGTGTATCAGTGTAACCCATAAATATCCTCAACTCTGATGTAGGCTCAAGCTTCTTCTGTGTGTCTTTGGTCACATGGAAATATACTAATGACCCAAAAATTTTGAAGTGACCAATATCTAGCCTCTTACCGGAATAAGCCTCCTCCAGTGTCTTCATCCTAAGTATCTGATGTAGGCTATGGTTCTTAAACTAAACCATTGTGTTGCATCCTCAGCCCACAAGTGTAGTGGGAGGCCCTGATCATGCAACATCACCCTCGTTGTCCCTACCATGCTTATGTTCTTCGTCTCAACCACCCCATTCTGTTGAGGGTTGTGGGGTGCCATTAACTCTCATTTAATCCCTTCCACTGCACAGAAGTTATTAAACTTGTTTGAGACATACTCACCACAGTTATCTCTCCTTAGAGCTTTAACCTTCTTGCCCAACTCTTTCTCCACCAATGCTTTAAACTCACAAAACTTTGTGAAATTTTGATCCTTTTTCTGCATGAAAAATATCCAACATTTACAAGAATAGTCATCAACAAATATAACATAATACTTGTGTTTGGTCGTGGATGTTGTTGAGAATGGTCCACACACATCTGAATAGACTCACTCTAGAATAGCCTCTTCTCGAGTGTCTCTATCGTGAAAGGAAGACTTGGTGTGTTTTCCAAAAGTACACCCCTTGCATGTATCAACTTTCTCAAGCGTACCTTCGGGAAGACCAATAGAGATCTAATGCAATATCTTCAAGTGGCCCAATCGCCTGTTCCACAACTCGCCAACGTCTCATCTCTGTACCCTTTCTTCTTTTGTGCTCAAAGAATCATACTCCTCTACCTCCAGATTATAGAGATTCTTCACCTGAATCCCTATCTTCTTTACTTGACACATGGCTATGTGTCGAAGGAACGCCTTTCCTTTCAAGAAGATCACATTATAGCCTCTATCCTCAAGCATGGCAACGGATACCAAGTTCTTCTTCAGCCTGGGAACATACATAAAATTCTTCAAGGTGAGTGGAGCCCCATACTCCCTCTGAAAAGTAATCGTGCCCAATCCAATAACATTATACTTCTCGTTGTCACCCATCTCGATATGAATGCGGAGATCTTTCTCCTCCACGTCACTGAATAACTCTTTGTTTCCAATCATGTGGAATGAAGCTCCACTATCTAAGTACCATACACCTCCCATCATTGATGACACAATGCATGCAATGAGGGAAATTTTCAATTCAAAATGAGAGGTCAAAGCCTCACCCATCACTCCTCCTAAGGACTTCTTCTTGGACTTCTTGAGTTGACAATTTGTAGCAAAATGGCCCAACTCATGACAATGAAAGCACTTAACTTTTGTCATGTGTTTCTTCTTACCTCCATGATAAGAATCTGATTTGGAATGGGAATCTTTCCCTTTCCCCTTATTTTCATTAATTTCTAAGACACGGTTCTCTTGATCATCAGCCTTTGATGAAGAGCCATCCCTGGTGTTCCTCCTTATCTCCTCCTGCATCAAATCTGACCACAATAGTTCCCAATCAGGCAGCTTCTCCTAACCATTGACAGAGTCCTAATAACTATTCCAACTCTTTGGGAGTCCTAGAAGAGCAAGAATCACCATATCATCCTCAGAAACTGTGATTCCAAAACCTCCAAGTTCAACACGACACTGAGTGAACTTGGCCAAGGATATTGGAATCACCTCACCTTCACCACACACTTCTTCCATTCGACCAAATTATGTGCATATGATGTTGTTAGCTTAGGAATTTCTTGATCAACGAAATCCTTCAAGCCATTATCCTCTAGCACAACCTCCATTATGTCCCTCCATGCTATAAAATTTGAGTTGCCTTCCAAGGCATACTTGAGCCACAAACTGTAGAATGCCATCAGCCAATCCTGAAGTATGTATTGCAAATTTGAATTTCACCTATAACCCAAAACTCAAAACTTCGAAATCTCCTCTAGTATATTGTCTTCAGCTCTGATACCATGTAGAAATTCCTGTAGATTCACAAGCTCATGCAATGTACTAAAGCACAGGACAAGAATCTACTTCTAATTTCAACTAGTGAAAGCCAATAGATCGATGAAAACAATATGAACAAGAAGAAGATAAATCAATGGCACATAACACAAGATGTATCTGGGGAAATCCACTACTCAAAACCCCGCTATTTGTATTGCATATATCATAAATATGAGTGAAGATACAAATATTTTTCTCACTAGAAAAATTCCGCACAAGTATGCTCAACTCTCTCAGCTCACAAGCTAGCTCTTCACCAACACTTAGCCAATTCTGCAGCTCTCCAAGCCCCTAATCTCTTGCATAATTCCTAGGATGAATAGCCTAGATTTCAAGGGAATTCATGATTCCAAAACTTTGAAATCCAAACATAGGATCAATCTCTTATGCATGCATGATATTTACACTCCAGTATATAATACCATTGATAGTACACTGTCCCTGCACTCTAATCTCAACTGGGTTTTTCTCATAATCGACATGCATGAGTTTTTGATGAGGGAATCTTTTGTTAACTAGATTGAAACTTGTGGATGCACTAGTGCACCAACTATCTGTTAACTCTCTATTAGTTCCACAAATAGTTCAAAACTAATTTAACTAAACTTAAATCAATAAACTAAGTGATCTCATTTCCAACTCAATTTAAACTCATACTAGACCCCTAAAACTTAGGGATAACATATACATGACTATATAAATACTTCCAACTCGGAATTCCTAATCTAATTAAGTGAATTAAACTTAATTAACTATTTACGAGTTGCTATGAGAATAGAATTCGATTTTAATTCTCAATTTAATTCAAGGACAAATTAAACTAGAATTTCTTGTTGCCATTTCTCAACAGTTGGTCACTTCCTTCCATCTTTTGAGCATGGTGTCCCAAGTAGGGATTTTATTTTCTATGAGACACCACACAAAAATTTGGGCTTTTTTTGGACATTTGTGTTCCCATAGATGTCTCCACCACCAAGCTTTTTCACCTAGTAGATTTGATGTTATAAGATTATGCTAGCCCAACTTTGAAGTGTAGTCCCCAAAAGGGGAAAATCCTAGCATAGATTTTCCTCCCTATCCCTTAAATGGATATGGGAATGTTTGAGGGTCGTTATGTAGTCATTCCAAATTTCTAGGAGATCTATTAGAATTCCTAGTGGTTTTTCACTTACCCAGCCTTGCGCCCAAATTATTGTTAGTGTGGGATCTGCCACCTGATTTAATGTGGAAAGGTTGTTTTTTCTTAGATAGGTCACCAAACTATGTGGTAAATGATAGTGTACTCCTAATCTGAACCATGGGTCTAATACTACCCTCATATTTGTCATGTTTCCTATCTTCCCAGACAAGCCTTCCTCGATGATTGAAAAGGACGGGAGGACTGCCCTCCAAACAATAAAGATGTTGTTCTATCTTTTTTTCTAGACTCCTTACCTAGTCTTCCACAAAGTCTAGAAAAATGTGTTTCATGTGGACCACCAATGTCCATAAACTTTTGGTCATAACAATTCTCCAACCTACCTTTGCGGCCAATGCTTTCACGAAGAGTGGATTTTTTTCTAGACCCCATCCCCCTCAAGTTTTGGGCATTACAATTTATCCCATTTCACCCACGGGAGAACGTATTGTTCCTTGGAACCTACCCATAGAAAACAAGAGAATAATCTATGAGTATTATCTAAGATTCCTTTCAGGATCTAAGAGAGTAACATCCAATACACAAGGATGGCCTCAAGCACTGATTTGATGAGCACTAAACATCCAACCCTTGAAATCCATCTTAGGCTCCAAAAGTTTAGACTCTTTTCCAATTCAGCTATTAGCCACAACTATTCTCCTTTTTGACAATCATTTGGCTTAAGATGAAACCCCAAATATTTTAAACCTTCATAAAAATGAATTAGTGAAAAAGGAAAAAGAGAGTACAAAAAATCAACTTCTGCATCAATTGGAGAGAGTTGACTTTGTGATATTTATTTGCACACCTCTAGCTTCCCATAAAAGTTACAGAGAATCATTTATAATGGCTACATCTCAACATGAAGTGTTGTTAAAGAGTAGGATGCCATCAATGAAAAGCAAGTGTGTGATTGTCAGGTTTTTTGCCACTGCTATTCCTTTTAGATCCTGTCTTCTTTTTTCCATATTCTGTAGCCTACTTAGGCCTTCAACCACCAAAATGAAGAGAAGTGGAGATAGGAGGCACCCTTTATGCAAGCCTCTCTAAGCATCAAAGAAAGGATATCCAGACCCATTGATGAGGACCACAAATTAAATTGAGGTGATGTAGCTCATTACCCAGGATATGATTGGACCTTAAAGCCAAGACGCATCATAAGGATACAAATGTAAAGCCAATTGACCTGATCATAAGCTTTTGACAAATCAATATTTAGCACTACTCCTTTCAGTTTCTTGGTTTTGAATTTATGTAAAAATTCATGAGCTACACCAATGGATTCATGAATTTGGCGACCAAAACAAAAAACCCGGATTATTCTCCGGAGACCCCTTTTGACGGGGTTGGCTTAATCATGAATTCTATAACTTTTTTTATCACCTTGTAAATGCATTTTTATAGGGAGATTGAATGAAAATCATGAAAATACTGTGGATCATCCATTTTGGGGATAAGGGCTATAAAGGTTAAGTTGAAGGGTTCTAGCATATTTCCAATTTTTTTGGTTTCTTCGACCACTTTTAGCAAATCTCCCCCGACTAGATAAAAAATGCTTAGGAAAAATTCCACGAACCATCCATCCAACCTTGGGCTCTTATCTTTCTAAAAACTGTGTAGCACATTTTGGAGCTCATTTTCAAAAACTAGCTCCATTACATGTATATTATCTTCATCATCCACAAAATGTAAGAAAAGTTGGGCTAATTGAACCACCTCTACAATGGAGGTTTCATCTAGGGATTTGAAGAGATATTTGAAGTGATTTTGTCCCATTTTGGATAGTTCCTCAAAATTCAAGGCCTTTTCTTCCTCCTAGTTAGAGAAAGTCTAGATGGTATTAGATAGTTTCCTTCCTTTAGAAAAAATTTGGGAGAATTTTGGATTCTCATCCCCACATTCCAACCAAATAGCTTTGTTTTTTTAATCTCCAAAGAGCTTCCTTCTCCTTTAAAAATTTCCCTTTTGTAGATTCTAGTTGCAACAATATTTGCTTTGTGTCTTATGTGGAAAAAACCCTTTCCTATGAGTTGATAAGGGAACTCAACTACTCTTCCATTGTCCTCAGTTTGAGTTCATCTCTTTTCATTTAAAGCATTGACCATATAGGGTTTCCCTATTGACCTTTGTGATATTTTATTTTGAACCAGGCAGTTGTTGAAACCCCGGAAACTAGGTTATAAAGTTTCCATCTATCTCGACCTAGGGTGAGAAAAACCTTAACCTTTAGCTACGAAGAATGGAGTTTGAAAGGGCTTGTTAGCTTCCTTCCACCCCCTTTTATCTCTACGATTATGGGGTAGTGGTTAAACTCTCCCCCAATTCCCACCCACTTCCTTAAAAGGGGAAGCTTTTCCATCACGGGTTTTGCCAAGAGAAAATGATCCAAGCGCTTAGTAATCATTACGTCCCCAGTTTTATTCCCCCAAGTAGGCTTACTTTTAACCAATTCCAGATCAATAATTTTATGCTCCATTGAAAAATGGGAGAAGAAAGTAGTGAGATGGTTCGGCCTAGCATGTAGCCCCCATACCTCGACATCTCCCCTGGATTAATTAAAGTCTCCCACTATTATGAAGTTGTTTGAGGAAAGAGCATATTTTTTCATCATCAAATCCCAAAACTACACTCTATCCTAGAAAGGGCCATATACATTTAGAATTACCAATTCCAAGCCCAACTCGACAAGGAATAATTCTACCTTGAAGGAGGATTCTAGCCCCCATGAACTAATCATATTCACATTTTGGGTATTCTAGACAACAACCAACCCACTTTATCTACCTCGAGCATCTCATCATATGAAATTCTAACCTGAGAATAAGGCTTCCAACAATAGTGTACCCTTTCCCCTTCTCCGATTGTTTCTTGAAGGAGTATCACATCTTGGTTAAATGACTTTACTAACCTTTTCAAGACTAATTATTAAATGTCCTTTCCAAAGTTTTGAACCCCTTCAAATGAAATATAGTATGATCATCAAGAAACTACTCCTAGGGTCCTGCTACTCTAAGTGCTCCATCTATGGATAAATTTTTCCTAGTGGCTACATCAATTTTTTCCTTTGTCTATGCTTTTGACAAGTGGGATTTCCACCCCTAAGTTATCCAACCTATAACAATCGAAAGAGAGAGGCCCCAATCCCCATAATAGTGGGAGGAATTCTCTTTAGACATCTTTGATCTATGGTTATAGCGGGAAAGGGAGTGCATGACTCATCCTATCCATCAGATAAGGAGTCTCACGGAGAGGGTATATGAAGAGGAGTTGACGGGCATGGGCATAGTTCCTAAGCCAAAGATTGTATGGAAGTAAAACTCTCTCGTAGAGGTTCATGTTTAGAGGAATATGTCGTACCAATATACAAACTAGATAAATAATCAATCAAAAAATCTACAGAGTGAATGGATGAGGAAGTACCCTAAGGTTTGGAAGGATGTGGAGGTGGAATTGTGATCTGCACTAAGGTCTTTAACTTAGCTTCCTTCTCCGTAACTGGCTGATTTCTAGCTTATATTGCCCTTAATGGTTGTCGGGGGGGCATGGGGTCTTCAAGGGGTATTTTCATCAAATTTTGTGCCTTCTTAGGATGATCCTCCATCTCCTCTATGGGAAAGACCGTTTTCTTACCTATCCTTTGGTTCAGTGGTCCTTTTTTACCTTTTAAAGAGAGTGCACAATCCTAGACAATGTGCCCATGTTGATGGCACCAGCTGCATCTGAAGAGGATCCCTTCATAATCTAGAATATGTCAATGCATCATTCCAAGATAACCCAACTCCAATTCAGCATATAAACACTCGCAAGGGTCCAACTTTACAAGAATGTGAGCTGGTGACATAAGGCTTAAAGAGATGAAAGACATCCACATCCAAAAGTTCTCCCAATTTGTTCCCTATAGTACGAAAAGTATAACATCGTCAGGTTTAAATTTCATGTAATAAAGTTAATAAAGGCAAAATAAGACCAAGGTCATGGGACATGTATTCCAAGCTGAATGTTGGGAAAAACATACTAGTGGGTGTTGATTTTGCTTTATTATGACTAAGGAAATTATCAAAGGCATTGGAAAAGGTTTTAAAAAGACAAAGAGGCATTAATTGGCATTTATTTATGAAAATAAAGGAAAATAGGAGAAAAGGGAGATGAAAGGTCACAGGTTTGCATATGAGAAAATTGAAGGAAAAATGGAGGAAATTGAAGAAAATAGAGGCCTCAATGATAAGAAGGTTTATGAGGATCAGTTCACAACTTTTGTTGGTTAACCTTTTTCTAGTGTAAATTTTGCTTAATAATATTTTGAAAATTCTATGGTGGAGCTTTCTTTCTATTCTCTCTATTCTCTCATACTATTGCACACTTAGAGCATTCTTGGAGCACTCTAGCATTTAAGTAAGAAAGAAATGGAAGGCAAAGGAAGGACAAGGAAAGCAAGGGACAAGCAAGGAAAATTTGGATCAAGCAACCTGAACATGAGTACTTGTAGGTAACAGGTTGCTTATGTGATTTCCTACCTACTTTGAGAATGGTACATGCATGTGTGTATTTTCTTCTCTTGTTGTCATTGGTATGGGTTTTTCTAGGTGTGACAGTGGTTTCAGCTTTTCCTTACCATTCTGGATAGTCATGGTGTGATGGGTTCTTTCATTTTGTTGAACTTTGGATTTTCTGATGGTTTTGGAACCAGGTGAGGTGGTCTTAGGAAAATTCCCAAGGGTCTAGGAATCCCTTAACCAGTTTTGGCAGGATTGTCGTAAATCCTAAGGGTGGAGATGGTCAAATTCCTCAAGATATTAGTGAATAAATTATTAGGCATCCAAGCTTGTTTTGGGCCTAGTAATCCCCTGACCGGTTTTGGCAGGATTGTAGTAAAGCCTGGTTGTTTATGTGTTGTTTTGGGCATAGTGATCCCTTGTCCAGTTTTGGAAAGATTGAAGTAAAGTCTAGTTTTTTACATGCTTACTTTGGGCCTAGGAATCCCTTTACCAATTCTGGCGGGATTGTGGTAAATCCTGAGGGTGGAGGTGGTTTAATCTCCAGGAAGCCCCGGTTGTTTTGTCTTGAGTCCCACATTCATGCTTGGAATATGGCATGGGGGTGATTGACTGAAAGAAATATTTGGTTGAGATCAAACTATGGTCAAGTGGTACGTGGAAGTCCATGACTTGGTTGGCTTTTGCATATTTTAATAAGACCTCTTTTCCTCTTGTTCATGATTACTTGTACTTTTTATTATGTGACTTTGATAGTTGTTCTATCATGCTTATTATTCTAGTTATACGATGGTTATAAGCATGGTTTCATAATGAGTTCTAGCCATGGCTCTTGATATGTTTGATTTGTTAATGAATGGTTAATGAATGCATGAGCTAACCAATGTTATTGCAGCTATTATGAGAGAGCAATAGACCTTCTTGATGATTCTCGAATAAGTATCAGACCCCTATGTTCATATATTCATTCATGACCTGTAGATTACATGTTCTCAATATGTTTGACGAAATGATAATCATGGTTAGGCCTGGTTAGGTCAAATCTCTAGCTCAATTTTGAGTGTTTAGCATTTTTTCCATGTCGTTATTGATTCTGGAAAGCCTCACTGAGTTATGGGTAGTGTTCGAGAGGTTGGCCTGGAATTTAGGCTCAAAATTGGGGACCGCGTGCTCTAAATTGGACATTTTAGGTTGCAACCGCATGGATGTAGGCTTATCCATGCGGTTGGAGTCTTGCACTATGAAAGTAAGGCAAAGGATTTATACGAGTTGAATATGGGATCGATGACATATGAGGAGTACATGACTAAGTTCTTGGTTTTTTTGAGGTATGTGCCATATCTTAAAGATGAGAAAATCAAAGTTCAGAGATTTGTCAGTGGATTACCATTAGCATTTAAGGATCAAATTGAGTATGATGAGCCTCAATTGCCAAAAGAATTCATTGGAAAATTGAAGCATTGTTATGAGAAATCAAAGCATAAGACCGAATTGTTTGTCAATTTAATTGTCTTAAATTATTACTTAAATTATCGACCGAAGTT
Source organism: Pinus tabuliformis (assembly GCA_031772625.1). NCBI lineage: Eukaryota > Viridiplantae > Streptophyta > Pinopsida > Pinales > Pinaceae > Pinus > Pinus tabuliformis. The sequence continues at coordinate 1,520,516,060 of CM062816.1, forward strand.
GGTAAACTTGTGAAGTGTAAGTGCACTATATATGCTAGAAGCCTTCCGATTATTAATATGTACGATTGAGTTATTGAAAATTATTTCTAAGGATGTTTTTTGTTCATGTTTTACTCTTTAAAGAAAATGAAATTAACATATTCAATCTCAATTACATTCCTTCTCACTCCTTTCTAATGAAATCAAAAATTCTCTTTACACTTGTAAAATGAAACTAAAGAAAATTTACATTGTCTTATTGAATTAAGAAAAACTTAACTAATCTATTGCAACACAAATTTAATCTCTAAAATCATAAGTATTCATCTAATGTTCTAACAATCCTTTGCATAAAAACTAAAATGAAATTGACCTCTAGTTAAAATGAAAACCATACATCTTCTCATTATCAATCACTCATGCTTTGAAATAAAATGCTTTTGAAATGAAATGCTCTAAACAAAACTACAAAGGAATCACTCATGCTTTAAAATGAAATACTTTGAAACAAAACTGTAAGGAAATCATTCATGTTCTAAAATGAAACACTCTGAAATAAAATTGTAAATAAATCTATGAAATGATTTTGAAATGAAAGTTGTAAATAAATCTATCAAAGGTGTCTATGCTACAATTACCATCATTATGGAAATTTTTTTATTGCTATTTAATTAAAATAAATGTTGCAAAACGATTATAGAGCATATAAATAACTGAAATAAATGATAAAAAGGAAATATAGAAATGCAGAACCTTCATTGTTTGTAGGGACCCTCCACAAACAAGTGGTCACGAAACTCTAATCACACAGTTAGTTATGCATCAAGCTTCATTCTTCATTAACAGGAAAACGGAGTTTTTAAAACATCATTGTCGCATACATCAAATTCAACCTCTGATCATGTTTTGTTGCACGGTATTTATAAAAGCCCGTGTCAAATAATTCTTCAAGGCTTTTATGCCTACCATTAGCTAACAAACTTCTAAACTTAGCTTAAAACAGGTATCAAAATATTGTTTGCTCGTGATTTTCTATTTGGAAAATAAAATCGTGAAGCATAATATTTTTGGACTCTCGCTCGCATGTTCAGCAACACGTTGACTTTCACCCTTTGACCACGCAATCAAACAATCCTTTGATGATCTGGTTCGGATGGATAGGAGGGAATCATTGAAGGGATCAATCTCCACTTGTCCTTATCTTTTTCTTCTTAGTTGGCACCTCGGATCCTGGTAAACCTTGGAGTTGGCTACAGAAACATAGATTAGCTGCAGAATTGCATGAATTCGGTAGCTAATACAAACATTAATTCAATAATAAGGAATATTATTAAATATGAAAGATAAGACAAATAAAAACCTTACCATGCTAAAAACCTTGTAGTTTTGTACCCTTTGAGTTGGTGATGGTGGTTAAAGAGAGAAAAAAATTGGTAAGGGAGAGTTTCAAAATGAAGCATTCATGAGGCTCTACATTCCCCCACACGGATGCCATTGCATGTCCGCATGCAAAAATTTAGAATTGGACTACTACATTTATTCTAAGACTTGAGCTAGTACATATAGGTTTATCTTCTTCACCCTCTTTTTAGCCACTGCCATTCTTGGCCTTTTCATCAAGATTTTATACTTTAGATTTATCACCTTTCCTTTAAGAACCTTATTCTTTTACTTTAACTGTTCGTTTTTCTTATACCACAGGCCCAAATGCAAAGAATATTATCATTATTAGTTCTTTGAATCTCATTATGTATCTTTAAGGCCTCATGCTCCTACTCTATGTTTCTATTTAGCATCTCTAGCTCAAATATTTATTGTTTCAAAATATTTATGACTGGAGGTTCTTGTGAGCTACTAGACTAAGTTTCTTTTTCTTGATTTGAAAATGATGCTTTTCCTGTGGCTTTCTTCTCCAGAGAATCAATGTAATCTTATATTTCTTGTTGTACTGGATCTATTTCTCGTGTTTTTCCACCTGGGCTATGATCCGAACTTAAACATGAATGCAAAAACATATAGATATAATCATAAACACAAAGATGCAGTAGAAAAACACTTCAGTTCATTAATAGAAAAATATTTAACTATGCTTACAAACATAATGGAAATAAGGTAGCTCGGACGATGGTAACTTATCTTTGAGAAGAGATGTGGCGGCTACATGCCTTTGATTGTGTTACAATGAGGCTCAAGTGCCTATTTATTATTGGAAAACATGAGAAAACCATAATCAACCAAAACCCTAACCCCGGGAGATGTAACACCAAGAGTTTGTGGGCCCCGTTGGGGTTAGTTGGGAAGCCAACTTCTTGGGGTCATAACTTGGCATATTATCTCCGTTTGGCACATATGATACCTTGTTGGAAAGGTCTCGCTGACTACTACAGTTTTCATCGCAGGTCCCTTCCTATGAATTTGAGCCTATCGTAGACCCGTAAAAAAAAAAAAAAAAAAAAAAAAAAAAAAAAAAAAAAAAAACGTCGTTTAGGGGGTCAAAACTGCTCAGGAAGTTCAAGACCCGAAAAAACTACTAAAACTAGTAAATGTTGAAATGAACAAGGAAACAAATGAAACTAACTGGAGGGTCTATGTGGAATAGGCGTGTGACCACCAATATCTACCTAGATCATTCCTCCCACCTTAGGAAGCAATGGTCCCCATTTTGTGCAAAGCCTCCATGAGGTGAGGAAATTTCTATTGAACCTGGTCCCTAGTGAACCACTTGCCCTGGTGAAGGAGTTGGCCTGCTTTGACAAATGGATATAATTGTATCCTCTGTTGGCGAGTGTTCTTTAAGACCTAAAAAACTGCTAAAAATAGTAAATGTTGAAATGAACAAGGAAACAAATGAAACTGACTGGGGGGTCTATGTGGAATAGGCGGGTGGCCACCAATATCTACCTAGATCATTCCTCCCCCCTTAGGAAGCAATGGTCCCCATTGTGTGCAAAGCCTCCATGAGGTGAGGAAATTTCTATTGAACCTGGTCCCTAGTGAACCACTTGCACTGGTGAAGGAGTTGGCCTACTTTGACAAATGGATATAATTGTATCCTCTGTTGGCTAGTGTTCTTCAAGACCTGAAAAACTGCTAAAAATAGTAAATATTGAAATGAACAAGGAAACAAATGGAACTGATTGGGGGGTCTATGTGGAATAGGCGGGTGGCCACCAATATCTACCTAGATCATTCCTCCCTCCTTAGGAAGCATTGGTCCCCATTGTGTGCAAATCCTCCATGAGGTGAGGAAATTTCTATTGAACCTGGTCCCTAGTGAACCACTTGCCCTAGTGAAGGAGTTGGCCTGCTTTGACAAATGGATATAATTATATCCTTTGTTGGCGAGTGTTCTTGATCTTTGTTTCCATGATCTGATCAGTTGTGGCCTATTCCATGTAGTCCAAGTTGAGCTATGTTATTGTGATTTGTTCTGCAATGTCAGATGTGTCCAACAATTGTGGAAAGTATGGCCGAAGGCAATCTACATTGAACACTTGGTGCAGACCAATGAATGGTGGGATGTTGAGCTCAAATGCATTATCACTGACGACTTTGGTGATGGTGTATGGCCCATATTGGAGCGGACGAAGCTTGCGGTGAGGTCCAACAAGGTGCTCCTTCTGCAAATGTAGCCAAACTTTGTCGCTCACCTGCAACTTGTGCGGCACTCGATGTTGATCATGGTGCTGCTTGTACTTAGCATTAGCTTTGTCCAATATATCATAGACCTATTGGCATATGTGTTGATTGCACTTAATGAAGTTGTTAGCACATTTAGCTTCGGATTGAATGTGAGCCGAATCTACCTGAGTGCCTGCAAATGGTATGGCCACATCAATGGGGCATAATGGCTGAAATCCCAACTCTACCTGAAATGGGTTGTGGCCTGTTGAGCTACGAAGAGATTTGTTATAGCTTTGTTGGACATAGGGGATACTTTCATCCCATGTGCGTGGATGCTTCAAGTTTTACATCCACAGAATGTGTATGATCATCCTGTTGATAACCTTTTTTTGGCCATCAGTTTGGGGATGGAAATCGTGGACTTAGTAAGTTTTGTATCCAGCATCGACCAGAGACTTGACCAAAATGCACTCAAGAATCTTCTCTCCCGATCTAAGATAATGGACTGTGGGATCCCAAAATGTAACCACACTCGCTCAAAGAAGATCTTAGCAGTGGCCTCTGATGTGACAGTCTTCTTGCAGGCCGCCATGATGGCCATCTTAGAGAATCTGTCGATGACCACGCAAATGCAATCGTTTTCATGCTTAGTAGAAGGAAGGGCCGACATGTAATCCATGGAGACAGACTCCCAAGGTTGGCTAGGAGTAGGTATAGGAGTATACAAGCCTTGCTTCTTGATTTTTGGTTTGGAAATGGCACAAGCAGTGCAGGATGTAATATACTTCCCCAACATCCTGACGAAGTTTCAGCCAATAAAAATACTTCTGCAATACCACCATTGTTTTCTCTACTCTGAAATGTCCAGCGACCCGACTGTAGTGTGCCTCCCAAATCATCTTGGTAGTATCGCTTGAAGGAACACAAATGTATACCAAGTGGCATAACATTGCATCCTGAAGGTGAAAATTTGGAACTTTCTTCCCTTCCAGGAGTGTCTAGTATATGCTGCCAAATTTTGGATCACTCTTATAAAGATGCATCCACCGTGATATCTCGTATCCATAGGAGTCGAGCAAGGTGATTAGTGCCATGAACGATGGTCGGTTGAGGCAATCAATGATGTTATTGGTGTTGCCCTTATTATACTTAATGTTCAAATGGAACTATTGCAGATAGGTGGACCATTTCTAATGGTGAATGTTCTGCAACTTCCCTTGTGTCTATATGAACTGTAGAGGTCGGTGGTTGGTGTGGATGATCGTTTCCTTTCCCATAAGGTAATGCTTCCATTGATGGTAGGAATGTATGATGGAATACATTTCTTTGTCATAAGTGGGGTACTTTTGTATTGTGTCCGAAAGTGTCTCACTATGGTAATCCACTGGATGCCCATTCTGAGTAAGAACTGCACCAATAGCATAGTCAGAGGCATCTGTCTTAATCTCAAATGGTTGTTGTAGGTATGGTAATGTGAGAATTGGTCCAGAACAGAGGTGATTCTTCAACTCGGAGAACACTTTTTGTTAGGTTTCCAACCAAAAAAAAATTGATTTCGCTCCACCCTTGGTGACTTGACTTAAAGGCCAAGTGATATGAGAGAACCCAACGTGAACCTACGGTATAAATTGGCAAGACCCAAAAAATTGTGAAGCTCTGTTAGAGTGGTTGGGGTTGGCCAGTCCTGAATGAATTGTATCTTAGATGTGTCCACATGTAAACCCTGCTCATTAATGATGTATCCCAGAAACTAAACTTGGGTCAGGCCAAAGGTTCATTTCTCCAAGTTAGTTGTGTTGTCGCAGGGTTTGAAGGACCTATTGAATATGGTGGAGGTGTTATTCCCAACTCTGGTTGAAGATCAAGATGTCATCTAAATACACCACCACGAATGTATTGGTTAAGGGTCGCAAGATGTCATCTGCTAGTCTCATGAAGTTTGCAGGGGCATTTTCAATCCGAACGGCATGACCAACCATTCGAAAAGGCCCTCCTTGGATTTGAAGGTAGTCTTCCACACATCGGAGGGTTCAATAGGCACCTGGTGATAACCTGACTTTAAGTCAATCTTGCTTAAATATTTGGCCCCTTTGAGCTGGTCCAGAAAGTCATCAATCTGTGGGATTGGGTATCTATTCCAGACAGTGATCTTGTTCGGCGCTCAATAGTCAATACAGAGCCTCCAAATCCCATCCTTCTTTTGTACCAATACAATCGGGCTCCCACAAGGTGATGAGCTTGGCTTGATGTGCCCTTTCTACAATGGTTCTTGAATCTTCCTCTTAATCTCATCGTTATCCAAAACAGAGCGTTGATAGATCGGTCCATTGGGCAGCATAGTGCCCGGGTTCAAATCGATGGAGTGCTTGACCTGACAGTGTAGAGGTACCCCTGTGGGTGAGGCAAAAATATCCATGTACTCCTCCACGACCTTGTCCATCTGTTGTTGCTGTGTAGAGGAGCCCTACCTGGAAGCCATGGCCATAACCTTCTTCTTTCCCTGGGGATGAATCATAAGGAAAAAAAATTCTTGGTCTGGGAAATGATCTTACTGCATTTCTTTGCGGTGATCAAAGAGATGGTGGTATGCAGGCTACCTCCAGTATCCTGTACAACTTATTAGCCAAAGTAATAATCACATAGCAAGGTCTAGACTCATATACAACATGTCGCTTCCACAAGTATGGTTTTCCTAACAATACATCACAAAATTCAAGAGGAGAAACGTCACACGGTACCTCATCCGTGAAGGGCTTGATGTTGTAGGGAAGGCGACACTGTTGGCTGACGCGAAGATCTCATCCTTGGTGGAGCCACCCAATGGTGTACGGTTGTGGATGTGTTGTAGTCTTTAGGCCTAGCTGCTTTAGGAACTCTACTGAAATGAGGTTCTTTTGGCTCCCACTATCCACAATAAACTGCAGCGGAGAACCCTTCACCCACATTTGTGAGTGGAAGAGGTGTTCCCCCTCCTCTGGATCTTCAAGCCTAATCTTCTGGATCTTGGTAGTGGCCAAAGTGGCACTAGGCTCTGCATCAATGATCTACTTCCCTCTGTCAGTATCCTTATCGGGTTCTGATTCAGATTCATAACCTGCATCTGATTCAGAAGCCTTCAGTTCGGCCATTAGTGACTGGTTGGCCCGACACTCATTTGTATTGTGAGTGGAGCTCTTATGGAACTCACACCATTTTCCCGTGTCCTTCTTCGTCTTCATGGTGTTATTATTTACTTGTGGCTTTGATGGGTTGTCCTGGGTAACCTCGTCTTGGCTTGGTCTTTTGTTCTATGGTTTGGGGGTGCATTTTCCTTGCTTTGGATTTGCAGATCCAAAGTCTCGCTTCTTTTGTTTAAACTTCTGCTCAATCTTGACAGTGTATCGATACGTCGTGTCGAGCGAGGAAATGTCCAGGAACTCCATATCGTCCTAGATGTACTTGTGTAGACAACCATGTTACTTGAGCACCAGATTCTGCTCAGTATACTTGATACCTAGTTTCGTTCGAAGGGTATGGAAAATATTTGTGAACTCTGGCACATCTTGGTCCCTTCCCTGTCGTAGCGTGGTCCACTTTATGTATTTGTATTCATAGCTCCTGATAGGGTAATATTGTTTCTTGATGGCATCTCGAAAATAATACCAAGTGGGTGCGGCTAAAAATAGCGAGGGTTCACTCTCATCATTTTGATCACATTATCTTTCCCACTAGTCCTTGATGTGTGGGGTGGCTTTGAGAAGTGCAGAAATAATCTTTCCCCAATTGGAAAAGTCATGAATTGAAAAATATCCTTCCAATAGATTTAACCATTTATCTACAGCATCAGAATCTATGAAGCCTTCGAATATGGGAATATAAAAGTTAACTTGTACCTTAAAAGGAGTGGCGACCCAGAGTGGTTGCTAGATGAAGATGCATCGCTTGTGGGTAGTCGTTGAAGGATCTGGGCAAAGTTATCCATCAGTGTGTCCCTCTATCGCTCGAGGGCTTCCTCAAGCAACATTTTGAAAGGATCTCCTTCCCCCTCATCTTTCTTTTCTTCTGTTCTTGGAGGTCGTCAATATTTGTGAGACTGATCTTGCAATGGTTCAACCAAATCAAGCCCTAACTCATTATACCCTGACCTCGTGGGGGACATGCAAAGAAAACTAGAGAATGAGCAGACCGCTCTAATACCACTGATCTGAACTTAAACAGGAATGCAACAACTTACAGATATAATCATAAACATAGAGATGCAACAGAAAAATACTTCATTTCATTAATAGAAAAATATTGAACTATGCTCACAAACAGAATGGAAATAAGATAGCTCGAGCGATGGTAGATTATCTCTAAGAAGAGATGTGGCAGATGCATGCCTCTGAATTGTGTTACAATGAGGCTCAAGGGTCTATTTATTATTGTAAAACATGATAAAACCCTGAACAACCAAAACCCTAACCCCAAGAGATGTAACGCCAAGAGTTTGTGGGCCTTGTTGGGGTTAGTTGGGCAACCAACTTCCCAAGGTCGTAACTTGGTCATATTATCTTCATTTGGTGCGTACTATACCTTATTGGAAAGGTCTTGCTAAGTACTACAAGTTTCATTGTAGGCCCCTACCTATGGCAAAGGGCCTATTGCGGGCCCCAAAAAATACCGTTTAGGGGGTCAAAACTACTCCGAAAGTTTAAGACCCGAATAACTGCTAAAAGAGTAAATGTTGAAATGAATAAGGAAACAGATGAAACTAACTGGGGGGTCTAGGTGGAATAGGTGGGTGGCCACCAATATCCACCTGGATCAGGCTATGAATAGATGAGATGACATTAGGTGATGGAACTTTCATTTTCTCTTCTTCCTCCAATTTAAAAACATTTGTAGACCACTGGTATGGTTTTTGATTAATTCTGGAGCTTCTACTTACAATTGATGGAAACAGATTTTTAGTTTTAGCTCTTTTCTTCTTTGTTTTACCTACCTTTTTTTTCTTGGATGTGCTTTCTTCCTTTTTGATGGATTTATTTCTTCTAACAGATTTCCTTTTAATGCTTCCTAAAATTTATGCAATAGGAGTCTCATTTTCTGATTGTTCTTGTAGTTGTTGTTGAGGTAAGTTTTTAAAAGGATTCTCAGATATTCTCTTCCTTTCTCTTTCTGCTTTGCTATTGCTAGGTGGATCTTGATCCTCCTCCTTAAAATGATTTCTAACTGGGAATATATCCCAATTATCTCCTAGGATTTCAAGATGAAATGCAATGAGTATTTTTATAAGGTCGTGGTGATACATGGTGTTTTCTATGAATTTGATCCTTTACTGAATATTCCCAAACATTTTTCTTAAGCTATTTAATAGAAAATAAGGCAGATTGATTCATTCTCTTCGATAAAATGCATCATCAAACGAATGTGGTAGAACAACATACAACCTAGTCATCCTTCACAAGTGACAAATTTATGAATTACTAGCAACAAATTTCTCCATTTACCCTTAAGTGTTGTACTAGGAATTCCTTTCTTAAAAATAGTGATATCCATACCTGGTTTTTTCAAGAAAGTCTTTCTTTCTTCTTTTTAAATGCCCATGTTCTTAAACCATCTCTCTCTGATTCTTTACAGTCTGGTGGCTTCAGCAATAGGAGATTATGTAACTGCACACTTGATGTCTCGAATTTCAACCTCTACACCATCAAAAGCTCTGGAAAATTATTTGGTTACTTCCTTGTTAAAACCATCAAACTTTTCCATGAACTCTAGCCATTTTGCTTTCTGCAGCATTTCTTTCACCTGCAAATATCCTTCCATAAATTTTCTACCATTTGGTTATGTTCTCACTATGATGCCCATGGTTGAGAAGTTTCACCTTAGAATTTTCTTCTTAACAGCGTATGAGTCAGGGTTTCAGGATAATGGATTTTGATGAGAGTACGAACGAGAGTGAGAGGAAAAATAAGTGAATTTAAGTGACCATTAGGGTATGAATGAATATGAGTCAGTTGATCTCAACACTAAATGCAGAATTTGAGACTGGAGTGTTGTGTAATGATGAGGGACGAATAGTGATTTACGGATTTTTTTATTTGATATGACAAGATATCTTCATCTCACTTTCGGCAATGATGGTTTTTGAACCAGCAGTATATCGTCCATATAATTAATATACAAATTATTTGATCCTTATTATTAAATGAAATATTTGCATACCTTTTGAATTGATGATTCTAACATTTGATTGCTCATTTTTGCATTGTCTTAAAGTGCTTCCAAGGGAGGATTTGATCATTTCTTCAATTTCTCTAATTAGTGGTACCTGTCAAACATCAACTGCAGAATTTTGTCAAAGTTGTAGAATCTCATTAATTCTATAGCTAATTATTCTAAACATAATAATAGGGATAAAAATAAAATAGGAATGGGAAAGAAAATTTAGGATGCAAAAATTACTTGGGTTTCACCCTGAATTTTCTATATAAACAAGCCAACAATGTTGGTTTTCATGTTTATACAAATTTTATCATATTTTTATTTTCTTATATATATATATATATATTATAAAAGAACAAGGCTTGTGATTCAAGTTGGAGAAGGAAAATCCTTCTTAACCAACTGAAAATCAGTGTTGTCTTGCAGATATTTGATAAACTCTTCCTTTGTCAATGGCTTATGATAAATTCTTAATATATGACCATTTACAAGGAAGGTGATTCTTTCTTCATCAATAGTTCTGATCCTAACTGCACCATTATCAAAAATTGTTTCAATCTCATACGGCCCAAGCCAATGAGTTTGAAATTTCCCTTGAAAATATTTGAATTTTGAATCAAAAAGTAATGCCCAATCTCCTGGCTGGAAATTTTTTTCTTTGATATATTTTCCATGCCATCTGGATCTCTGTTGTTGAACTAGATTTGTTCTTTAGATTACATCTTGTCTTGTCTCATCAAGTTCATTTAGCTGCTTCATTCTTTGTTTTTGGGCTTCTAAAAGATCAAGACCCAATTTAACTATTGTCTTAAAAGTTTTTACTTGAAACTCAATAGCAAAAAGGACTTTCTTCCCATAAAAAATTTCATAGGGAGTATGCAATATAGTGTTTCTCCATGTGGCATGGTATGCCCATAAAGCTTCTGGAATCTTTTCTGCTCAATCTCTTCTATGCAAATGCATAGTTTTGGTGAGAATTGCTTCAATTACTTTATTAGTGGACTCCACTTGTCCATTTGCTTGAGGATGATATGGAGTGAACTTTTGATATTTGATTTTGTACTCCTCCATTATCTTTTGTACCAACTTGTATGTGAATTGAGTACCTTGATCTATTACAATTTCCCTTGGGACACCAAAACGAGTAAAGATATCCTCAAAAAGAAATGAAACTACAACATTTTCAATAGCAAAAGGAAGTGCTTTTTATTTTACCCATTTTGTAACATAAACAGTGAAAACAAGAATGTACCTTTTCTGTCTCGATGGTGGATTGATTGGACCAACAAAATCCAGAGCCCATTTTTCAAAAGGCTCAAAAAGTACCTGAGGTTATAAAGGCATTTCATCAGAGGGAAAAGGTTTCCCCATCCTTTGACAACTATCACATCTCTTAACATACTCCTTGGCATCCTTAAAAAGGGAAGGCCAATAGTATCCTAAGAGAAGGACTTTGTAGGAAGTTCTTTTGTTAACGAAGTGTCCTCCACATGGCTCATTATGACAAGCTTTCAATATCTATGGTACTTCATCTTCTCTAACACACCTTCGAATGATCAGATATGGCCCTGTTTTATGCAATTCTTCATTTAACCATGAATAAGATGCACTAATTTGAATTACCGTCCTCTTTTCTCAAGGAAATAAATATGATGGTAACTTCCCTGTAGCCAAATAATTAGAAATATCTGCAAACCAAGGTGATTTAATAGATACTGCAAAAAGATATTCATCGGGGAAATTGTCTTCTATAGGTACATCATTATTATCATTTTGAATCCTAGACAAAAAGTCAGCAACTATATTGTGTTTCCCAGGTCGATCCAAAATAGTGATGTCAAACTCTTGCAACAACAACAACCATCTTGTAGTTCTACCATTAGTGATAGGTTTATTCATTAAATACCTAATTATAGAATGATCTTTATGTACAAAAGTTTCTTAGCGAGTAATGTAATGTCTAAATTTATTGATGGCATGGAAAACAACTAAAAAATCATATTCTGTTACAGTGTAATTTAACTATGTAGGATTCAAATTTTTACTGGTGTAATAAATGGCACGAGTAAAATCATTTTGTCCTAGTACAGCTCCTAAAGTTGTGTCTGAAGCATCAGTTGAAATGTGAAAAGGTAGTTTCCAATTTGGTCCTCTAAGAATGGGTGCTTTAGATATTTTCTCCTTTAATGTTTCAAAGGCCTTTTGGCAATCAGAATTCCAATTGAATTCACAGTATTTTGTGAGCAGTTTGAAAAGTGGGGATGCAATTTTTGTAAAGTTTTCTATGAATCTTCTATAGTAACCAGTGAAACCAAGAAAACTTCTAACATCTCGTTGACAAGTTGGAATTGATAATTTAGAAATAACTTCTACTTTAGATGTGTCCACTCTAATTCCATTTCCTGAAATATGGTGTCCTAAAACAATTCCCTCAGTAAACATCATAAAACATTTTTCATGGCTTAATGAGAGATTTTCCTCTTTACATCTAATAAGAACTTTTTCCAAATTTTTAAGAGCTTCTTCAAAATATTTCCATAAATTGTAAAATCATCCATATATACTTCCACACAATCATGAATTAGATCAAAAAAAAAAAAAATCCTAATATGGCTCTTTGGAATGTTGCAATTGCATTACATAATCCAAAAGGAAGTACTCGGTAAGCATAAGTTCCCCATGGGCAAGTAAAGGTAGTTTTATCTTGGTCTTTTGGGGCTACTTGGATTTGATTATACCCGCTAAAACCATCCAAGAATGAAAAATATTTCTTTCCTACCAATGTATCTAAAACTTGATCTATAAAAGGAAGTGGAAAATGATCTTTTAAAGTGGATTTATTCAGTTCCCTATAGTCAATGCATACTCTCTATTTTCCATTCTTCTTAGGAACAATTACTAAGGGTGAAACCCAATGATTTCCTAATATTGGATAGATGAAATTTACATTCACCAGTTGTTGTAGTTCCTCTTTAACAATTTCTCGTAGATTCGGATTCATTCTTCTTTGAAGTTGTCGAATTGGTCTGGCATTTTTTCAGTGTAAATATGATGTATACAAGTACTAGGATCAATTCCCTCCATTTTAGTATATTCCCATGCATAATCAGAGGAATGTTCTTGTAACATCTTTATTAGTTCTTTCTTTTGAAATTATTCCAATTTATTATTGATATTCAATATTTTTCCTAGAAAGATTTCAATTGTTGAATTGCCAAATTTTTCCATAGAATGCAAGGATAGTTGACGAGATGATAAATATTCAATATTGCATTGTTCTTGAAAACTCTGACTAGATTCACAATATGATGAAGACTCATTATTTTCCATTAAATTCAAATTTTGATATTCCTCATCTATTTTTGAAATAGCAAAGATTGTTGTTATATCAATGTCATCATCTAACCATTCTTCATTTTCAACTTCTATCGTTGTTCTTGCAGGTGGACACATTGTAACTTTCTTTGTTGAATTTCCATTAGAGATAAACATGTCACTAGATCTACAACTTATGAAAGCATCAATTGTAGCCAACCATGGTCTTCCTAAAATCAATGGATGTCCTCCTAAGTTATTCTTGGGTGTTAAAATCATGGAATTAACAAGATATTCCCAACAATCTAAGGATACATATATATCGTCTAATACACCATCAAGTTTGATTACAGATATGTCCGCTAATTGTAATAATGTAGGTGTATATTGAAGATTATGAAGTTTTAGTTGATTCATACTTTGTTTACTCATGATGTTTATAGTTGCTCCTAGATCAATCAATGTATTTGGGATATCTACACCATTGATGTGTGTCTTCACAATGGGACTTCTTGGATCAAGATATTTTTGAATTGTTGTTTTACCCATCATGATATTTGCAATTTTCCCGACTAGTTGGATTATTTTGACTTCTTTTCTTTTTCTTCCTAGTTTCTTTATGCTCGAATCTCTAATTGTATATGAAAAAATTGGTATTTCCTTAATGGATTGTAGCAAAGGAATTTTTATGCAAACATTCTTCAGTTATGTTAGCGCTTGGATTTGGCCTCAGGCTGAAAAAGACAAAATCCAAGGCAACATCAAACCACTTAGCCTCGTAGCTAGCCCTACGGGGACAGGAGAGGGCTCTCTCCGGGTCTATCTCGGCAAAAGGTCTTCAAAGGGCTGAGATGACAAATAAAGAACACTGATTTTAGGCTAGTAAATTGATAGGGAAAGTTTGATTTTAGATTTTTAGGGTTTTGTTGGAAAACTGAGCATGGCCATTTTGGGTGCGGGGATGAGACACAGTTTTTGCAGAGGTCTTTTTGGGGCAAGGTAAGAGATTGTCTTGATGCCTTTGAAATAAGTGAATGGATAGGAATGACTGGTGAGGAGCTAAAGAGAGCAAGAAACCTTCGAGAGTTCTCCTTAGACAGATGAAAACATAGATATTAAGCAAACTTAAAGGCAGAGCCTAGAAACTATGAATTCTACCTTAACACTTCATTTACTTAATTTGTAGAAAAGAGGAGTAGGAAAATGATACACATAACAAACTTACAATTACATGAGAGAAACACACCATCAACACAAATCACCACAGGAATCCCAAATAGTGTTGCAAAACCCTGGTCTTTCCTTTGCCAAAATTGCAGAGATACAGAAAGTAATACAGTCTAAGCTTATCCCTCAAGAGTCCAACCTCTCCAACCATGAAAATGATTTGGAAAATACATAATATAGGCCATGCCAACCCATTCCCTAGCCTCTAGGGGTCGAGCTCATCATCCTAGGAGCTGTTTCAACCAATTCTAAACAAAGCACTACAATCTAGGCAGTCAAAACAACTTGCCTCTATAATCTAGGAAACCAATTCATTCATTAAATTTTTTCTATTTTATGAATGAACCTTCTAGAATAGGTAAATAAGTGTCATGTCAACATGAAAATACATTAATTACATCAAAGAGGGTGAAAAATCCCATCAAAAGTCAAAACTGATCAAATAGCTGCGTTTTCCTGAGCTGAAGGTGCAAAACTGGCAAATTTTCCCAACGCGTAGCGTGCCATTTCTCAACGCGTAATGCGCATTTCAGGCCACCTTTGAGGCACTTCCCGGCATCCAAATGAGGCATAAGTGGGCTCGTTGGAAAGCTCTGGATGTCTACTATCCAGCTCAAGTGGAATTTCACAATTTGGTGGCCATTTGCCTCCCAAAAATTGCAATCTCCCAAGACTGCTTCCTGTGTGTCCAAAAAGTGGCAGAAGGTCATTTTTTGCTTGTTTTTTGACCTTTTGGGGGCTCAAATCTCCATGAAAATTCTTGGCAATGGCTGAGCAAATGTAATTTGTCATGAAAAATCTAAAAATGCTGAGTTTTTATGAAATGTACCTCCCCAACTTAAGGGTAGCGCGCGGCGCGCTACGCGTTGAGGGCAAAAACCTGTTTTTTATATAAAAATTTCAAAATTGACAAAATTTTCCCCAAATTTTTTGAAATTTGGGCTGAAGGTGCCTCATCAAGTGACATGCTCAGCCAAAGAGGCTTCGGCCAAGATTCGGAGTCTATCCTCCCTTTTCGACATTTTAGTGCCCTCCCGGTGCATGCAATTCTGTTGTAGAGTCGTTGTCTTGGTCATATGATGTATTGGTGCCCGCCTCCATGGTATTGAAAGTCTATGCCAAGTGTATGTCAGATTTGTTGAAAATGAGGAATGAAGGCTTGATGTCTTTGTCTTCAAGTGCCAAATATGCCAAAGGGAAACGAGGAAGAATACAACCTTGGTAACACACTGTTTTCAAACCCTACAGCACTTTTTATATTGGCAAAAGGAGTGCTTCAAACTTGGATATCCACGGCAAACTTTTCATGAACCCATTACATTTATCTTTCAAAAGCCAAGCACAAGTGGTGGATGTGAGCCTACCTGGAATTTTCTTGAGAGAAAAGAGGATTTGGTAGCTTGCTGGCAGTTTATTGGGCGAAAAACCCAACGCGTAGCGCGCCTTTCCCAACGCGTAGCGCCCCTCTGACGCGTAGCGCACGTGCAAAATAACACTGAGAAAAGCTCCCTGACGCGTAGCGCGCCCTCAGCAACATAGTGCATTTTGCAGGAGGCTTTTGGAGGCCTTCCTGGTGTCAAAATCGGGTGCATGATAGCTCGTTGGAAAGGTCTTTGAGTCTACTTTCCAATCCAACTATGATTTTTCAATTTGAAGTTCATTTTCCTTGTCAAAAATCAAATCTCGCAAGGCTGGTCAAAATGTGCCAAATGAGGCTGCCTCAAGGCAGAGTGCTGTTGCAGTCAACTTTTGAATGCCTTCCTCAACTCCAAATTGAGCTCATGATAGCTCATTGGAAATCTCTTTATGTCTATTTATCATTTGACTCATCAAAAAATTCATTTGGACAACCAAGCTAGGAGAAAACTTGATTTTCCCAAGGTCACTTCAGAGGTGCATTCGATTCTCCCGAGGCAACGATATTTTTGACATTTGTCTAAAACCATGACACCTGTGTAAAACATGAAGGAGGTTTTTCTTCCTTGGCCTGTTGTGGAAAAAAACCTCTCTCAGTTTTCCCAAATTCATCTTTTATTGCTCTGAAACATCTTTTGAGTGAAACTGATCCCGATGTGTGAAAGAAGGAATTTTGTGGAAATGAAGCGAAATGAAGGGGATAGGGGACTTCTAAATTATTGGGGAAATTTTGGAATTAGGGAGGGATGTTAAGGAGTAGGGGAAAGTGGAATCACGGAGATCGAGTGAGGGGAAGGGGTCCAAAAGGGAAAAACACAGGCCCAACCTAGAAAATTGCCAAGTTGTAGCAAGAAACTAGGGTTTGTGCAAAAATGAGGAATTTGGGGGATCTCAGTGATGGGAAGTGTTTGATAAGGTACATGAAGGATAGGGGAAGGTGTATGAACATCTGGATACAAGTTTTGCTAATGATTTGACCATCCAAGAGAAATTGCCTTCAAAACCCTAGGAGAGGGAAATGAACCTTACCAAGGCACAACTGAAGCATGAACAAGGTGTAAAATGACTCATTAGACACTGACATGATAATGACAACCCTATGAATGATGATAGACTCAGCTGAATAGTGAAATAGACTGACATTTGGGCAATTTTAGAAGGAGTGAAAGCAAACCCTAGACCTAATGTCTAGTGACCAAATTTTGCTTGAAGACTCACTGAAATGACAAAATTTGACCTTGACACTCTGAGACCACTTTGTAAGAGCATATTTGATCACTGGAGGAAGGCTGGAAAGACTGACACTAACATTGGCTCCAATGGGGATGGTAGTTCCTTGGAGGTGCCAAGAACGGCAGATCTTTGGGATAGCAGACTAGCGCCTTATCCATTGGGCAATGGAGTCAAAAACTCAAACTAAAATGCATGACTGAAAACCGACACAAACTAACTTAACAACAAGACTTAAAATTGACTCACAAAGGACTCGTGACTCAACTGAAAACTGAATTGATACTTAAACACAATCGACCAACTGAAAATGATGCTCAAAGTGGAGCTTATTCATCAAAACCTACTCTAACAGTTTCATTCATCACCTGATCAAGTGAAATGAAAAAACCAATGCAACAAAGTAAGTATTCCATCTGCTGTTCGAATTTTCTGCAAGTGCTCACTTATGAACAACAAGAGAGAACTAATGAACGGCAACTCCCATGATAACTTAGAAACAGATCCGTTGAATGATATGAATTCTCTCTCCACCTCCAAAAACACTACATAAGGATCTTGAAATTCAAGCACACTGGAACCTAGCTCATCTAATGGATTACTTCTCTTCTCCTCATACCATGAGTGCAAACTTTGATTTGAGCCTTGTGACGAGACCTCTGCTGAAAATAAGAAAGAATCTGGCTGCCGGATCAAATTCATATCAGCACATGTTTCAAGCTCACATGTAGTCAATGGAGAAAGACCTTGACTGCAAACCTCATCCAAAACATCAGCTATTGGATCATGAAAAACTTGAAAAGACTGTTGTAATGTATCCATTGAAAATGTATGACATCCTTCTAGCTGTTCATCTTTTTCTTGAGAGATTTTACGAAGATTCTGCCTTATAAACTGAAATGCTTCGAAACAAAAGGGTACAAAATCTTCCTGCATCATCAAATCATGTATTTCGTCTTCCACAACTTCATCTGTAATCTGCCCTTCAATTTCATTTGGTGGCTGCAAATCTGATGCTACAGGCTGTTCAAGAATTTTGTTATTCGTCTCATCCTGAACATTAACACTGAGAGATTGTTTATTTGTTATAGGCTGTTCATTTGAAGATTTACTATGCAATCTACCCTTCAAAAACTGAAATGTTTCAAAATAGAATGGTACGGAGTCACCTTGAATCATTAAATCATGTGTGTCCACTTCCAAGTCTTCAGCTGCAACTTGACAATCAATGGCTTTCGGGGGTTGCAAATCTGAATATGAGAAGTCTTGAACAAAATTTTCATTGCTCTCAAGATGATTCAAATCAAGACTTGTTGACATTTGATTTCTGATTGCATGGTAGTTATCTCTGATGAACTGAAATGAATCAAAACAAAAAGGCAAAGATCCTTCACTTACTTCAAAATTTTCTGCACTTTCCTCATCATTGTCATAGCTGATATGTGATGGTTGAACATTATATTCAAGTTGCTGAAAAAGAACTTCTTCCTCCCACAAACTAGCTGCTTGTTTGATTGCAAGATTAGCTTCTGTTTGGAGAACATAATCATCATCATACTGATCAAACTGAGGCAAATCATCGGTATAAAACATATCATCAAGCATGCAGGTCATATCAACAATTCTTTCTTCGCCCAGGTGATCTACAAAACAATCATTATCAGATCTATGACAACTAGGATAAGAAACAAAATATTTTGGAGCAGCAACTTGTTCTTCTTCAATTAGCGAGCCATGAGCTTGAACATCATAATCATTCCTTGCGTTGATCTTGTCCATCATCTTCTCTACTGCACTTACCAAAATATCAAGCTTTACCTCTAGAGATGTCGATTTTTCCGGATCTATGTTTTTCATCTTTTCTTCCTTCAACCTTGCTCTTCGGATCAGCAGATGAGCCTCTACATTTACTGCACTGTTTTGCATCTCGTGAAGTGTTGCAATATCCCTTTCTCTCAGTTGAAACTCCATCTCTGGATCAAAGGCACCCGGATAGTGCAAGAGAGCCGATCTAGGAGTAGGCCTTACATCAACTGGCATCGAATAATAAACTTGGTTAAATCTGGCTGAAAACTCTTGTATTGTCTCCCCTGGCAATCTTTTCAGCTGGTTATACTCTTCTACAATCAAGAAAAGGTTCTGCCCGATCATCCACCTGTCGAGAAAAGATTTGACAAACTGCTGGAAATCTGAAATGCTTGCATCAGGCAGGGCTTTGAACCAACTCTTCACTTTGGCTTGCAAAGAAAGAGTAAAAAGCCTTATACTAACATCTTCGCTATCAACTTCAAAAAGGTCTAGAAAAGACTCAAAATTCTGCACATGTTGCTCAGCATTGAAATTCTTACATTCACCATCAAACCTCGGCAAGTATAGATCATAGTTTTTGGGGAAAGCATGGAGAATAGAAGGTAAAACAAGAGGTTTATACCGATCTGGAATTTTACAAGGTGTAGGGGTATGTACAGCAGGTATAGAATCGGTCTTGGTCTTTTGAGGTTCATCAATCTGAAGATGGTCATCACAAAATTTAGAAGAAAGGTCTTGATCAAGCTCAAAGGTATGCAAATCTTTGGTATTCACAATCTTCAAAGGGAAAGAATCAATTGCAGGCCTGGGATCTTTTCTCAAGCATACTATACTTTGCAAAGCCTTCTTGACATTCTTGGGAAAAGAGAAGAAATAATTTATGACAAAGAACAAAATGTCTTGGATGAAATTCCAACTTGAATACCTGATATGTCCATATTGTCCTTTCATGTTTTTGCTAGTCGGGATCATCCTCCAGTGGAGTCTTTGGATCTGAGCTCGAAACTGATTTAGAGTCGCCAGGTGAATGATTTCAGCCTTTCAAGTGTCTGATCGTTGTCCACCATCAACCATCAGATCTGAACTTGATACATGTACTGGGGTAATTAACAAGTTAGATGTCACGTTTACAAGCTAGACCGGAGATTGACTGAAGCAATGTTTATCTACTTCCGCTAATGCAAAGCAAAAGCGTTTCGAAGGCTACCTGGCATAACTTCAGGCTCCATCTGTAGCTTATACAACAAATGACATCAACAAGCAAACCATTTTTTCTTTCCCCAGTATGGTCGCCAATATGTTAGCGCTTGGATTTGGCCTCAGGCTGAAAAAGACAAAATCCAAGGCAACATCAAACCACTTAGCCTCGTAGCTAGCCATACGGGGACAGGAGAGGGCTCTCTCCGGGTCTATCTCGGCAAAAGGTCTTCAAAGGGCTGAGATGACCAATAAAGAACACTGATTTTAGGCTAGTAAACTGATAGCGAAAGTTTGATTTTAGATTTTTAGGGTTTTGTTGGAAAACTGAGCACGACAATTTTGGGTGCGGGGATGAGACACAGTTTTTGCAGAGGTCTTTTTGGGGCAAGGTAGGAGATTGTCTTGGTGCCTTTGAAATAAGTGAATGGATAGGAATGACCGGTGAGGAGCTAAAGAGAGCAAGAAACCTTCGAGAGTTCTCCTTAGACAGATGAAAACATAGATATTAAGCAAACTTAAAGGCAGAGCATAGAAACTATGAATTCTACCTTAACACTTCATTTACTTAATTTGCAGAAAAGAGGAGTAGGAAAATGATACACATAACAAACTTACAATTACATGAGAGAAACACACCATCAACACAAATCACCACAGGAATCCCAAATAGTGTTGCAAAACCTTGGTCTTTCCTTTGCCAAAATTGCAGAGATACAAAAAGTAATATAGTCTAAGCTTATCCCTCAAGAGTCCAACCTCTCCAACCATGAAAATGATTTGGAAAATACATAATATAGACCATTCCAACCCATTCCCTAGCCTCTAGGGGTCGAGCTCATCATCCTAGGAGCTGTTTCAACCAATTCTAAACAAAGCACTACAATCTAGGCAGTCAAAACAACTTGCCTCTATAAGCTAGGAAACTAATTCATTCATTAAATTTTTGCTATTTTATGAATGAATCTTCTAGAATAGGTAAATAAGTGTCATTTCAACATGAAAATACATTAATTACATCAAAGAGGGTGAAAAATCCCATCAAAAGTCAAAACTGGTCAAATAGTTGCGTTTTCCTGAGCTGAAGGTGCAAAACAAGCAAATTTTCCCAACGCGTAGCGCGCCTTTTAGGCCACTTTTGAGGCACTTCTCGGCATCCAAATGAGGCATAAGTGGGCTTGTTGGAAAGGTCTTGATGTCTACTCTCCATCCCAAGTAGAATTTCTCAATTTGGTGGCCATTTGCCCCTCCAAAATTGCAATCTCCCAAGACTGCTTCCTGTGTGTCCAAAAAGTGGCAGAGGGTCATTTTTTGCTTGTTTTTTGACCTTTTTGGGGCTCAAATCTCCATGAAAATTCTTGGCAGTGGCTGAGCAAGTGTAATTTGTCATGAAAAATCCAAAAATGCTGAGTTTTTGTGAAATGGACCTCCCCAACTTAAGGGTAGCACGCGGCGCGCTACGCATTGAGGGAAAAAACCTGTTTTTTATATAAAAATTTCAAAATTGACAAAATTTTCCCCAAATTTTTTGAAATTTGGGCTGAAGGTGCCTCATCAAGTGACATGCTCAGCCAAAGAGGCTTCGGCCAAGATTCAGAGTCTATCCTCCCTTTTCGACATTTTAGTGCCCTCCCGGTGCATGCAATTCTGTTGTAGAGTCGTTGTCTTGGTCATATGATGTATTGGTGCCCGCCTCCATGGTATTGAAAGTCTATGCCAAGTGTATGTCAGATTTGTTGAAAATGAGGAATGAAGGCTTGATGTCTTTGTCTTCAAGTGCCAAATATGCCAAAGGGAAACGAGGAAGAATACAACCTTGGTAACACACTGTTTTCAAACCCTACAACACTTTTTATATTGGCAAAAGGAGTGCTTCAAACTTGGATATCCATGGCAAACTTTTCATGAACCCATTACATTTATCTTTCAAAAGCCAAGCACAAGTGGTGGATGTGAGCCTACTTGGAATTTGCTTGAGAGAAAAGAGGATTTGGTAGCTTGCTGGCAGTTTATTGGGTGAAAAACCCAACGCGTAGCGCGCCTTGCCCAACATGTAGCGCCCCTCTGACGCGTAGCGCACGTGCAAAATAACACTGAGAAAAGCTCCCTGATGCGTAGCGCGCCCTTCCTGACGCGTAGCGCGCCCTCAGCAACATAGTGCATTTTTCAGGAGGCTTTTGGAGTCCTTTCCGGTATCTAAATTGGGTGCAGGATAGCTCGTTGGAAAGGTCTTTGCGTCTACTTTCCAACCCAACTATAATTTTTCAATTTGGAGTTCATTTTCCTTGTCAAAAATCAAATCTCCCAAGACTGGTCAAAATGTGCCAAATGAGGCTGCCTCAAGGCAGAATGCTGTTGCAGTCAACTTTTGAATGCCTTCCTCAACTCAAAATGGAGTTCATGATAGCTCATTGGAAATCTCTTTGTGTCTAGTTATCATTTGAATCATCAAAAAAGTCATTTGGCCAACTACGCTAGGAGAAAACTTGATTTTCCCAAGGTCACTTCAGAGGTGCATTCGATTCTCCTGAGGCAACGGTATTTTTGACATTTCTCTAAAACCATGAAACTTGTGTAAAACGTGAAGGAATTTTTTATTCCTTGGCCTGTTGTGGACAAAAACCTCTCTCAGTTTTCCAAAATTCATCTTTTATTGCTCTAAAACATCTTTTGAGTGAAACTGATCCCGATGTGTGAAACAAGGAATTTTGTGGAAATGAAGCGAAATGAAGGGGATAGGGGGCTTCTAAATTCTTGGGGAAATTTTTGGAAGTAGGGAGGGATGTTATGGAGTAGGGGAAATTTGAATCATGAAGATCGAGTGAGGGGAAGGGGTCCAAAAGGGCAAAACACAGGCCCAACCAAGAAAATTGCCAGGTTGTAGCAAGAAACTAGGGTTTGTGCAAAAATGAGGAATTTGGAGGATCTCAGTGATAGGAAGTGTTTGATAAGGTACATGAAGGATAGGGGAAGGTGTATGAACATCTGGATACAAGTTTTGCTAATGATTTGACCATCCAAGAGAAATTGCCTTCAAAACCCTAGGAGAGGGAAATGAACCTTACCAAGGCACAACTGAAGCATGAACAAGGTGTAAAATGACTCATTAGACACTGACATGATAATGACAACCCTATGAATGATGATAGACTCAGCTGAATAGTGAAATAGACTGACATTTGGGCAATTTTAGAAGGAGTGAAAGCAAACCCTAGACCTAATGTCTAGTGACCAAATTTTGCTTGAAGACTCACTGAAATGAAAAAATTTGACCTTGACACTCTGAGACCACTTTGTAAGAGCATATTTGATCACTGGAGGAAGGCTGGAAAGATTGACACTAACAAGTTCATCTAACATATCATAATCAGGAAATAAAATATGTTTTTCTACTCCATCAATTTTCAATTTCACGGGAAAAGGTGGTTTTGAAACAGATACTGAAGGTTGTTCCATAATAGGAGTTGAGTTATTTGGAAATTTTTTAGATCTAGTGGAGTTATCATGTAAGTTTGGAAATTTTTTCCTTCCATATTATAAATAAGTTGTGAGTTTTTATTATTATCCAAATTTGGAAGTGGTTGGGTAGTCAATTGGTTTGGTCTTTGAGGAAATGGTAATGGAAGTTGTGGATTCAAAATGTGGGGTTGATTTTGTTGAAAAGGCTGAGGATAATATTGTGGAGAAAAAATAAGATATGATTGTTGCAATTGTGGATATTGAGTGTATTTTTCATAAGGATTTTGACTTCCTTGTGACCAAGGTTGTGATAAATATTGCCATTAGTGAATTCCAATTACTTTTCAATGGTTTTGCAAATGGTTGGTGGGTGTTAAAACCTTGAGTTGTATTTGGTTGTGAATTTTTCCATGGCCTTTTAGTAATAAAATGAAGAGGATCTACATGATTTGGTACTACTTCTTCTTGATAAACAACTTTAAGACCTGGTATTCAAGGACATTC
Organism: Pinus tabuliformis; assembly: GCA_031772625.1. Lineage (NCBI taxonomy): Eukaryota > Viridiplantae > Streptophyta > Pinopsida > Pinales > Pinaceae > Pinus > Pinus tabuliformis. The sequence continues at coordinate 1,520,540,006 of CM062816.1, forward strand.
TTTCGTATTGTGATTTTCCACACATATAACACAAGTTTATACACTACTTAGATCAAGAGGACATTCTTCACTCCTTAGATCAAGAGGACATTTTGAGTATCACGCAGATAATCATATGATCTATGCAAGACTTCCTCCACCTCCCCTATTTCCTCCTCTTCCTCCTCCAATCCTAGGTTTTTCACCATTCACATTATGTACCTCTCCTTCCCCTTCTCCAGCCATTGTAGATTCTTCAGAACTAATATAGGGTTCTAGTTCCAAAATTGGGTTTTCATCTTCCTCTAGTTCCTCTGGTTCTTCTACCAACGGTTTGTTAGAATAGGTTTCTTCTTCCTCTTCTTCAGCAAGAACTTCCATCTCTTGAGCTAGAAATTATTCTCCATTTGAAGATATGAAAATATGGGTCTAATACTACCATCATATTTGTCATGTTTCCTATCTTCCAAGACAGGACTTCCTCGATGATTTAAAAGGATGAGAGGATTTCCCTCCAAACAATAAAGATGGTGTTCCGTATTTTTTTCTAGAGTCCTTACCTGGTATTCCACAAAGTCTAGCAAAATGTGTTTCATGTGGACCACTGATGTCCATAAACTTTTGGTTGTAACGATTATCCAACCTACCTTTGCGGCCAATGCTTTCACGAAGAGTGGAATTTTCTCTAGACCCTATCCCCGTCAAGTTTTGGGCATTGAAATTCTATCCCATTTCACCAACGGGAGAACATATTGTTTCTTGGAACCTACGCATAGAAAACAAGAGAATAATCTATGAATACTCTCTAAGATTTCTTTCGGGATCCAAGAGAGTGACATCCAATACAAAAGGATGGCCTCAAGCAATGATTTGATGAGCACTAGACATCCAGCCCTTGAAATCCATCTTAGGCTCCAAAATTTTAGCCTCTTTTCCAATTCGGCTATTAGCCACAACTATTCTCCTTTTTGAAAATAATTTGGCTTAAGATGAAACCCGAAAAAAATGAAAAAGAGAGTACAAAAAATCAACTTCTGCATCAATTGGAGAGTGTTGACTTTGTGATATTTATTTGCACACCTCTAGCTTCCCATAAAATTTGCAGAGAATCATTTGTAGTGGCTACACCTCAACATGAAGTGTTGTTAAAGAGTAGGATTCCATCAATGAAAAGAAAGTGTGTGATTGTCAGGTTTTTGGCCACTACTATTCATTTTAGATCCCCTCTTATTTTTGCCATATTTAGTAGCCTACTTAGACCTTAAACCACCAAAAGGAAGAGTAGTGGAGATAGGAGGCACCCTTGACGCAGGTCTCTCTGAGCATCAAATAAAGGATATGAAGACCTATTGATGAGGACCACAAAGTAAACTAAGGTGATATATCTCATTACCCAGGATATGATGGGACCTTAAATCCAAGATGTGTCATAAGGATTCAAATGTAAAGCCAGTTTACCCAATCATAAGCTTTTGACAAATAAATATTTAGCACTACTCCTTTCAGTTTCTTGGTTTTGAAGTTGTGTAAAACTTCATGAGCTGCACCAATGGATTCATGAATTTGGCGACCAAAACAAAAACCCGGACTATTCTCCAGAGACCCCTTTTGACAGGATTGGCTTAATCATGTATGCTATAACTTTTTTTATCACCTTGTAAATGCAGTTGCAAAGGGAGATTGGACAAAAATCATGAAAATATTGTGGATTATCCATTTTGGGGATAAGGGATATAAAGTTTAAGTTGAAGGGTTCTAGCATATTTCCAATTTTTCTGGTTTCTTCAACCAATTTTAGAAAATCTCCCCTGACTAGATCAAAAATGCTTAGGAAAAATTCCATGAACCATCCATCCAACCTTGGGCTCTTATCTTTTTGAAAACTGTGTAGCACATTTGGAGCTCATTTTCAAAAACTAGCTCCATTACATGTATATTATCTTCATCATCCACAAAACGTAAGAAAAGCTGGGCTAATTGAACCACCTCTACAATGGAGGTTTCATCTAGGGATTTGAAGAGATAGCTGAAGTGATTTTTTCCCATTTTGGATAGTTCCTCAAAAGTCAAGGCCTTTTCTCCCTCCTAGTTAGAGAAAGTCCAAATGGTATTAGATAGTTTCCTTCCTTTAGCAAAAATCTGGAAGAATTTTGGATTCTCATCCCCACATTCCAACCAGATAGATTTTTTTTTTAATCTCCAGAGGGCCTCCTTCTCCTTTAAAAGTTTCCCTTTTGTAGATTCTAGTTGCAACAATAATTTCTTTGTGTCTTATGTGGAAAAACCCCTTTCCTATGAGTTTCTAAGGGAACTCAACTCCTCTTCCATAATCCTCAGTTTGAGTTCATCTCTTTGCATTTAAAGCACTGACCATATAGGGTTTCTCTATTGGCCTTTGTGATATTCTCTTTTGAACCGGGCAATTGCTGAAACCCCAGAAACTAGGTTATAAAGATTCCATCTATCTCAACCTAGGGTGAGAAAAACCTCAACCTTTAGCTAAGAAGAATGGAGTTTGAAACAGCTTCCTTCCACCCCCTTTTATCTCTACGAATATGGGGTAGTAGTTAGACGCTCCCCCGATTCCCACCCACTTCCTTAAAAGGGGAAGCTTTTCCATCACGGTTTTTCCAAGAGAAAATGATTCAAGTGCTTATTAATCATTACGTACCCAGTTTTTTCCCCCAGGTAGACTTACGTTTAACCAGTTCCACATCAATAATTTTTTGCTCCATTGAAAAATGGGATAAGAAAGTAGTGAGATGGTTCAGCCTAGCATGCAACCCTCATACCTCGAAATCTCCCATGGATTAATTAAATTCTCCCACTATTATGAGCTTTTCTGAGGAAAGAACATATTTTTTTCATCATCAAATCTCAAAACTACACTCTATCCTAGAAAGGTCCATATACATTTAGAATTACCAATTCCAAGCCCAACTCGACAAGGAATAATTCTACCTTGAGGGAGGATTCTAGCCCCCATGAACTAAGCATATTCATATTTTGGGTATTCTAGACAACAACCAACCCACTTTATCTACCTCGAGCATCTCATCATATGAAATTCTAACCTGAGAATAAGGCTTCCAACAATAGTGTACCCTTCCCCTTCTCCCAGTGTTTCTTGAAGGAGTCACACATCCTGGTTAAATGACTTTACTAACATTTTCAAGGCTAATTTTTAGATGTGCTTTCCAAAGTTCTGAACCCTTGCAAATAAAAGATAGTATGATCATCAAGAAACTACTCCTAGAGTCCTTGCTACTCTAACTGCTCCATATATGCATAACTTTTTCCTAGTGGCTACATCAATTTTGGCCTTTTTCTATGCCTTTAACAAGTGGGATTTCCGCCCCTGACTTCTCCAACCTAGAACAGTCGAAAGAGAGAGGCCCCAATCCAAGGGAGTCCATAACTCATCCTATCCATCAGATAAGGAGTCTTGCGAAGAGGGTATATGAAGAGGAGCTGAGGGGTATGGGCATAGTTCCTAAGTCAAAGATTGCACGAAAGGAAAAGTCTCTTGCAGAGGTTCATTTTTAGAGGAAGATGTTGTACCCATATACAAACTAGATAAATAATCAATCAAAAAATCAACAGAGTGAATGGATGAGGAAGTATCCTAAGGGTTGGAATGATGTGGAGGTGGAGTTATGATCTCCACTAAGGTCTTTAACTCGGCTTCCTTCTCCATAACTTGCTAACTTCTAGCTTATGTTTCCCTTAATGGTTGTTGGAGGGGCATGGGGTCTTCAAGAGGTATTTTCATCAAATTTTGTGCCTTCTTAGGATGATCCTCCATCTCCTCTATGGGAAAGGCCCTTTTCTTACCTATCCTTTGGTTCAGTGACCCTTTTCTACCTTTGAAAGAGAGTGCACAATCCTGGCCAATTTTCCCATGTTGATGGCACCACCTTCATCTAAAGTGGATCCCTTCATAATCCAGAATATGTCAATGCACCATTCCAAGACAACCCGACTCCAATTCAGCATATAAAGACTCGCAAGGGTCCAAATTTACAAGAATGTGAGCTACTGACACAAGGCTTGAAGAGAGGAAAGACATCCGCATCCAAAAATTCTTCCAATTTTTTCCCTATAGTACGAAAAGTATAACATCCTCGGGTTAAAATTTCATGTAATAAAGTTAATAAAGGCAAAATAAGACCAAGGTCATGGAACACGTATTCCAAGCTGAATGTTGGGAAAAACATCCTAGTGGGTGTTGATTTTGGTTTATTATGACTAAGTAAATTAGCAAAGGCATTGGAAAAGGCTTTGAAAAGACAAAGAGGCATTAATTGGCATTTATTTATGAAAATAAAGGAAAATAAGAGAAAAGGGAGATGAAAGGTCACAGGTTTGCATGTGAGGAAAACTGAAAGAAAAATAGAGGAAATTGAAGAAAATAGAGGCCTCAATGATAAAAAGGCTTCTGAGGATCAGCTCACAGCTTTTTCTTGCTAACCTTTTGCCATTTTAGCTTTTGCTTAATAATATTTTGACAATTCTATGGTGGAGATTTCTTTCTATTCTCTCTATTCTCTCATACTATTGCACACTTAGAGAATTCTTGGAGCACTCTAGCATTGAAGAAAGAAAGGAAAGGACGGCAAAAGAAGGACAAGGAAAGCAAGGGACAAGCAAGGAAAAGTTGGATCAAGCAACCTCAACAAGAGTACTTATAGGTAACAGGTTGCTTGTGTGGTTTCATAGCCCATTTGTGAAAGCATGGTACATGAATGTGTGTATTTCTTTCTCTTGTTGTCATTGGCATGGGTTTTTCCAGGTGTGACAGTGGCTTCAGCTTTGCCTTTCCATTTCTAGATATTCATGGTGTGATGGGGTTCTTTCATTTGCTTGAACTTTAGATTTTCTGATGGTTTTGGAACTAGGTGAGGTGGTCTCAGGAAAATTCCCAAGGGCCTAGGAATCCCTTGACCAGTTTTGGTGGGCTTGTGGTAAATCCTAAGGGTGGAGATGGTCAAATTCCTCAATATATTAGTGAAGAAACTATGAGGCATCCAAGATTGTTTTGGGCCTAGTGATCTCCTAACCATTTTTGGCAGGATTGTGGTAAAGCCTAGTTGTTTATGTGTTGTTTGGGCATAATGATCCCTTGATCGGTTTTGGCAAGATTGAAGTAAAGTCTAGTTTTTTACGTGCTTACTTTAGGCCTAGGAATCCCTTTACCAATTCTGGCATGATTGTGGTAAATCCTGAGGGTGGATATGGTTTCATCTCCGGGAAGCCCCGGTTGTTTTGTCTTGAGTCCCACATTCATGCTTGGAATATCGCATGGGGGTGATTGACTAAAAGAAATATTTGGTTCAGATCAATTTATGGTCAAGTGGTATGTGGAAGTCCCTGACTTGGTTGCCTTTTGCATATTTTAATAAGATCTATTTTCCTCCTATATTTCGTGATTACTTGTACTTTTTATTATGTGGCTTTGATAGTTGTTCTATCATGGTTATTATTCTGGTTATATGATGGTTATAAGCATGGTTTCATAACAAGTTCTAGCCATGGATCTTGATATGTTTGATTTGTTGATGAATGGTTAATGAAATGCATGAGCTAACCAATGTTATTGTAGCTATTATGAGAGGGAAATATACCTTCTTGATGATTCACGAATAAGTATCAGACCCTTATGTTCATATATGCATTCATGACCTGTAGATTACATCTTCTCAATATGTTTAACGAAATGACAGTCATGGTTAGGCCTAGTTAGGTCAAGTCTCTAACTCAATTTTGAGTGTTTAGCATTTTTTCCATGTCATTATTGATTCTGGAAAGCCTCATTGAGTTATGGGCAGTGTTCTGGAGGTTGGCTTGGAATTTAGGCTCAAAATTGGGGATTGCATGCTCTAAACTGGAAATTTTAGGTTGCAACCACATGGATGCAGGCTTATGCATGCGGTTGGAGTCTCGCAAATGCATGGATGCCTTGTTGGGGGGGCGGGTGAGGGCCCAAGGCAAGGAAAAGGTGGTCTATTTCAAGATTTGGTCCCCTGGGGTAGTTTCTCAGCCTCTGAGTGACCTATAGCCCTTGTAGAATGTTGTGAAATGTTAGTTTGTCATTAGTAGTCGACCCCACATCCTTAGTGGGACATAGGAGGTTGAGTCGTGTCATAGTATCCCTAAGCTCATGTTTACTTCGACAGGCCGGTGAAAGTGGGTAATGTGGGAGGAGTGCATTACATATTGGTATCAGAGAAAAGTTCAATATTTGGACCAAATGGGTAGAATTTGTTTGTCATGCATTCATATCAGTAATCTATATGTTTATTATGCATTCATTGTATTTAGTTGGCGTTATAATTTGTGACATCATGCATGGTAACTAGTATAATGATTGAGATGATGTTGGTATATTGTAGTGATTATTTATATACATGTATCATGTTAATCTCGAGTGATTTTGCAGATGAGATAGCCTCCCCTGAACTTCATTGAGGTATGTTGATTATGTTTATGTTTGGTTTATCTGACATGGTATGCTTGTAGGAAGAAGAGGATCAAATATGACTAACAAAATGGTGGATTACATTTCGCGAGTCTCCCTTTATAGATTAGATGACCAAGCACGAGATGAGTACTCTCTTGACATAGCAGACACCTTGAGAATTCTAAAGGCAAAAATCATAAGTTGCAAGGCAGATAATGACAGGATCATTCAGTCATAGGAAAGACTTGTCAAGGCAGAAGAAAAGCAAGTAAAGGTAAATTTGGTTATCCTTCAAAGTTTTTCAGACTTGCAAAGATGAGGACATCCACAAATTAGTTACGGACAAGAGGACAGGATTAATGGGGCATATGGTAGCAGGTCTCATGGTGGGCACAAGTTGGACAGGGATGATACGATCATGGATGGCAGGTTCTTGGATACACCTGATAGGAGAGGTGGTGGACCTGGGTTATACTCTAGTTCTAATTCAGATAGATATCGTGGTCATCATCATTATCATCCTTACAGGAGGAGTGACAAAGGATATTTGTCGGATGAGTTCAAGAAAGCCAAGCCACCCACATTCGATTGAGAGTTGAAGAAACCAGATGATCCATAGGCATGGTTACTTGGGATGAAGAAGTTCTTTGAGCTGCATGACTACCCGGAGAACATGAAGGCCATGATAGTTATTTTCAGTCTCAAAGGGAAAGAAGACAACTAGTAGGAAGATGTGAATCATGTTAGAGACATCGGAACAGAGGAGTTTAGTTTGCATGAATTCAAGAGACTCTTCAAGAAGAAGTATTTGTCAGAGAGTTACTATGACAGTAAGGCCGAGCTCTACGAGTTGAAGATGGGATCGATGACATATGATGAGTACAAGACTAATTTCTTGGATTTTTTAAGGTATGTGCCATATCTTAAGGATGAGAAAACAAAAGTTCAGAGATTTGTTAGTGGATTACCATTAGTATTTAAGGATCGAATTGAGTATGATGAGCCTCGATCACTGGAAGAATTCATTGGAAAGTTGAAGCATTGTTATGAGAAATCAAAGCATAAGACCGAATTGTTTGCCAATTTAATTTTCTTGAATTTTTACTTAAATTATCGACCGAAGGTGGTAAACTTGTGAAGTGTAAGTGCACTATATATGCTAGAAGCCTTCAGATTATTAATGTGTGTGATTGAGTTATTGAAAATTATGTCTAAGGATGTTTTGTGTTCATGTTATACTCTTTAAAGAAAATGAAATTAACATATTCAATCTCAATTACATTCTTTCCCACTCCTTTCTAATGAAATAAAAAATGCTCTTTACACTTGTAGAATGAAACTAAAGAAAATGTGCATTGTCTTATTTAATTAAGAAAAACTTAACTAATATATTGCAACACAAATTTAATCTCTAAAAGCATAAGTATTCAGCTAATGTTCTAACAATCCTTTGCATAAAAACTTAAAATGAAATTGACCTCTAGTTAAAATGAAAACCATACATCTTCTCATTATCAATTGCTCATGCTTTGAAATAAAATGCTTTTGAAATGAAATTATCTAAATAAAACTACAAAGGAATCACTCATGCTTTAGAATGAAATATTTTGAAACAAAACTGTAAGGAAATCATTCATGTTCTAAAATGAAACACTCTGAAATGAAATTGTAAAGAAATCTATGAAGTGTTTTTGAAATGAAAGCCATAAATAAGTCTATCAAAGGTGTCTTTGCTATAATGATCATTATTAGTGAAATCTTGCTATTGCTATTTAATTAAAATCAATGTTGCAAAACAATTATAGAGCATATAAATAACTGAAATAAATGATAAAAAGGAAATATAGAAATGCAAAACCTTCAATGTTTGTAGGGACCCTCCACAAACAGGCGGTCACGAAACTCTAATCACACAGTCAATTATGCATCAAGCTTCTTTTTTCATTAATAGGAAAACAGATTTTTTAAAACATCATTTTCGCATACATCAAATTCAACCTCTGTTCATGGTTTTTTGCACAGTATTTATAAAACCCGTGTCAAATAACTGTTTAAGGCTTTTACACCTACCATTAGCTAACAAACTTCTAAACTTAGCTTCTAACAGGTATCAAAATATTGTTTTCTCACGATTTTCTATTTGGAAAAGCAAATCATGAAACATAATATTTTTGGAGTCTCGCTCGCCTATTCAACAACACACTGACTTTCACCCTTTGACTACGCAATTGAAAAATCCTTTGATGATCTGGTTCAGATGGATAGGAGGGAATCATTGAAGGGATCAATCTCCACCTGTCCATATCTTTTTCTTCTTAGTTGGCACCTCGGATCCTGGTAAACCTTGGAGTTGGCTACAGAAACATAGATTAGCTGCAGAATTGCATGAATTTTGTAGCTAATACAAACATAATTCAATAATAAGGAACATTATTAAATATGAAAGATAAGACAATTAAATACCTTTCCATGCTAAAAACCTTGTAGTTTGACGCCTTTTGAGTTGATGATGGTGGTCAAAGAGAGAAAAAAATTGTAAGGGAGAATGTCAAAATGAAGCATTCATGAGGCTCTGCATTCCCACACACGGACGCCATTGCATGTCCTCATGCAAAAATTTAGAATTGGACTACTACATTTCTTCGAGGACTTGTGCTAGTACATCTACGTTTATCTTCTTCACCCTCTTTTTAGCCACTTCCATTCTTGGCCTTTTCATCAAGATTTTATACTTCAGATTTATCACCTTTCCTCTAAGAACATTATTCTTTTTCTTTAACATTTGTTTTTCTTATACCATAGGCCCAAATGCAAAAGAATATTATCATTCTTAGTTCTTTGAATCTCATTCTGTATCTTTAAGGCCTCATGCTCCTATTGTATGTGTCTATTTAGCATCTTCAGCTCAAATATTTCATGTTTCAAAATATTTATGACTGGAGGTTCTTGTGGGCTACTAGACTGAGTTTCTTTTTCTTGATTTGAAAATGATGCTTTTCCTGTGGCTTTCTTCTCCAGAGATTCAATGTAATCGTATATTTCTTGTTGTATTGGATCTATTTCTAGTATTTTTCGGCCTGGGCTATGATCTGAACTTAAATAGGAATGCAACAACTTACAGATATAATCATAAACACATAGATGCAGCAGAAAAAAAAACTTACTTTCATTAATAAAAAAATATTGAACTATGCTTATAAACATAATGGAAATAAGATAGCTCAGGCAATGGTAGCTTATCTTTTAGAAGAGATGTGGCGGCTACATGCCTCTGAACTGTGTTACAATGAGGCTCAAGGGCCTATTTATTATTGGAAAGCATGATAAAACCCTAACTGTTAAGTTATGGTATATTCTATGCTTATAACAGTTTACTTCTTTTTCTTATTATATTCCACCGATTAGCAATCACATGTACATAAAGTAAAGTGCAGATAGAACATTAAACGATCGACAGAAAACAAGCCAAGACAAGAGACACAAGATGTGGCGGCTAGCCAGGGACAAACCCCACAATGTGTGGGGAAACCCTTTGATCAAATCTTCTTTTATCTTCAATAATTCAGCAGAGAGAAATAGTACAATAAATCTAATTCATATCAGCAGTAGCAAACCCTAGATCAGTAGCATCAGCATTAGCGACTTCATTATCAACCTAGGGCAGACCATATCTCACAAACCGACAGACGGATTGACTTCATTCCACCACCAAAAGTTTCGGCTTCCAGAGGAGGTTCAGATGAACCTACAGTGCAGTTCAGATGAGGAGATATTCTAGGCCACGCAAGTCAATCTTTACTTCTTGTCATGCGGAAAGAGTCGATAGTGCGGACACAACCGACCTCCCTAGAAGCAAAAGCTTTCGAGTGACAAATAAACACTACCTTTCTCTAAACATGCATTGAGAATACAAGTAACAGGTGATTTTAACATACCTTTAGTCTAACGCTTTGTAGTAGTCCAGCCTCGCCGATCCGGATGAGCTCCTCCTTCTCTTCGAAACCTGCATTCACTAACAAGCCAAAAGATTAAATAGCACCTGATAAACTCATAAAACAATACATATCTATCATACAGACCAAGGAGTATATGAAACAAATCATGAATAACAATCTGTTGAGAAAAATGAGTTCATTTGTATTAAGAGGAAACAAAAGGAACCATTACAACCTGAGCCTTGGTGTTGTGCAAGTCCCTCCTAGGGTCCAGCAAGAGTTTTCCTTTACTTTGATCAGCTCACCCACTCTCAAATAAGGCTAGGAAAGGATGGGAATCTCTCCTCTCAAGCTTTACAAGGGAGTCCTAATTCCAACAGCATCTACCCTTAGGAATGTTCAGCTTTCAACCTCCCCTCCCTTTGGCCCAATGCCTGTATTTATAGTGCTCTAGAGGAAGTTATTCAGGTCCACCATCAATGGGATAAGCCCCTCTTTGGATGGGATAGCTCCCCTCTTGATGGGATAAGTTCCTCTTTGGTAGGGATACATGAACCATCTGGAGGCGCTTCATACACGTCAAACAAGCTTCTAGAATGCTCTAGAAATGACCACAAGTAACTTTTTTGGAGTGAAACTTGCGCCTTTTGACCTTTACAGGGGTACGCACCCATTGCTTTACAGACAGAGCGTACAAGTACGCAGGTATTGTGAACTTGGGGTGCATACATGTAGGTAAGGCTAAGAGAAACTGCGTACCCAGAGATATATAGATTTTTAATGACTTTCTCTCCTTCTTGGAGTTTGAAATGGAGAGCAGAGGTATGAGGCTTGCCAAGGAGGATAGTATGACAGTTGATGGACCCATACTAACTGCAAATAGTCATGGTGACAAATTTTAGTGTAACAGATTGCCCCCTAAAGTGCGAAGCCTGTAGTAGATTAGGGTTTCATATAATCTAGGAAGGGTGAAGTACTTTATCATTTCAAGGATTATCTTGTGGAGAGCCCAGTTGGAACCTGCAAGTATTCAACACAAAATACATATATAAGATCATATCATCGCTGAGGTAGGCATTCCCATACTCAGATTGAAAACCTTAACTAATTGACTATCTACTGCTCTGATACAGGAATGATTTTGCAGTACATCATAATCATAGACTTTTGTAGACACAGTATGGACGCAACCATCTGTTTATGATTAGTCTACTGTATAATGAATACAAAACTCCTCGCAACCTAGATGGTGGAAACTAGATCCAGGGTCATCATTTCTACTTCCCGAACAGGTACGATTCTATCCATGCGAATAAATGAGTTGATGTCGAACATGGTAGAAACCACTTGATTACCAGTCAATGATGTAAACTGTTAACAAGCGTGAGAGAGACCACCAGTGATGTCAATGGTTCTCAAAGTACCTAGTACAATCCATGAGATGTGAATGAATGAGTTGATGTCGAACATTTCACGGAATCCTTCGATCGAAAGTCAATGATGTAAACCGTCGTCAAAGGTGAGAAACCTGCCATTGATGCATGCAGATTTCAAGGTACTGACGATTCCTAGGTCATCTTTCTAGATAATGTGCTGATGTCGATAGAAAGCGACCCGTTGCAGGCAAGCCCACAACACGAAATCATAGATCAAGTTGAAGAAATATAGCTGTAAGGACTGACTCAGGGATGGTCAAAATGGATGACGGGTATTTTGCAGATGAATGGTTATTGCAGAGACCTCTTGAACACATAACGACATGACAGATGGCTTAGCGACATTTGACCCAAAGTTAATACCCGACTGAAAACTTTCAATGTGGTTTGATCAACTGTGAGGCAAAGGATTTCCCAACCCAGGTGAATGCAAAGTGTCGTGTTCAAGAGTGGTAATAAGGCTTCTTCTGAGACAAAGGATAACAAATGGGCTCATTTTTCTCTCTTTTCCCCCACCATTTCTGGCAAGTACCTCTTTATTTTTTACAAGCTTGAGGAGGATAACATATGCTTGATTATAAGCTCATCCTTTAGATGAGTCCAACTTAGTTTTGATTCGAACCCTAAGAAGGAGTGGTCCGTTCCTGTTTGTAATCGAACAGGTCCTTTACTGTGAAATTTTAACGAGTCTAGTATAGGAGAAACTCGGCGTTTTTCATTTTTAGAGAGTCTGAAAAAACTTAAGAAGACTCCAGGTTGAACTTTTTCGTAAAGTTGTGTCTCCCAAGCCCGAAAAAGTATAAAATAATACTTGAGAGAACCACTTAGTCTTGCGACCAAGGAGTAGTTTCATGATTAGTGCCTCTGACCTGAAAAGTAAAAAGCGATCAAGGACACGTCGTTTTATTTCTAGTATTGAGTTTGAAACGACAAAAACCCGGCAATCTTTTCCTGTTTTTACGGTTAGAAAAGAGCTATAAGGGGACCGTCTTTTAATTCCATTTTAACGAGTGTAAAAGAAATGCTCGGCAATCTTTTCATGTTTTAGGAGTCAGAAAAGGGCTTAAAAGATGACTCTGATTTTTTGGTTCGTGAAAAATGATAATTTTCCCTGAAAATCCTTTTGTCCTGCACAAAAACGACACATTACTCATACCTGTTTAAGATAAGCAAAAATGCATTGAAAAATATCTTTCTATGGTAAAAAATAAACAAACTTAGCATTCATTTATCCAAAAAACCTATAAAAAGACCTTTTACCATGTTATTTTTACCATTTTACTGTTGAGGGAGAGAAAAGGGCTTTTGGCAAGAAACTTCCCGTGGACTTTGCGGAGAATCCGACCGTCGGAATCGAGTGCCGTCTCTTTCAGGTATTTCACAACATCCTCTTCTTTGTTTTCATCCGTTTAGAATTTCATTTTAAGCCCTAGTTTGATTTTTTGGGGGCTTTGGGGTTTCAAGATCCGCTTTTCGGGGTACGCAGGTGCCCCATGGGCGACCTGCGTACCCCGACATTTTCGTTAATGGGAAAATGGCAGGAGTACGCAGCCTACCTTCAGAACAGCTGCGTACCCACACTCTGTTTTCTGAAAGCGGGGTGCGTACTCCGCGCAAAGTAAATTTAAAACCCCAAATCTCAAAACTAAACCATTAATTTTTGATTTAATTAATTCTAATGAATGTTTTCTGGTGTGTAGATTTCCCACCATGCTTGATTGGCGTGAAAGAGAACATGAAGATGTCGATTTGGCCGCAATAGATCATCAACCTTCCGTTGATGCTTTGAAGGCATGTGGTCTCTACAAATACTGGGCCATACCTGGCATGAGGGCCCAGGTACGATTCTTAGAATGGCTGGTTGAAAGGTGGAACGTTCAGGATCAATGCTTTTACATCGGAGGGCACCAGCTCGAGATAGAGCCCTCAGACATATATTTTCTGACTGGTTTGCCTAATAGGGGCGAGCAACTGACTCTGTCCGGGACTAGGCCGGGTGGCCAATCCCTTGCTAGTCTCCGGCTAGAGTGGTGCAACAATCAGCACCAGGAGAAAGGGATAGAAATCAAATACATATCCCTGCCTGAACTTATGGTAATTGCCTTTATGGTTACCAAACTCTGCGGCGTAGCCGCCTTGCATATTTCCACCGGGTCCCAAATGCGGATGGCGATTGATTGCTACCGAGGCACCATTTTCAATTGGTGTGACGCTGTGTTGGCCAATATGAAGGGCCAACTGACTAGGGCAAAGAACGGGCAATTAAAGACCTTTGGGTATGGGCCTCTAGTTGTGAGCTTTGCCCTAGAGAGGGTTCTGATGTTGATCTCACAGCATCTCACTGTTGCAGCTGGGCCTCCTCGGGAGCCAAAGTTGATGCGATGGGTTGCGGTGATGGCCCGGCATCCTGATGAGGGAGCGGGAGTTGTCCGATTTCCTGCGAGTTACTTTCACTGGTTGGAGGACCAGGTCTTTGCGATCCAGGATTTTCCTTATGCCGGAGTATATTTTCGCGGTGATCCGGACATGGTTCTTCCACAGGGAGAACAATGGGATGACAGAGGTAGTTCATTTTTCACAAGTTTTTAAATTATTTACTTTTTGTTTGTTTTTTATATCGTCTCAAAACTGACAGTGACAATTTTCAAAATGCAGATGTAGGTCCACAGCGTCCGGCCAATCTCCGGCCATTCAAGAGAAGAGTACCAGTTGCACCAGCACCGGCCCCACAGGATGCGGCCGCAGAGACCTTAGTCGAGTTGGAACAGGACCTAGAGCGTCTCACGGCGGACATACCAGAGACGACTATAGACGATATTCCTATCCGACTTCAGCGCTATGTGGTTGCAGTCCCAGGACCTTTCAGGAGGTTCCTGTGTAGGGTAGCGCGGGCAGTGGTGTCGTATAGAGAGCACCACCAGTGATTGGCTAGTCACTTTTTGTAGACACATGTGACATTTTGGTTTTTTGTACTTATCATTTTTGCCGATCATAAGGTGTTTTTCAACCTATGATCGAAGACGATGTATATTTTGACACACTCCTATCTATATATATCATTATTACCGGCTTATCTTGTTAAACATGTATGATGAAATGTTTTTAAATTTACATGTATGATTATCGCAAATGTCTGTCTAACATTCGAGAAGCAATTTCATCTGCTAATGTATTTAATGACCTTGGAATATGCTGATATTCAATGTAATCAAATTCACGTTCCAAGAGGCGCACTCTCAAAAATAACCTTAATAACACTGGATTTCTAATGGCATATACTCTATTAAGCTGTAATACAACGAGTTCATAATCTAACCTCACTATCAAACTCCGAATCCCAAATGAAACAGATTCAGATAATAACTCAATCACTGCACTGTATTCTGCAATGTTGTTTGTTGTTTGACCGAGGCTCACCCCATGCATAGAAACTAACTCGTCAGAGGGCGAATAGATAACCCAAGATGCGGAAGAGATATTCCGTGTACTACGACAAGCACCATCAACAAATCCAATGTACATTTGGAGAGGCGTCGACATCTGCAATATCAAGAGTAAAACCAAGATAAGCCAGAATAACGACGAAAAACACACTCTCTAAGCTAAGCACACTGTCTATACTAACAAACACACCAGCTAGAAAGAAAAACTAACCTAACTAAATCTCCATACCCATCATTCAAGCATAATACCTCTTTAGGTAAAGTCCATTTCTGGGCTTACCCAAAGAGTCCCCATCAAAATCTACCAGCTCATAGGCCCCTTTTGCTAGCTTTCGCTTGACAATGTAGGGCCCATGCCACATAGGAACGAATTTGCCAGCACCTAATTTATCGTTAGCTTGATCATATAATAGCACTAGGTCTCCTTTCGATACCCCATTTAGCAAAAGGACCAACAGCAATTATAGGGTGGAGAGGAGCAGGTGGTGCGTGCATCTTGCGATCAAACACTTGACAGTTGTGGCATTTTCGGACCACAATGATACAATCTTTAAACATGGACGGCCAGAAGTAGCCAGCACGCAACACCTTCTGGGCTGTGGCATACCCAGACATATGACCGCCACACGCTCCAGAATGACAGTCATTCATAACCCTTTCTGCCTCTTCATGAGTTAAGCAACGACGAAAAACCAAATCTGCCCCACGACGATAAAGAGTATCTCCAATAATTTTGTACTGTTGGGACTGGAATCGAATTTTCCGACGTTCCGACTTTGAAGCTTCGGGCCGAAAGGATTGGGTTTGGAGATAGACGATTATATCCCCATACCACGGATCTAAAGTGCTAATGAGAAACAGAGATTCGTCCGCAATGGGTTCCTCTGCCACAGTTTCTGTGTCAGCACGCGGGAAGTCACACATCAACTCTGCAAAAACTAAAGATTTCTTAGACTTAGATTTTTCAAACTCCAAGTCGAACTCTTGCAAGATAACAATCCATTTAGATTACTTGCCCCCTAGCAATTGTTTAGTCAAAATGTAGATCATAGGGTTGCAATCCGAAATGACTATAGTTTTACGGAGAAGAATGTAGTGACGAAAACGTTGGACAGCTTGAATAGCTGCCAAGGCCAATTTCTCCACATGTGAATATTTGAGCTCAGTGGGGTTTAACGTCCTACTAAGATAATATATCACATGTTCCGTTTCGAATTCATCTTCCTGTACTAAAACCATTCCAATGGTGGAATGAGCGGCGGCGAGGTACAAAAAGTAATCCTGGTTGTAGTTGGGAGGATGCAGCAACGGTGCATGGGTCAACGCGTGCTTTAGCGCATCAAAAGATTTCTGAGCTATCTCATCCCAAGAGAATTGAGCATTTTGTTTCAACAACTGGGTAAAACCCTTGGTAATCTCGGCGTAGTTAGGAATGAATCGGCGTAAAAAGTTTTCTTTCCCTTGCAAACTTTGGAGTTGGCGCAGACTCAAAGGAGGAGGCAATTTGATGATAGCTTCGACCTTCGAGGGATCGACGCGAATGCCAGTTTTCGAAACTACAAATCCCAACAATCGTCCCACTTCTATGTAGAAGACACATTTATGTGGGTTCAACCGTATACGATAATGCCTACACCTCATAAAAACTGCTCGTAAATGGACAAGGTGATCAGCTCGATGTAAGGAGTGAGCGGGCAAATCATCGAGATATGGTTGCACAATGTGCTTGATGTCATGAAATGCATAAGACATCGCCCCTTGAAAAGTGGCTCCGGCATTCTTAAGCCCAAAAGGTAATTTGCAATAAGAAAATGTCCCCCATGGACAAATGAAAGCCGTTTTTGGTTGATCGGCAGGTAGAATATTGATTTGGTTGTAATCGGAAAAACTGTCCATAAAGGAAAATATTTCACTGCCGGCACAATCATTAATTATTTGATCGATATAGGGCGTTGGATAGTTGTCCTTGGGACAAGCACGATTGATATCCCTATAGTCGATACATATTCTTATTGTTCCCTGCTTTTTGTTAACCGGAACAATATTCGATACCCAATCCGTTAACGGGATCGGATAAATGAAACTTGCTTTCAACAGCTTCTCAACTTCTACTTTAATTGCAGCCGCTTTCCGAGGGTGTATCTGACGCAGACGTTGCCGAACGGTTTAGCGTCCGGGTAAGTCTTGATCTCATGAACAACAATGGAGGGATCAATTCCTGGCATTTCCTCATAGGACCAGGCAAACACGTCGCATAATTCTTGAAATAGGGCCTTGTATGTTTGAATTTCGTCATCTGAACATGAGGCACCTATATGAATGTGTTCAACAATTCCGGGCTTTACTGAAATGTCAATGGGAATAGTGCGAGAAACGTTTCCCAAATTCAGCTCTGAATCAGGATGTTTCATTAGACTCTGAGCGTCTTTGACATATTCAGCTGTAAAGATTGATGAGAAATCGTTTTCAAAACGATCATCCTCAGGTAAAAACGAAGATCTATGATGGAGATCTTCCCATGGTAAATTGTCTACACACAGGACTTCACAAAGTTGTTCGTCAGATGACACAACTTCGGGAAACGTTATTAACTCCGAGGTTGACGCGAAAAGGGATTCCTCACGGACCACATTCATTTGGTCGATTTTGGTTGAACTTGGGTCGGAAAAAGACTGCATGGCTTCATAGGCAATTTCATATGGACTCAAAGGCATTGCATCACCGAATGAGTCTATCTCAGATTCAGATGGGACAATCCAAGGATCATCGTAAACAATAGTATCTAACGTAATCATACGAATGAATGCGAATGAAGGGTCTGCGTTGATTGGAGGAAAAGGAAAAGTTCCCAGTAAACCGGAATCTTTAACTAATCCTACGCCAACATCCTTATAAGGGATAGTCGTTTTACCAACATGCTGGATACTCTCTGAAGAGGCTGGGTCGGATGAAAAATAAGCCAGCTGGTCTATGGTTACGATCTTGCCATTGTGTGGAAACTTTATTACTCTGAAGACCGATGAAACGACCGCTGTCATAGTGTAAGACCAACTTCGACCCAAGAGAAGGTTGTAGTCTAGAGGGGCATCAACCACCTCCACATCCAGACTAACGGTTTTTCCTTCAACCCCTATAGGCAAATCCTGTAAAATGCCAAACGGATGGAACCCACGGCCATCAAAGGCCTTAAGAATTGTCGGGGATTGGTTCAGCGAAGGAGAACCAAGCGATCTCCAACACTGAATCGACATAATACACGTGGAAGCTCCCTCATCAATTACAGTCTGATGAATAGGCCTGTTTTTTACTATCACTGGAATCTGGAAAGCCATCTGATGAGGGAGACGTGGTGTACTATTTTCTAGATCAAAGATTATCAGGTTCGGGTCCTGAACATCAACAGCTCCTATAACCGACAAAAGTAATTTTCGCTGTGCTGGGCATGATTGCAGCACTTCTAAAGCCGACATTGCTGAGGGTGAAACAGCTAAATCCTCAACAATGTTGTAATTCTGAGCCGCTCTCGCATGTGGATTGAAAGCAGACCTTCGAAGTACACCCTTGGCGGGCGGTTTTATTACTAAGTCAGGGTTAGGTTTCTCAATCTGTAGTGGATCGGAACCGGGAGCTGATGTTGATGGATTTGAATGAGAAGATTATGCTTCTTTCGATCCATCAACAGGACTTTTACTACCATAATCGTGTGATCGAGTCGCAATCCTTACATGAGACATCATCAATATGGGTTCTTCAGTGGCACTCGAGGAAGAACCTATCATCTTACTCTTCTGCTTTGGAAATGGATCTTTCAAAACAGCAGGAGTTGAGGAACCTTTGACGATTTTCACAACCTCGGCCCGATGGGGGCAATCTCTTGTAAAATGATCCTCTTCACAAATAAGACAAGGATATCGAGGTTTGCGCTTTCGTCATTGGTTTCTGACTTTTCCATTTTTTCCTTTGGAGTCTTGTCTGCTTTACCCTTCTTCTTACCCTTCTTCTTCCCACCGTTTTTTGATTTAGCCGTAGATGACTCTACAGTGTGAATATCAGCGGAAATTTCAGGAGAAGACTCTCCTGTCGGGGAATCTGGTAAGGTTATAATGGGCGAAGAATTCTTTGAAGATTTCTTCTTACTTTTAGTATTTACCGTACCAATCATGCCATCAGCAGCATGAGATCCCGAAGGAGCAGCAACGATTTGATTTGACTTTGGAAGATCTGGGATCTTTTCATGTAACGTACCTGACTGAGTGTAAACTAAGTCAAGGTACTGCGCTTGAGCAATTACTTGCTCCTCAGTAACTACTCCGGCCTTAGCTACGTCTTTAGTAATCTTCGGTAATAATGATTTAACAAACCATTCAGCTAAGATTTGGTCCGGGATAAAAACTTTCACTAATCGCCGTCGACGTCTCCATTCATGTATATGATCGGAAATATAAGTGGACGTCGACTATTTTAATGAAGTTAGTAGCTCCGTGCCATTATCATATCTGACCGGCAACTGAAAATGAGTTAGGAACGAGGTAGCTAACTGACTAAAATTGTAAAAAGAGGCCCGTGGTAACTCAATGTACCACTTGGCCGCAAGACCAATGAGTGTACGCTGGAAAAGACGTAAGCGGATCGAATCATCCGAGATGGAATTTGAAGCACACCAGAGGTGGTAAGTCATCACATGATTGGACAGATCCTCTCCAGACTTACCTTCGAACTTGGGTATATCACTGGGCAACTTATTTGGCATTGGCGGCCAAAACGGAAGATAATTTATTGGATCGTTCGTTAGGCGCGACAAGTCTGGTAAATCCAAATTTGCGATAAACGGTAATTGCCGATTAGGATCCCTAAAACTCTGGGTCACAAGACCAGTCCCAGGAGGAGGATATCCCCAGTGGTGTCGCCATTTTGTCATGCGGAAAGAGTCGATAATGCGGACACAACCGACCTCCCTAGAAGAAAAAGCTTTCGAGTGACAAACAAGACAAATAAACACTACCTTTCTCTAAACATGCATTGAGAATACAAGTAATCAGGTGATTTTAACATACCTTTAGTCCAACGCTTTGTAGTAGTCCAGCCTCGCCGATCCGGATGAGCTCCTCCTTCTCTTCGAAACCTGCATTCACTAACAAGCCAAAAGATTAAATAGCACCTGATAAACTCATAAAACAATACATATCTATCATACAGACCAAGGAGTATATGAAACAAATCATGAATAACAATCTGTTGAGAAAAATGAGTTCATTTGTATTAAGAGGAAACAAAAGGAACCATTACAACCTGAGCCTTGGTGTTGTGCAAGTCCCTCCTAGGGTCCAACAAGAGTTTTCCTTTACTTTGATCAGCTCACCCACTCTCAAATAAGGCTAGGAAAGGATGGGAATCTCTCCTCTCAAGCTTTACAAGGGAGTCCTAATTCCAACAGCATCTACCCTTAGGAATGTTCAGCTTTCAACCTCCCCTCCCTTTGGCCCAATGCCTGTATTTATAGTGCTCTAGAGGAAGTTATTCAGGTCCACCATCAATGGGATAAGCCCCTCTTTGGATGGGATAGCTCCCCTCTTGATGGGATAAGTTCCTCTTTGGTAGGGATACATGAACCATCTGGAGGCGCTTCATACACGTCAAACAAGCTTCTAGAATGCTCTAGAAATGACCACAAGTAACTTTTTTGGAGTGAAACTTGCGCCTTTTGACCTTTACAGGGGTACGCACCCATTGCTTTACAGACAGAGCGTACAAGTACGCAGGTATTGTGAACTTGGGGTGCGTACACGCAGGTAAGGCTAAGAGAAACTGCGTACCCAGAGATATATAGATTTTTAATGACTTTCTCTCTTTCTTGGAGTTTGACATGGAGAGCAGAGGTATGAGGCTTGCCAAGGAGGATAGTATGACAGTTGATGGAGCCATACTAACTGCAAATATTCATGGTGACAAATTTTAGTGTAACACTTCTGCAGTTGCAGCTTCAGTTTCAGCAGTTTCCGACTTCAAACTAGGGCAGTCGATATCTTGCAAACCGTTCGTCGAATTGACTTCATTCCACCACCAAAAGTTGTGTCTTTCAGAGGAGGTTTAGATGAACCTACAATGTAGTTCATATGAGGAGATCTTCTAGGCCACGCAAGTCAATCTTTACTTCTGCAGTTACAGCTTCAGTTTCAGCAGTTTTCGGCTTCAAACTAGGGCAGTCGATATCTTGCAAACCGTTTGTCGGATTGACTTCATTCCACCACCAAAAGTTGCGGCTTTCAAAGGAGGTTCAGATGAACCTACAGCACAGTTTAGATGAGGAGATCTTCTAGGCCATGCAATTCAATCTTTACTTCTGCAGTTGCAGCTTCAGATTCAACAGCTTCCGGCTTCACATGTGTGAGAGAGAGAGACCCATTTCAGCGCAGTAGAGAAGAGACTCATATCTGCGCAGTAGAGAGAGAGAGATGTGATGAGATGAGTGAGTCTAAATGAGGAAAATTCCTCTTATATTTATACACAACGTTGGTGGGTGAATAGATGCGACTGTTGGGCTTCTGAGCCTACATGAGTTGTAGGTCGGCTTGATAATAATTCCATAATCAAAATAAATTCATATCTCCATGAATACTTATCAGAATTGGATGATCTTTATATCAATCCTACACCTCTCGACGAGAGGAATCTAATAAAAATATTATTAGCCATGAATAAGATGACCCACATGAATTTTTTCCCTGGTTGCCAATTTTAACACTAACCCCAGGAGATGTAACACCAAGAGTTTGTGGGCCCCATTGGGGTTAGTTGGGAAGCCAATTTTGCGGGGTCGTAACTTGGTCATATTATCCTATTTGAAACGTATGATACCTTGGTGGAAAGGTCTCATCGAGTACTAAAGGATTCACCACAAGCCCTATCCTACAAATATGGGCCTATTGCGGACCCCAAAAAAACACCGTTTAGGGGGTCAAAACTACTCTGGAAGTTCAAGACCCGAAAAACTGCTAAAAATAGTAAATGTTGAAATGGACAAGGAAACAGATGAAACTGACTGGGGGTCTAGGTGGAATAGGTAGGTGACCACCAATATCTACAAAGATAATTCCTCCCCCCTTAGGAAGCAATGCTCTCCATTGTGTGCAAAGCCTCCATGGGGTGAGGAAATTTTTGTTGAATCTGGTCCCTAGTGAACCACCAGCTCTGGTGAAGGAGTTGGCCTGCTTTAACAACTCGATATAATTGTATCCTCTGTTGACGAGTGTTATTGATCTATGTTTCCATGATCTGATCAGTTGTGGCATGTTCCATGCAGTCTAGGTTGAGCTCTGTTAGTGTGAGTTGTTCTACAATGTCATATGTGTCCAACATTTGTGGAAAGTATGGCCGAAGGCGATCTCCATTGAACACAGGGTGCAGGCCAAGGATGATGGGATGTTGAGCTCAAAGGCATTATCACCAACGCCCTTGGTGATGGTGTATGGCCCATATTGGAGCGGGAGAAGCTTGTGGTGGGGTCCAGCAAGGCGCTCCTTCTACAAATGTAGCCAAACTTTGTCACCCACCTAGAACTTGTACGACACTCGATGTTGATCATGGTGTTGCTTATGCTTAGCATTCTCTCTATCCAATATATCATGGACCTATTGGCGGATGTGTTGAATGCACTTAATAAAGTTGTTATCCCTTTCATCTTCGAATTGAACGTGAGCCGAATCTACCTGAGTGCCTGCAAATGGTATGGCCACATCAATGGGGCATAATGGCTGAATTCCCAGCCCTACCTGAAAGGTGTTGTGGCTTGTTGAGCTATGGAGATATTTGTTGTATCTATGTTGGACATAGGGGAGAATTTCATCCCACGTGCATGGATACTTCAAGTTATACATGCGCAGAATGTGTACGATAATCCTATTAACAACCTTTGTTTGGCCATCAATTTGGCGATGGAAAGTTGTGGACTTAGTAAGTTTTGTATCTAGCATTGACCAGAGACTGACCAAAATGTACTCAGGAATCTTCTCTCCCGATCTAAGACAATGAACTGTGGGATCCCAAAGTGTACCCACACTCTCTCAAAGAAGAGCTTAATAGTGGCCTCCAATGTGATAGTCTTCTTGCAGGTCGCCATGATGGCCATCTTAGAGAATCTATCGATGACCACAAAAACACAATCGTTTTCGTGCTTAGTAGAAGGAAGGCCCGACATGTAATCCATGGAGAATGATTCCCAAGGCTAGATAGGAGTAGGTAGAGGAGTATACAGGCCTTGATTCTTGATGGTTGTTTTGGAAATGGCGCAAGTGGTGCAGGATCTAATGTACTTCCCAACATCCTGACGAAGTTTTGGACAATAAAAATATTTCTACAGTACTGCCACTGTTTTCGCTACTCTGAAATGTCCAGCGACCTGATTGTAGTGTGCCTCCCAAATCATCTTGGCACGCTCACTTGAAGGAACACAAATGTGTCCCAAGTGGCATAACATTGCATCCTTGAAGTGAAAATTTGGAACTTTCTTCCATTCCAGGAGTGTCTGGTATATGCTACCAAATTTTAGATCGCTCTTGTAAAGATGTGACCACCCTAATGTCTTGTGCCCATAGGAGTCGAGCACAGTGATCAGCGCCATGAACGGTGGTTGGCTGAGGCAATCAGCGACGTTATTGGTGTTGCCCTTATTATACTTAATGTTCAAATGGAACTATTGCAGATAGGTGTGTTACACAGTAATTTGTCACCATTTTTCACCGTCCCTGTTACCCCTTTCCTAAACTTTGGAGGACTCATTCCGGGACCTGTGAGAAGTGACATAACTTGAAAACACTTGCATTATGTTCCCCTAAGTATGGAATTCATATGCTCTGAAGACATCTCCTGCAGAATATCCTTAAAAAGTCCCCTTTTTCCATTAGCGTGGATCCACATTGTATTACCCACGCCAATGGGGGAAATCCTCCAAAGAGGGCGCGCCAGTTGGTGCTCTGTCTCAGAGTCTTACCCGCGCCAACCAAGTTTGGAAAAGTTTGTTAACAAACGCACGC
This sequence comes from Pinus tabuliformis, assembly GCA_031772625.1. Taxonomy (NCBI): domain Eukaryota; kingdom Viridiplantae; phylum Streptophyta; class Pinopsida; order Pinales; family Pinaceae; genus Pinus; species Pinus tabuliformis. The sequence goes on from CM062816.1 coordinate 1,520,564,288, forward strand.
CCGAGAGTTTTTTCCTTTCGACTCATGTGGCTTTTCAAGGATAATGCCAATCTCATGGATGTCGAGATTCATCGTATCTCTATCCACAATAGCTTTTCGAGGATAATGCTTATCCCATGAATGTCTAGATTCATTGTATCTCTTCCTCCTCCTCCATCTATAAAAGCTTGCTCTGGTGCATTTGACAAGCTAGTTTTTGAGCATAGGGAGAATGATACTCTCAGAAGTCTGAGAGATTGTTGTTGAGTCTTATTTGCAAAGAGAGAGAGAGGCTTGTTCCCGATCCCGACAAGCTTTGCAAGACATATGTAGCTGATCACCCAGCCAAAGGAGGATTTGACGTCAGAACTACGGTTGTATTCTCCTTTGTTGTTTATCAATAATAGATGACTATCATTATGGTTCCACTCTTGTTGTTCATTGCAATGATGTTTGAGTTATATCTTTTCTGTCTGATATATAATTGCATCTATTGGATTTTATGCTTGTATTCGTGTCGTTCTTTGCATGTGCAGGTGTCCATTCACGGAGATCGTGAGGATCGTGACCGGCCAGAGCAAAGGAACGGGAGTGTCAACTCTTCTACAACACTAGCATTGGAATCCAAGTAGGCTCTCATAATCCACCTTTAATTTGCAATTAGGAACTTGCGTGATAGCATTGTTTGATTGTTGCTAGACCCATTTTGGGCTAGTGGGGATCGCCTCTGTCCGCAGAGGGGATTTACCTCTCCAACAATTTGGCGACTCCGCTGGGGACATATAGACACTATATCAGAGGGGATTATGATGAAGTTCGGACGGAGCATAGTTCGTTTTCCTATGTCAAGCTCCTTAAAAAATGAAACTAGGTCGGGTCGAGCATAGTTCCTGATCTTGTGTCAAGCTCATTAAAAAATGAAATAAGGGTTATGAGGATAGTTCTTTTCTTAGGTCAACCTCATTAAAAAATGAAACATCTCCTCCTTTCCAAATTGAGTCTTTGATTAAGATCTCGTAAAATACAAGTCGAGTCTCTCATAGATCTCGAGAGTGAACCTTCATTCGATCCACTTTGTTGAATGCAATGAAGCTTGGGGGGCATGTACCTCATTTTGCGTCATTATGCTGGGGGCATGCGAACTCATAACAAGCATAGTTTTTCGTTTTGAAGCTTGTGTAAACATGAAACCGAATCCAAGCAGAGTTCTCCATGGTTCAAGCTTGTGTAAAAATGAACCCATACCTAATTTACATCTTGTGATTACCGCCTATCCGCTACATTTTGCTAGATGAACCTTGGTTGTTTCATTCCATCGACACCATCTCTTTAGCTGATCATATGCTTTCACTTGGTTGTTTATCCTTTCCTGAGGAACTGCAGCGATGAGTGGTTTTATTAGCCAGCCTCTTGACCATTATATATTTTTAGCAGTTCCACCATTACCGGAACCAATGGCTACCCTTTATATCACTTGTTCCTCCAGGACAAGTCTCCTTTTAAGCTCTTTTCTAACTCGTAAAAGATGAAAAGATAGCCGAGTATTTTTCCTTTTTTGACTCGTTAAAGAGAATAAAAATGGAGGTCTACTTTCAGCTCTTTTCTGACCGTTTAAATGTGAAAAGATTGTCGAGTTACCCCTCTTGACTCGTTAAACGTGAATAAGAGGCGGTCGTCTTTAAACTCTTTTCCGACCGTGTAAAAATGAAAAGATCGTCGGACCCTTGTCATTTCAGGTTCGTTAACGGTTACGAAGCGACGTGGCTTCGATTGCTTTTTTACTTTTTCAGGTCGAAATCACTACTCATGAAAAGTACTCCTCAATCATAATGGTCGGGTAGTTCTTTCGAGCATTGTTTTATACTTTTTCGGGTTCGAGAGACACAGCTTTACGAAAAAGGACATACTTGGAGTTTTCTTTTCTACTGTCTTTTCAAACTCTCTAAACATGAAAAGACACCGAGTTCTTTTCATGTTTAGAGAGTTTGAAAAGACAGCATAAAAGAAAACTCCAAGGGTGTTCTTTTTCGTAAAGTTGTGTCTCTCGAGCCCGAAAAAGTATAAAACAATGCTCGAAAGAACCGCCCGACCATTACGATCGAGGAGTACTTTTCATGAGTAGTGATTTCGACCTAAAAAAGTAAAAAAGCGATCGAAGCCACGTCGCTTCCTAACCCTTAACGAACCTGAAACGACAAGGGTCCGACGATCTTTTCGTTTTTACACGGTTGGAAAAGAGTTTAAAGACGACCGCCTCTTATTTATGTTTAACGAGTTAAGAGGGATAACTCGACGATCTTTTCATCTTTAAATAGTTGGAAAAGAGCTGAAAGAAGACCTCCATTTTTATTCTCTTTAACGAGTCAAAAAGGGAAAAATACTCGGCTATCTTTTCATCTTTTACGAGTCAGAAAAAAGCTTAAAGGAGACTCATCCTGGAGGAATGAGTGGTATAAAGGGTAGCAACTGGTTCCGAAAATGGTGGAATTGCTCAAAACATATAATGGTCAATAGGCTGGCTAATAAAACCACTCATCGCTGAGGTTCCTTAGGAAAGGATAAACAACCAAGTGAAAGCATATGATCAGCCAAAGAGATGGTGGCAATGGAATGAAACAACCAAGGCTCATCTAACAGAATTTAGCAAAATAACAGCAATCACGAGATGTAAAATGGCTATGGGTTCATTTTTACACAAGCTTGAACCATGGAGAACTCTACTTGGATTCGGGTATGGGTTCATTTTTACACAAGCTTGAACCATGGAGAACTCTGCTTGGATTCGGTTTCATGTTTACACAAGCTTGAAACGAAAAACTATGCTTGTTATAAGTTCGCATGCCCCCAACATAATAACGCAAAATGAGGTACATGCCCCCCAAGCTTCATTGCATTCAACAAAGTGGATGGAATGAAGGTTCACTCTCGAGATCTATGAAAGACTCGACTTGTATTTTACGAGATCTTAATCAAAGACTCGATTTGGAAAGGAGGAGATGTTTCATTTTTTAATGAGGTTGACCTAGGAAAAGAACTATCCTCATAACCCTTATTTCATTTTTTAATGAGCTTGACACAAGATCAGGAACTATGCTCGGCCAGACCTAGTTTCATTTTTTAAGGAGCTTGACATAGGAAAATGAACTATGCTCCGCCAGACCTAGTTTCATTTTTTAAGGAGCTTGACATAGGAAAACGAACTATGCTCCACCAGACCTTCATTAGAATGAATAGGAAGTTGGGGCTTCCAAGAGTGCCACTCCGGGTGGAAGGGTAATATCTCGGAAGTCAGGACCCAATGCCCCTAGGACACTATGCACGATGGCGGTGTCACTGGATCGAGGGACGGGATAAGTGGCCACGTAGTTGATCTGTGGTGGGGCAGATGCAACTGGTGGATGAAAACCAGGAGGGGATGACGACTGCGCAGGAGGCACCCGGGGACGAACGAATGATAATTGATCTATAGTCACTATCCTTCCATCGTGTGGAAAGCAAACCACACGGAAAAGTGAAGAGACCAGGGCCCCCATGGCATAAACATAGTCACAGCCAAGGAGAAGACTGAAATCTAAAGCACCTTGGGTAACCGATACGTCTATATAGACGGTTTTGCCTCCCAAAGTAATAGGGAACTTTGGAAGGATCCCTAATGGTTGACTAGTTCCTCCGTCAAAAGCCATCAGATTCGGTGCGACTGGCACAAGCTGTGGGGAACCCAAAGCTTTCCAAGTAGTGGCAGGCATAAGACTAACAGATGCACCCTCATCCAAAATAGTGCCAGGTATTGCCCTATTATAGGCGTGTGCTGTGACCCAGAAAGGCACATGGGATGGAAGGCGGGAGGTGGTCAAACGACTCCAGTTGAAGGAAACGACTGAACTACTTGGTGGGGGAATCATATGATTTCCCCCTTGCTCTAAAGGGACCGAAGCAGGACTCTCGGGAGCAGCTGGGATAGGAGAGTCCTTTCCGGACTCAGGATAATCTGAGGAGACGAGAAGAACATGGGAATGATGCTCTTTCGAAACAAAGTGGTCGATAGGTGGTGAACTCGAGTCGACACTCTTTCCAACCAATGGTTGGTCTGGAACAGGTGTGGCATAGCCAAGTTTGGGAAGAGGATCCTGGACAAGAGAAGAAACTAAGTCAATCTATTTGTCAACAGGGGGACGATCTGCAGTTGCAGAGAGACGTTGATAACCATCTCGGAGTTGGGGTGAGGGAGCTGTAAGACTTTCCAAGACAACATCGGCTTTATCCATGAGCGGACAAAGGTGAATGGGATGATTGCCTTCACAAAGTCTACAGGGGATTCAAATCTTCCCTTTTCCCTTACCATTGCGAGTCGATAAGGTAGTATCGTCGTGAGCTCCAGAGGACGATGAGGGGCGGGCCATATCGCGAGACCATACTTCTAAGATCTTGGGAATGCCAGGACAATCATGAAGAAGATGATCTTCCTTGCACAATCTACAAGGAAACTTAACCTTCCGCGGAGGAGCAGAAGGTGGCCCTACTTCCGGTGGACTCGAGACAGTAGCTGCACTTTTAGCCTCTCCCTTAGGAAACTTATTCTTCTTTGTCTTCTTCTTCTTCTTCTTAGCCGCCTGGTTACTCGAATCTAGACTTTCACCAGGCGAAGTAGAAGATGAGGACGTAGAAACAGGTGAAGAAGGGGAGAGGTCCACCTTAGAATCAACATGATGTTGTTCAGGTGGAGGGACCGATTGACCAGTAGGTGAGACGGTAGGGACCAAAGAGGTTGGGAACAACCAAATAGGCAACCCAACAGTTAACCCTGGGAGGGACAACGTTGCCATGTAAGGAGCACCAACATTCCCAAAAGGAGCGAAATGACCAGGGTGTCCGTTAGAGGGGATCCCTGGGTTGGTGAACCCCGGAAAAGTTTCCATTGAAAAAGAAGCCTACTCAAGCTAACGCAAACAAGATCTAATCGGGTAAATTTGAATCATGGCTGAATAAATTTTAAGACAAAGGAACCGAACTTGACCTTTTCACTTTTTAAGAGTCGAGAAAAGGATAAAAAGATGACTCTAGTCTCCTTCGAATTTTTAATGAGCCCTAAGTGACAAAATGCTCAGATGAGCCTTTTCTTTTAGGGAGTCCGAAAAGGATCAAAAGTGACTACTCTGGAGAACTAGGCAAAGGTTTTACCAGACAATCCGTAAAATAGCATATACACCTTGGCAATCATATGAAAACCAAGGACTTCCCGTACGGCAGTCAATCTTCCTGAATGTTGTGTTCAGTGCATTACGGCTTGTAAGGCAGCAGACACGGCTTCCTGTGGATAAAGGATGATAACCTAGTGGGGTCTCCCCATATACTCGACGGTACGTGGGAGCACAAATCCGTTCTAGAACACTATTGAGTCACAAAAGGAGGAATCACCCAACCTTAATGTGAAACAACAGTGACTAGGTTTAATGACGCCGGAACACGTCTCTAGCCTAGACCTCTAGATGTATGCGTTTAGTTCCAATGCGTTTTTAGATTCATTCAGTTCATTTTACAGTTGATCTTTGATTAGGTTTCAGTTTCCAGGTCCTACCGTATGTAATCTCTCACAATTTCCTAAATGCAAGCTATATGCCAAAATATATCATTTCATTCGATGAATGCTAACTATGGGAGAGTTGAGATCTTTCAATCAAACAAAATGATCATCAAACAATCAACAATGACTCTAATGCAGCTAATGGCAATAAACGAAACTTTTCTTTTTTTTTAAAAGTGACTAATCGCTAATAACAATGAAAAACTCTAATTTCCATTAACTAATGCAATGCAAAAGAGATTGTTTGTTTTCTTTTCGATGGCAAAATGCACTAAACAATTTTTGAGAGATAATAACAAAGAGTAAAAAGACAAATTTCACTCAATGAAAACACAATCAAGTCCCTGAAACACCAAGACAATCTTTCAAACCAAGAAAAATCACAAAGACCTCAATGAGCTATGTGATCTAAGCCCAAAACGAAGCCAAGCGGAATCCAAGTGAAAAACAAGTGAATCACTCGAATAACGCAATAAAGAGCTTAACAATCACTGAAAAAGTGCAAGGAGTAACCAAAAAGTTGACTGGACCAACAGAGAACCAAAACTCCTAAGGAAGGCTCGATTGCACAAAGCCACTAGATGCCCTAGGGCTAATATGTGAAATCGGTAGAAAAAAACAAACACCCAAACGGGTAAAGGCCAAAAAACCAATCAAACAAGACTCTAACACATTCAAGTGATTGAAAGGAAGTATCCAGACACAAAAACCAAGCTTGGAAGGCTCAAAACAAGCAAACTCTAAAAGGTTCCCTAGGCTGGTGTGACTTTCAGGCCAAAAGTAGCGCCAATTGAGGATTGGCGCGGGCTGTACATTGACAAGTGGTGCCAATTGGCGCGACTGTCATGCAAAAAAGAGCGCCAATCAAGTTTTCTATGCTAAAATAAAAAACAAGCAATCCAAGACTAGGCCAGCAGTATCCAGACAGACCAGGCAGCAAGAGACAGCAAAGAATCCAACCCAGAAAGCTATCTAAGCAATCAAAACAAGAGAAAACCAAAGAGACAAGACAAACTCCAAGTTGTTTAGTTCGTAAACCAAACTGGAGATTGACTGAAGTGGCGTTGATCTACTTCACTAATGCAAAGCAATAGCATTTCGAAGGCTACCTGGCCGTACTTCAGGCTCTGTCTAAAGTTTACAAGTCAAACAACAAATAGCTTCCCCAGCGGAGTCGCCAAATTGTTGGAGAGGTAAATCCCCTCTGCGGACAGAGGCGATCCCCACTAGCCCAAAATGGGTCTAGCAACAATCAAACAATGCTATCACGTAAGTTCCTAATTGCAAATTAAAGGTGGATTATGAGAGCCTACTTAGATTCCAACGCTAGTGTTGTAGAAGAGTTGACACTCCCGTTCCTTTGCTCCGGCTGGTCACGATCCTCACGATCTCCGTGAATGGACACCTGCACATGCAAAGAACGACATGAATACAAGCATAAAATCCAATAGATGCAATTATATATCAGTCAGAAAAGATATAACTCAAACATCATTGCAATGAACAACAAGAGTGGAACCATAATGATAGTCATCTATTATTGATAAACAACAAAGGAGAATACAACCGTAGTTCTGAAGTCAAATCCTCCTTTGGCTGGGTGATCAGCTACATATGTCTTGCAAATCTTGTCAGGATCGGGAACAAGCCTCTCTCTCTCTTTGAAAATAAGACTCAACAACAATCTCTCAGACTTCTGACAGTATCATTCTCCTTATGCTCAAAAACTAGCTTGTCAAATGCACCAGAGCAAGCTTTTATAGATGGAGGAGGAGGAAGAGATACAATGAATCCAGACATTCATGGGATAAGCATTATCCTCGAAAAGCTATTGTGGATAGAGATACGATGAATCTCGACATCCATGAGATTGGCATTATCCTTGAAAAGCCACATGAGTCGAAAGGAAAAAACTCTCAGGCGTGTGTTTGTTAACAAACTTTTCCAAACTTGGTTGGCGCGGGTAAGACTCTGAGACAGAGCGCCAACTGGCGCGCCCTCTTTGGAGGATTTCCCCCATTGGCGCGGGTAATACACTGTGGATCCGCGCTAATGGAAAAAGGGGACTTTTTAAGGATATTCTGCAGGAGATGTCTTCAGAGCATATGAAGTCCATACTTAGGGGAACATAATGCAAGTGTTTTCAAGTTATGTCACTTCTCACAGGTCCCAGAATGAGTCCTCCAAAGTTCAGGAAAGGGGTAACAGGGACGGTGGCAAATAGTGAAAAATTACTGTGTAACAAGGTGGACCATTTTTTATGGTGATTTTTTTACAACTTCCCTTGTGTCTATATGAACTATAGAGGTCGGTGGTTGGTGTGGATGACTGTTTCCTTCCCCATAAGGTAATGCTTCCATTGATGGCAGGTCTATGCAATGGAATACATTTATTTGTTGTATGTGGGGTACTTTTGTACTATGTCTAAAAGTGTCTCACTATGGTAAGCCACTGGATGCCCATGCTGAGTAATAACCACACCAATAGCATAGTCGGAGGCATCTATCTCAATCTCAAATGGTTGTTGCAGATCTGGTAATGTGAGCATTGGTGAAGAACAAAGGTTATTCTTAAACTCGGAGAACAATTTTTGTTGGGTTTCCAACCAAAAAAACTTTGCTTTCGCTCTGCCCTTGGTGACTTGACTTAAAGGCCAAGTGATATGAGAGAACCCCAACATGAACCTATGGTATAAATTGGCAAGACCCAAAAAGTTGCAAAGATCTATTAGAGTGATGTGGGCTGGCCAATCCCGAATGAATTGAATCTTGGATGTGTCCACAGTTACACACTGCTCATCAATGATGTATACCAGATACTCAACCTGGGTCAGGCCAAAGTTTCATTTCTCCAAGTTAGTTGTGTTGTCGCAGGGTTTGAAGGACCTATCGAATATGGTGGAGGTCTTATTCCCAACTCTGGATGAAGATCAAGATGTCATCTAAATACACCACCATGAATGCATTGGTGAAGGGTCGCAAGATTTCATCCATTAGTCTCATGAAGTTTGCAGGGGCGTTTTCAATCCGAACGTCATGATGAACCATTTGAAAAGGCCCTCCTTGGATTTGAAGGTAGTCTTCCACACATCGGAGGGTTCAATATGCAACTGGTGATAACCTAACTTCAAGTCAATCTTTCTTAAATATTTGGCCCCTTTGAGCTGGTCCAGAAGGTCATCAATCCGTGGGATTGGGTACCTATTCCAGATATTGATATTTTTCAGTGCCCGTTAGTTAATACAGAGCCTCCAGTTCCCATCCTTCTTCTGTACCAATACAATCGGGCTCCCACAAAGTGATGATCTTGGTTGGATGTGCCCTTTCTACAGTAGTTCTTGAATCTTCCTCTTGATATCATCATTCTCCAAAATAGAGCATTGATAGATCGATTCATTGGGTAGCAGCATGCGGGGGGTCAGATCGATGGAGTGCTCGACCTGACAGTGCAGAGGCCCCCTTGTGGGTGAGGTAAAAATATCCCTGTACTCCTTCGTGACCTTGTCCATCTGTTGTTGTTGTGCAGAGGAGCCCTTCTTGGAAGTCATGGCCACAACCTTCTTCTTACCCTTAAGGTGAATCATAAGGAAAACAAATTTCCTAGTCTGGGAAATTATCTTATTGTATTGTTTCGCAGTGATCTAAGAGATGGTGGTAGGCAGGGCTACCTCTGGTATCATGTACAACTTATTAGCCAAATTAATAATCACAGAGCAAGGTTTAGACTCTTATACAACATGTCTCTTCCACAAGTCTGGTTGTACTAACAATACATCATAAAATTCAAGAGGATCAATGTCACACAGTAACTCATATGTGAAGGGCTTGATGTTGTAGGGAAGGTGGCACTGTTGGCTGATGCAAAGATCTCGTCCTTGGTGGAGAAACCCGATGGTGTACGGTTGTGGATGTGTTGTGGTATTTAGGCCTAGCTGCTTCAGGACCTCTGCTGAAATGAGGTTCTTTTGGCTCTCGTTGTCGACAATGAATTGTAGTGGAGAACCATTCACCCACATCTATGAGTGGAAGAGGCATTCCCCATCCTCTGAATCTTCAGGCTCAATCTTCTAGATCTTTTTGGTGGCCACAGTGGCACTGGTCTCTACATCAATGATCTGCTTCCCTCTATCAGTTCCTTTATCGGGTTCTGATTCATATTTGAAACCTGCGTCTGATTCGGAAGCCTTCAGCTCGGCCACCAGTGACTACTTGACCAGACACTCACTTTTATTGTGAGTGGATCTCTTATGGAACTCACACCATTTTCCCGTTTCCTTCTTCGTCTTCGTGGTGTTTTTCTTTTCTTGCAGCTTTGACGGGTTGTCTCGGGTAGCCTAGCCTTGGCTTGGCCTTTTGTTCTGTAGTTTGTGGGTGCATTCTCCTTGCTTTGGATTTGCAGATCCAAATTCCTGCTTCTTCTATTTAAACTTCTACTCAATCTTGACAATGTACCGATACATCATGTTGAGTGAGGAAATGTCCAGGAACTCCATCTCGACCTGGATGTACTTGTGTAGACAACCATAATATTTGAGCACCAAATTCCGCTTAGTATCCTTGATACCCAGCTTCGTGCGAAGGGTATGTAATATATTTGTGAACTCTGGCACATCTTTGTCCCTTACCTGCCGTAACGTGGTCCACTGTATGTATTTGTATTCATAGCTCCCGATAGGGTAATATTGTTCCTTGATGGCGTCTCAAAAAGAATTCCAAGTGGGTGCTGCTGAAAACATCGAGGGTTCATTCTCATCCTTTTGTTCACATTAGGTTTCCCACCAGTCCTTGATGTATGTGGTGGCTTTGAGAAGTGCAAAAGTAATATTTTCCCAATTGGAACAGTCATGAGCTGAAAAATATCCTTCCAACAGATTTAACCATTTATCTACAGCGCCTGCATCTATCAATCCTTTGAATATGGGAATATCGAAGTTAACTTGTACCTTAAAAAGAGTGGAACCTCCAGAGTGGTTTTTAGATGAAGATGCATTGCCTGTGGGTAGCCGTTGAAGGATCTGGGAAAAGTTATCCATCATTGTGTCCCTCTGTCGCTTGAGGGCTTCCTCAAGAAACATTTTGAAAGGATCTCTTGTCCCCTCGTCTTTCTTTTCTTCCACCATGGGAGGTCGTCAAGTTTTGCGAGGTTGATCTTGAAATGGTTTAACCAGATCAAGCCTTAACTTCTTTTACCCTAACCTTGTTGGGGTCATGCAAAGAAAAACAGAGAATGAGCAGACCGCTCTGATACCACTGATCTAAACTTAAACAGGAATGCAACAACTTACAGATATAATCATAAACATAGAGATGTAGCAGAAAAAAACTTCATTTCATTAATAGAAAAATATTGAACTATACTTACAAACAGAATGGAAATAAGATAGCTCGCGCGATGGTATATTATCTCTAAGAAGAGATGTGGCGGCTACATGCCTCTGAATTGTGTTACAATGAGGCTCAAGGGCCTGTTTATTATTGGAAAACATGAGAAAACCCTAAACAACCAAAACCATAACCCCAAGAGATGTAACACAAAGAGTTTGTGGGCCTCGTTGGGGTTAGTTGGGCAGCCAACTTCCTAGGGTTGTAACTTGGTCATATTATCTCCATTTGGTGTGTACGATACCTTGTTGGAAATGTCTCTCCAAGTACTACAATTTTCATCGCATGCCTTTGCCTACATCTATGGGCCTATTGCAGACCCCAAAAAAATTTCATTTAGGGGGTCAAAATTGCTCCGAAATTTCAAGACCTGAAAAACTGCTAAAATAGTAAATACTAAAATTAACAAGGAAACAAATGAAACTAACTGGGGGGTCTATGTGGAATACGCTGGTGGCCACCAATATGTACCTGGATTAGGCTATGAATAGGTGAGATGACAGTAGGTGATGGAACTTTCATTTTCTCTTCTTCCTCCAATTTAACAACATTTTAGACTGTTGAGATGATTTTGGATTAAGCCTGGTGCTTCTTATTACATTTGATGGAAAAGAGTTTTTAGTTTTAGCTCTTTTCTTCTCTTTTTTAGCTCATTTCTTCTCTATTTTAGCTTCCTTTTTTTTCTTGGATATGTTTTCTTCCTTTTTGATGGATTTATTTCTTCTAACAGATTGCCTTTTAATGATTCCTAAAATTTATGCAATAGGAGTCTCATCTTCTGATTGTTCTTGTAGTTGTTGTTGAGGTAAGTTTTTAATACGATTCTCATATATTCTCTTCCTTCCTCTTTTTTCTTTGCTTCTGCTAGGTGGCTCTTGATCCTCCTCCTTAAAATTATTTCTAACTAGGAAGTTATCGCAATTATCTCCTAGGCTTTCAAGATGAAATTCAATGAGTATTTTTATAAGGTCGTGGTGATACATGGTGTTTTCTATGAATTGGATCCTTTTCTAAACATTCCCAGACATTTTACTTAAGTTATTTAATAGAAAATAAGGAAGATTGATTTCATTCTCTTCAAGAAAATGCATCATCAAACGAATGTGGTAAAAGAACATACAACCAATTCTTCCTTCACAGGTGACAAATTTCTGAATTACTAGCAACAAATTTCTCCATTTACCCTTAAGTGTTGTACTAGGAATTCATTTCTTAAAAATAGTGATATCCATATCTGGGTTTTTCAAGAAAGTCTTTCATTATTCTCCTTCAATGCCCCTGTTCTTAAACCATCTCTCTCTAATTCTTGACAAACTGGTGGCTTCAACAATAAGAGATTTTGTCACTGCAAACTTGATGTCTCCAATTTCAACCTCTACTCCATCAAAAGATCTGGCAAATGATTTGGTTACTTCCTTGTTAAAACTATCAAACTTTTCCATGAATTCTAGCAATTGTGCTTTCTGCAGCATTTCTTTCACGTGCAGATATCCTTCCATAAATATTCTACCATTTGGTTTTGTTCTCACTATGACACCCATGGTTGAGAAGTTTCACCTCATAATTTGCTTCTTGACAGGGTATGAGTCAGGGTTTTGGGATAATGGCTTTTGGTGAGAGTATGAATGAGAGCGAGAGGAAAAATAAGTGAAGTTAAGTGACCATTAGGGTATGAATGAATATGAGTTGGGTGATCTCAACACTAAATGTGGAATTTGAGACTGGAGTGTTGTGTAATGATGAGGGATAAATAATGGTTTACATACTTTTTTAATTGATATGACAAGATATCTTCATATCACTTTCGGCAATGATGGTTTTTGAACTGGCAGTGTATCATCCATATAATTCATATACTAATTATTTGACCCTTATTATTAAATCAAATATCTGCATACCTTTTGAATTGATGATTCTAACATTTGATTGTTCCCTTTTGCTTGTCTCCAGGTGCTTCCAAGGGTGGATTTGATCATTTCTTCAATTTCTCTAATTAGTGGTTCCTGTCAAATATCAGCTACAAAATTCTGTCAAGGCTGCAAAATCTCATTAATTCTATAACTAATTATTCTAAGAATAAGAAGAGGGATAAAAAGAAAATAAGAATGGGAAAGAAAATTTAGGATGCAAAATTTACTTGGTTTTCACACAGAATTTTCTATATAAACATGCCAACAATGTTGGTTTTCATGTTTATACAAATTTTATCATATTTTTCTTTTCTTTTTTATATATATTTTTCTAATATATATATATATATATATTCTCCTCCAACTTGAATCGCAAGCCTTGTTTATATATATATATATATATATATATATATATATATATATATATATATATAAACAAGGCTTGCGATTCAAGTTGGAGGAGAATGAAAATCCTTCTTAACCAACTAAAAATCAGTTTTGTCTTGCAAATATTTGATAAACTCTTCCTTTGTCAATGGCTTATGATAAATTCTTAATCTATGACCATTTACAAGGAAGGTGATTCTTTCTTCATCAATAGTTCTGATCCTAACTACACCATTATCAAAAATTGTTTCAATCTCATATGGCCCAAGCCAATGAGTTTGAAATTTCCCTTGAAAATCTTTGAATTTTGAATCAAAAAGTAATGCCCAATCTCCTGGCTGGAACTTTTTTTCTTTGATATATTTGTCATGCCATCTGGATCTCTATTGTTGAACTAGATTGGTTCTTTGGATTTCATCTTGTCTTATCTCATCAAGTTCATTTAGTTGCTCCATTCTTTGTTTTTGTGCTTCTGAAAGATCAAGACCCAATTTAATTGTTGTCTTGAAATTTTTTACTTGAAACTCAATAGGAAAAAGGACTTTCTTCCCATAAAAAAGTTCATAGGGAGTATGCAGTATAGTGTTTCTCCATGTGGTATGGTGTGCCCATAAAGCTTCTAGAAGCTTTTATGCCCAATCTCTTCTATGCAGATGCACAGTTTTGGTGAGAATTGCTTCAATTACTTTATTAGTGGACTCCACTTGTCCATTTGCTTGAGGATGATATGGAGTGAACTTCTGATATTTGATTTTGTACTCGTCCATTATCTTTTGTACCAACTTGTATGTGAATTGAGTACCTTGATCTATTACAATTTCCCTTGGGACACCAAAACAAGTAAAGATATCCTCGAAAAGAAATGAAACTACAACATTTTCAGTAGCAAAAGGAAGTGCTTTTGCTTTTAACCATTTTGTAACATAAATAGTGCAAACAAGAATGTACATTTTCTATCTCAATGGTGGATTGATTGGACCAACAAAATCCAGAGCCCATTTTTCAAAAGGCTCAATAAGTACCTGAGGTTGTAGATGCATTTCATCAGAGGGAACAGATTTCCCCATCCTTTGACAACTATCACATATCTTAACATACTCCCTGGCATCCTTAAAAAGGGAAGGCCAATAGTATCCTAAGAGAAGGACTTTGTAGGAAGTTATTTTGTAAACAAAGTTTCCTCCACATAGCTCATCATGATAAGCTTTCAATATCTCTAGTACTTCATCTTCTCTAACACACCTTCGAATGATCAGATATGACCCTGTTTTATACAATTCTTCATTTAACCATGAATAAGATGCACTAATTTGAATTACAGTCTTTTTTCTCGAGGAAATAAATATGATGGTAACTTCCCTCTAGCCAAATAATTAGGAATATATGCAAACCAAGGTAATTTAGTAGATACTGCAAAAAGATATTCATCAGGGAAATTGTCTTCTACAGGTACATCATTATTATCATTTTGAATCCTAGACAAAATGTGAGCAACTATATTTTGTTTCCCAGGTTGATCCAAAATAGTGATGTTAAACTCTTGCAACAAGAGCAACCATCTTGTAATTTGTCCATTAGTGACATGTTTATTTAATAAATACCTAAATACATAATGATCTCTATGTACAAAAGTTTCATAGCCAGTAATGTAATGTCTGAATTTATTGATGGCATGGACAACAGCTAAAAAATAATTTTCTGTTACATTGTAATTTAACTCTGCAGGAGTCAAATTTTTACTGGTGTAATAAATGGCATAAGGAGTTAAATCCTTTTGTCCTCGTACAGCTCTTAAAGTTGTGTTTGAAGCATCAGTTGAAATGTGAAAAGGTAGTTTCCAATTTGGTCCTCTAAGAATGGGTGCTTCATATATTTTCTCCTTTAATTTTTCAAAGGCCTTTTGGCAATCAAAATTCCAATTGAATTCACAGTCTTTTGTGAGCAGTTTGAAAAGTGGGAATGCAGTTTTTGTAAAGTTTTCTATTAGCCTTCTATAGTAACCAGTGAAACCAAGAAAACTCCTAACATATCATTGACAAGTTGGAATTGATCATTTAGAAATAAATTCTACTTTATATGTGTCCACTCTAATTCCATTTCCTGAAATATGGTGTCCTAAAACAATTCCTTGAGTAAACATCATAAAACATTTATCATGGCTTAATGAGAGATTTTCCTCTTTACATCTAATGAGAACATTTTCCAAATTTTTAAGAGCTTCTTCAAAATAATTTCCATAAACTGTAAAATCATCCATATATACTTCCAAACAATCATGAATTAGATCAAAAAAAAATCCTAATATTGCTCTTTGGAATGTTGCAAGTGCATTACATAATCCAAAAGGAAGTACTCGGTAAACATAAGTTCCCCATGTGAAAGTAAATGTAGCTTTATCTTGGTCTTTTGGGGCTACTTGGATTTGATTATACCCATTAAAACCATCCAAGAATGAAAAATATTTCTTTCCTGCCAATGTATCTAAAACTTGATCTATAAAAGGAAGTGGAAAATGATCTTTGAAAGTGGCTTTATTTAATTCCCTATAGTCAAGGCATACTGTCCATTTTCCATTCTTCTTAGGAACAATTACTAAGGGTGAAAACCACTAATTACCTGATATTGGATAGATGAAATTTACATTGACCAGTTTTTGTAGTTCCTCTTTAACAATTTCCCTTAGATTTGGATTCATTCTTCTTTGAGGTTGTCAAATTGGTCTGGCATTCTCTTCAGTCTAAATATGATGTATACAAGTACTAGGATCAATTCCCTTTATGTTAGTATATTCCCATGCATAAGCAGAGAAATGTTCTTGTAAAATCTTTATTAGTTCTTTCTTTTGAAATTATTCCAATGTATTATTGATATTCAACATTTTTCCTAGAAAGATTTCAATTGTGGAATTGCCAAATTTTTCCATAGAATGCAAGGATAGTTGACAAGATGATAAATATTCAATATTCCATTATTCTTGAAAACTCTTACTAGATTCACAATATGATAAAGACTCATTATTTTCCATTAAATTCAAAATTTGATCTTCCTCATCTATTTGTGAAGTAGCAAAGATTGGTCTTATATCAATGTCATCATCTAACCATTCTTCATTTTCAAATTCTATCATTGTTCTTGTAGGTGGATACAGTGTGAATTTATTTGTTGAATTTCCATTAGAGATAAACATGTCACCAGATCTACAACTTATGAAAGCATCAATTGTAGCCAACCATGGTCTTCCTAAAATCAATGGATGTCCTCCTAAGTTATTCTTGGGTGTTAAAATCATGAAATCAATGGGATATTCCCAAGAATATAAGGATACAAATATATATATTCTAATACACCATCAGGTTTGATTACTTTTTCTGCTAATTGTAACAATGTAAGTGTATATTAAAGATTATGAAGTTTTAGTTGATTCATAGTTTGCTTATTCATGATGTTTATAGCTTATCCTAGATCAATCAATGTATTTGGGATCTCTACACCATTGATGTGTGTCTTGACAATGGGACTTCCTAGATCAAGATATTTTTGAATTGTTGTTTTACCCATTATGATATCAGTGATTTGTTGGCATTATGATTCAAGTGTTGTCCTTGATGGCAACTCACTCAGAAGTTGGTACAGGTGCTCAGAGACTGGTACAGGTGATGGCAACTTAACTAATGGACAGATCTTAGTACAGCAGGACAAGAAAGAGATATACGCAGGTTCATCAAGGAGAATCCGCGTGTACACGCAGGTTGGCTTCAGTAAAAGCGCGTACATGTGAAAACGTACCTTTGGTCAGTGGCAGTTAGTCCTTGGAAGTTGTGCCTATGGTTTTGGACCATGGTGTCTCGACGGACGTGTCGATCCCTAGTTTCGAGGTTGATGGTATTGTGTTACTATGGTTTTGGCTCTTGGTATTGAGCAAGGCCTAAGGCTATATAAGGAGAAGATCACTAGGCCAAAGAGAGCAAGTGTGAGTGATGAAGATCTGAGAAAGTGTGTGATCCAAGTGCTGGTTATGGGTTGGTGATCTGAACCAAGGTTTCACCCATGATGATGAATGATGGAACGAGATCTCAAAGCTTGGAATGATTATCTTCATATGGTTTGACTCTGGATAGACTAGATCTACTGATGCATGTTTATTATTATGATCTGGGTATGTTTTGATGTCTGATATAGCTGCAGAGTTTTAAGGTTGAATTTATAGATCTGTACGCGAGTTGGTTTTGGTAAAAGAGCGTATACATGCAGGTTGGATTCATCCAAGTAGCGTATACAATGTGAAGTATGATATTTGAATATGGAGCTGGATCTGGTTGTTACTATGATTGTCTGGTTATTGTTACAGTGATTCAGAATTGGGTGTTTCAGTGATTGAGGATGCAGGTTGTACTACAATGATGATTGTCTTATGGATCCAGTATGAAAATGTATGAAACGTGGTCCCGGGTAGCTCGTAGGCCGGCACCTACGTACTGGTAAACATATCAGCCAGTACAAGAGCCAGGGGGTTGTAGCTCCCTTCCACTAGCAGCTGGAAAACGAGTAAAGAAGCATTCTGTAGGTAGGCACCTACGTACTAGTAAATGGATCGGCTAGTACAAGAGCTAAGAGGGTTGTAGCCCTCTGCAGGTTGTAGCTTGCGTGCTGGTAAAGGACTGCACCAGTACATTGTAAAAGAAGTTCTCATTAAAGAAGAAAGAGACAAATTGCAGCAGGTGGTTTTCACCCACATTGGGTTTCCACCTTATATCATGGTGTTCATGTGTGTGGCTTTTGTGTGATGATCTGTTCTGTTATACTGCACCTGTTTACTGTTAATATGCTTAATAATGTTCTGATGCATTTACTGAAGATAAGATTAACTGAATCATAAGATCTATGGATATACGCTAGTTGCATTAGACACAGTCGCATGTACACGCGGGTTCACTTAACTGAAGTCGCGTATATGTTTCTGAGTATGAAATTGAAAAGTTTTATTGATCTCATAATACTGATTCACCCCCCCTCTCAGTATTATTTCCAACAATTGGTATCAGAGGAGGTCCTTCAGAGAAGCTTGATCGCTTGAAGGAGATTCGTAGAACAATGGGGAAGAAAGCACGTCAGAAGAAGAAGACAGATCAAAGGAAAAATGACAACCTGCCGTTGAGTGGAAGCAAGTGTTCAGATCCTGAAGCATCTCAGATTGAAGATGGACAAGCAAATGAAGCATCAGATCAAATCATAGATCAACAAGATCTACCTAGCAAAAGGGAGAATGCCCTCAAGGAAGAAATCATCAGATTAGAAGATCAGTTAGAATGTGCCTCCAGAATTCGAGAAATGCTGCTAGCACTGAATAAAGAGCAAGAAAACGAGATCCTCAAACTAAGGCATCAGTTGGATGAAGGAAGGAAAGCTGAAGAGACCTTGGAGAAGCAATGTCTTGAAAAGGAAGAACAACATCAAGTTGAGGTAAATATCTTGAAAGGTAAAATAGAAGAAAAGGATAAGCTTTTACGATTTCAAGATAGTACTAAAGTCTTGGATGATATTCTTAATAGTCAAAGATCTCCTGCTATCAAGACTGGTCTTGGTTTTCGTGGATATGTTGAAGGTGAATCTAGTTCACAAGGTGAGGCAAGAAACTCTAATGAGAAATCTGAAATGCCCAACAAGGAACAACCAAGGAAAGAAAATCCTCAAGGAAGATTCTTTGCTCCTAACTATGGACGTGATAGACGATTGTTTCCTCCACTGAATAATGTTGAATGTTATGTATGTCATAATCTTGGACATGTTGCAGCCATATGTAGAAGAAGAAGGTTTCAAGACCATCATGCAGAAAGATCATCACATTCGAGGTACTTTAATGGATATTGTTTTTCTTGCAATATGTTTGGCCACAAAGCTGCTGATTGCTACAGGAGGAATATGAAACATGTAAGATGCTATGCATGTAACAAGTTTGGACATAAAGCAAGAGATTGCAGGAACAAAGCTCATGATAAGAAGAAATCATCAACATGCTTGAAGATATGGAAGAAAAAGGAAGTTCAGTCAGAAAAATATGGCACAACACAGGGTACTCAGCACAGCACAGACATAACAAACTCAGGGGGAGCTGAAGGTGTAAAACTTCAGTGTTCTAATTCTCATACGCAAGTTTCATGAAGGAAATCCGCGTATATACGCGAGTTACAGGCTGCAAAGTCGCGTATATGGAGAAAGGGCAGCAGAACAGACCCAGGTTCAGTCATGGTTGGCTCAGGCTCAGGGGGAGCAGAACAGACTCAGGAAATGGTTCAGACATGGTTGGCTCACACTCAGGGGGAGCAGATTCTTCAAATAATTCATTGTTGGCATTATGGTTAGAAGTTGTTGATAAAGTCTATGAAGCTAAATGATACATCTTGCTGTTTAGGAATGGTATTGCAGGCTGATGCTTATGGTACAGATCATGATGCTGCTGGTGGCTTTCATAAGTCTTGGTCTAGATATTTCATCACTATGTCATGTATCTCTTTGTGATATCTCTTTTATGATGTCAAGGTCATGTAACGGCCTATGTTGGTTTC
Organism: Pinus tabuliformis; assembly: GCA_031772625.1. NCBI lineage: Eukaryota > Viridiplantae > Streptophyta > Pinopsida > Pinales > Pinaceae > Pinus > Pinus tabuliformis. Next base: position 1,520,584,089 of record CM062816.1, read on the forward strand.
CCCACTATGCCTGGGATGAATGATGAAATGTTTATGTATTGTCATGAGTAAACTCTTAATGTATCTCCACATGGTTAGGTGGATGAGTCAATATTGGTATATCCCCACTAGGTTGGGTGATGAATGTATGTATTGAGTCTTTGGTGATAGGAAGGTCTTCTATAATGTATAAGTCTTTGTTCTTCTTGAAGAACATCTTTTGCAGATCTTGCCTACAGTCAAGGGGAGCATGAACAACACAATTCAGCAAGAGCAGGATGGATAGATTGGTACACTTTGGCATACACAAAGGGGGAGCACATTTGGAGATTTCAGCATGTACTCAGGGGGAGTATGGACAGCAGTATGGACAGCAGAAGGTATACCAAAGAAGAGAATATCTTGGTCCACCCTTTGCCCTTGATGTCAAAGGGGGAGAGTGACTTGGTGTGGTGGTTGCCATCAAGTCCAAAGGGGGAGATTGTTGGCATTATGATTCAAGTGTTGTCCTTGATGGCAACTCACTCAGAAGTTGGTACAGGTGCTCAGAGACTGGTACAGGTGATGGCAACTTAACTAATGGACAGATCTCAGTACAGCAGGACAAGAAAGAGATATACGCAGGTTCATCAAGGAGAATCCGCGTGTACACGCAGGTTGGCTTCAGTAAAAGCGCGTACATGTGAAAACGTACCTTTGGTCAGTGGCAGTTAGTCCTTGGAAGTTGTGCCTATGGTTTTGGACCATGGTGTCTCGACGGACGTGTCGATCCCTAGTTTCGAGGTTGATGGTATTGTGTTACTATGGTTTTGGCTCTTGGTATTGAGCAAGGCCTAAGGCTATATAAGGAGAAGATCACTAGGCCAAAGAGAGCAAGTGTGAGTGATGAAGATCTGAGAAAGTGTGTGATCCAAGTGCTGGTTATGGGTTGGTGATCTGAACCAAGGTTTCACCCATGATGATGAATGATGGAACGAGATCTCAAAGCTTGGAATGATTATCTTCATATGGTTTGACTCTGGATAGACTAGATCTACTGACGCATGTTTATTATTATGATCTGGGTATGTTTTGATGTCTGATATAGCTGCAGAGTTTTAAGGTTGAATTTATAGATCTGTACGCGAGTTGGTTTTGGTAAAAGAGCGTATACACGCAGGTTGGATTCATCCAAGTAGCGTATACAATGTGAAGTATGATATTTGAATATGGAGCTGGATCTGGTTGTTACTATGATTGTCTGGTTATTGTTACAGTGATTCAGAATTGGGTGTTTCAGTGATTGAGGATGCAGGTTGTACTACAATGATGATTGTCTTATGGATCCAGTATGAAAATGTATGAAACGTGGTCCCGGGTAGCTCGTAGGCCGGCACCTACGTACTGGTAAACATATCAGCCAGTACAAGAGCCAGGGGGTTGTAGCTCCCTTCCACTAGCAGCTGGAAAACGAGTAAAGAAGCATTCTGTAGGTAGGCACCTACGTACTAGTAAATGGATCGGCTAGTACAAGAGCTAAGAGGGTTGTAGCCCTCTGCAGGTTGTAGCCTGCGTGCTGGTAAAGGACTGCACCAGTACATTGTAAAAGAAGTTCTCATTAAAGAAGAAAGAGACAAATTGCAGCAGGTGGTTTTCACCCACATTGGGTTTCCACCTTATATCATGGTGTTCATGTGTGTGGCTTTTGTGTGATGATCTGTTCTGTTATACTGCACCTGTTTACTGTTAATATGCTTAATAATGTTCTGATGCATTTACTGAAGATAAGATTAACTGAATCATAAGATCTCTGGATATACGCTAGTTGCATTAGACACAGTCGCGTGTACACGCGGGTTCACTTAACTGAAGTCGCGTATATGTTTCTGAGTATGAAATTGAAAAGTTTTATTGATCTCATAATACTGATTCACCCCCCCTCTCAGTATTATTTCCAACATGATTTTCCCGACTAGTTGGATTATTTTGACTTCTTTTCTTTTTCTTCCTAGTTTCTTTATGCTCAACTCTCTAATTGTCTTTGCAAAAATTGGTATTTCCTTAATGGATTGTAGCAAAGGAATTTTTATGCAAACATTCTTTAGTTCATCTAACATATCATAATCAAGCAATAAAATATGTTTTTTTACTCCTTCATCAATTTTCAATCTCTCAAGAAAAGGTGGTTTTGAAACAGATATTGAAGGTTGTTCCATAATAGGAGTTGAGTTATTTGGATGTGTTGGAGTAACTTGTTTTTGAGTTTTTTCTTTTTCATTAAGAGACTTCTCTTCTTCAGAGATCTTTTCACTTTCTTGAATAACAACTGACAATGAATTTTTCTCCAATACTCTGCCAGATCTAAGTTGGACATTGTTTAGATCTAGTGGAGTTATCATGTAAGTTTGGAAATTTTTTCCTTCCATATTATAAACAGGTTGTGTGTTTTTATTATTATTCACATTTGGAAGTGATTGGGTAGGCAATTGGTTTGGTCTTTGAGGAAATGGTAATGGAATTTGTGGATTCAAAATGTGGGGTTGAGTTTGTTGAACATGCTAAGGATAATATTGTGGAGGAAAAATAGGATATGACTATTGAAATTGTGGATATTGAGGATATTGAGGGTATTTTCTGTAAGGATTTTTCCATCCTTGTGACCAAGGTTGTGGCAAAGATTTCCAAGGCATTGGTGCATTCCAATTACTTTGCGATGGTTGTGCAAATGGTTGGTGGGTGTTAAAACCTTGAGTTGTATTTGGTTGTGAATTTTTCCATGGTCTTTTAGCAATAAAACAAAGAGGATCTACCTGATTTGGTACTAATTCTTCTTGATAAACAGATTAAGACCTAGTATTCAGGGACATTCTTTCATATCATGATTTTCCGCACATATAACACAAGTTTCTACACTCCTTAGATCAAGAGGACATTCTCTCAAGGCATGTTTCTTTCTGCACTTTGGACAAAAAATGGATAATGCAACATTTTCGGCCTTTTTCTTGTTTTGTATTTTAAGGGTGTCAATTTGTTCACTAAGATTCCCTAAAATATGTTCTAAAACTATCAAGAAAATTACTTAATTATGCTCTACTTATTGTGCTAGTTGCAAATTTATTAATCCATGATAAAATAGAATCTCTTGGATTTTTCCCAGCGCTTTCTTTGCCTCTTGAAATGTGTATGCATAACTCACAAATTTCTCCAAGTGACAACTGAGAAATGTCTCCCTTACCCATTAGATTGAGAAGATCAATCCACTCATCTCTAATGGATTTTAATAAGAGAGCTTTCAAAGTTTCCTCATCTAGATTATTCATTTTTGCCCTTTTAACATTATAAGCAAATCTTTCAACGAAGTCTTCAATATTTTCATCTTCTTTTTGTACCATTTTAAAGACTTCATCCTTAATATTATGGGGCATACAATAGTCCTTATATTTCTCTAAGAATGTATTTTTCATTTGTTCCCATGTTCTTATGGAATTTATTCCTAAACCCATAAACCATTTTAATGCTGCATCTTTAACGGGTTGCAGGGAATAATTTCAACTTTTGAGTATCATGCAGATAATCATATGATCTACACGAATTCAAATTTAAAGAGAAATGTTTCAGTCCATGAAGTTTTGGAAGGATAGAGGGTGAGATTTTTTTCATTGTCACAGTTGTATCTTCATCAAGGATAATAAATCAAAAGGGTTCCTTATTTATATCTTCTCCTCTCCCTCTTCCTCTTCCTCCACCTCTTCCACCTCCCCTAATTCCTCCTTTTCCTCCACCAATCCTAGGTTGTTCACAATTCACATTATGTACCTCTCCTTCCCCTTCTCCAACCATTTTAGATCCTTCAGAACTAATATAGGGTTCCGGTTCCAAAATTGGATTTTCAACTTCCACTAGTTCCTCCGGTTCTTCTACCAATGATTTGTTAGAGTAGATTTCTTCTTCCTCTTCTTCAGCGGGAACTTCCACTTCTTGAGTTAGAAATTGTTCTCCAGTTCAAGATAGGAAAATTACTCTTGTTGTTGGAGATATGGGATCTTCTTCTTCTATTATATATTTTGTTGATGAAGTTGGTGAATCTCTAGGTTGGATTTCAGCTCTTAATACCTCAAGGTGTTTGTGTTTGCCTGCTATGGATGGAATTTGAGTTTGTGTGGGTGGTGTGGCACTACGAGGTCGTGGTGGGGTGAGTGATGTTGTTGGAATTAAACTCTTACCTCTACCTACAAATCTGCCTCTAAAATCTCTTTCCCTATGCATATCATGTTTTTGTTTTTAATTATGAAAAGATAAAGACTTCCATTTACACTTCCCCGACAATGGCGCCAAAATGTTTGCAATTTAATTGTCTTAAATTGTTACATAAATTATCGACTGGAGTTGGTAAACTTGTGAAGTGCAAGTGCACTATATATGCTAGAAGCCTTCAGATTATTAATGTGTATGATTGAGTTATTGAAAATTATTTCTAAGGATGTTTTGTGTTCCTGTTTTACTCTTTAGAGAAAATGAAATTAACATATTCAATCTCAATTACATTCTTGCTCACTCCTTTCTAATGAAATCAAAAACGCTTTTTACACTTGTAAAATGAAACTAAAGCAAATTTACAATGTCTTATTGAGTAAAGAAAAAATTAACTAATCTATTTCAACACAAATTTAATCTCTAAAAGCAGAAGTATTCATCTAACATTCTAACAATCCTTTACATAAAAACTTAAAATGAAATTGACCTCTAGTTAAAATCAAAACCATACATCTTCTCATTCATGCTTTGAAATAAAATGCTTTTGAAATGAAATGCTCTAAACAAAACTACAAAGGAATCACTTATTCTTTAGAATGAAATAATTTGAAACAAAACTATAAGGAAATCACTCATGTTCTGAAATGAAACACTCTTAAATGAAATTGTAAAGAAATCTATGAAATGCTTTTGAAATGAAAGTTGTAAATAAATCTATGAAAGGTGTCTATGCTACAATTATCATCATTAGTGAAATCTTTCTATTGCTATTTAATTAAAATCAATGCTGCAAAACGATTATAGAGCATATAAATAACTGAAATAAATGATAAAAAGGAAATATAGAAATGCAGAACCTTCATTGTTTGCAGGGGCCCTCCATAAACAGGCAGTCATGAAACTCTAATCACACAGTCAGCTATGCATCAAGCTTCATTCTTCATTAACAGGAAAATGAAGTTTTTAAAACATCACTGTCGCATACATCAAATTCAACCTTTGTTCATGTTTTGTTGCACGGTATTTATAAAAGCCCGTGTCAAATAATTGTTCAAGGATTTTATGCCTACCATTAGCTAACAAACTTCTAAACTTAGCTTCTAACAGGTATCAAAATATCATTTTCTCACTATTTTCTATTTGGCAAAGCAAATCATGAAGCATAAGATTTTCAGACTCTCGCTCGCCTGTTCAGCAACACGTTGACTTTCACCCTTTGACCATGCAATCGAACAATCCTTTGATGATCTGGTTTGGATGGATAGGAGGGAATCGTTGAAGGGATCAATATCCACCTGTCCATATCTTTTTCTTCTTAAATGGCACCTTGGATCCTAGTAAACCTTGGAGTTGGCTACAGAAACATAGATTAGCTACAGAATTGAATGAATTCGGTAGTTAATACAAACATTAATTCAATATTAAGGAACATTATTAAATATGAAAGATAAGACAATTAAATACCTTACCATGCCAAAAACCTTGTAGGTTGATGCCTTTTGAGTTGATCATGGTGGTCAAAGAGAGAGAAAATTTTGTCACACGGAATGAGTCGTTCTTGCGGACAAGACCGACCTCCCTAGTATCTAATGATATCTAGCGACAAGCAAACCAATCAAATTCTATCTTTCTCTAAATACGCAATTTATAAACAAAGGCAAACAAGTGTTTTAGGCCTACCTTGGGTCCAATGCAAGTTTGTGGAAGCCTCGCTCCATTGATCCAAATGAGCTCCCATGTAGAGAACCTGCAAACACAAACAAGAACACAAATTAAATAGCACATAAAAAACCAATATAATGAAGCATACTTATCATGATGATCAAGGAATTCATAAAACAAATCACATAAGACAATTTGTTGAGAAAAATGAATCTGATCGTATTAATTTAAATCAAATAAGAACTTTACAACCTGTGCCTTGATGCTATACAAGCTCCTCCCAGGGTCCATCAAGAAGTCTCCTCTACTTTGACAAGTTTCACTCTCTTCCCAATGAAGCCAAAAGGTATGTGATCTCTCCTCTCAATCTTAACTAGGAAGTCTCAATTCCACCAGCATTTACTCTCAAAAATGTTCATCTTCTAACCTCCTTAGCAACCAGCCCAATGCCTTAATTTATAGTGCAATGGAGGGAAGTTACTAGGTCCTCCTTCAAAGGGATAAAGCCCTCCTTCAAAGGGATAAGCTCCTCTCATCAAGGGATTAGCTCCTTCACTTTTGGGATGCATGAACCACCTAGGAGCAAACCATCCACGTCAAGATTCCTTCTAGAATCATCTAGAACGAACCCAAAGTGAGTTTTTAAGAATAAACTTGCGCCTTTTTTACTTTCAAAGGGGTCTACACCAACTCCTTTAGAGATAGAGCGGGCAGGTCCGCAGGTAACATTAACAAGGGGTGCGGGACTACAGGCGATAGTGAGAGAAAGTGCGGAACTAGAGCTTTATTGATTTTTAAGGTCTTTCTCTCATTTTCAATGCTTGACATGAAGAGCTGAGGTTTGAGACTTGCTTAGGAGGACAGTATGAATGATGATAGACCCATACTGACTGCAAATAGTCATGGTGACAATATTTTTTGTAACGGTTTTCCCCCTAAAGTGCGAAGTCTGTAGTAGATGAGGATTTCATTTATCATCTAGGAAGAGTGAAGTACTTTGTCATTTCGAGGATCATCTTGTGGAGAGCTCGGTTGGAACCTGTAAAAAAATTCAATGCAAAATATATATATGAGATCATATCATCGCTGAGGTAGGCATTCCCATACTCAAATCAAAACTGACTAAAAAACTAACTACTGCTCTGATATAGGAATGATCTTGTAATACATCACAAGTATAGACACATGTAGACACAGTATGGACGTAGCCATCTATTTATGAATAGTCCACTATATAATGAATACAAAATTCCTCGCAGCCTGGATGGTGGAAACTAGATCCAGGGTCTTGATTTCTACTTCCCGAAATAGTATGGTTCTAACCATGTGAATGAATGTGTCGAATTCGAACATGGTAGAAACCACTTGATTACCAGTCAATGATGTAAACTGTAAACAAGTGTGAGAAACCACCAGTAATGTCAATGGCTCTCAAAGTAATCAGTACAATCCATGAGATGTGAATAGATGTGTTGATGTCAAACATGTCACGGAATCATTTGATCGAAGGTCAATGATGCAACCTATCGTCGAAGGTGAGAAACCTGCCATTGAGGCATGCAGATCCCAAGGTACTGACGATTTCTAGATCATCTTTCTAGATAATGAGCTGAAGTCGATAGAAAGCGATCCGTCGTAGGCAAGCCCACAACACAAAATCATAGATCAAGTTTGAAGAAATTTAGTTACAAGGACTGACTCAGGGATGGTCAAAATGGATGACAGATATTTCGCAGATGAATGGCTTATTTGCACTGACCTCTTGAACACATAACGACACAGCAGATGGTTTGGTGACAATTGACCCAAAGTTAATACCCAGAAACCGGCTGAAGACTTTCAATATGGTTTGATCAACTGTTAGGCAAAGGATTTCCCAACCCAGGTGAATAAAAGTGTCGTGTTCAAGAGTGGTTACAAAGTATTACAAACAGGCTCATTTTTCTCTCTTTTCCCCCACCATTTCTGGCAAGTACCTCTTTATTTTTGACAAGCTTAAGGAGGATAACATCTGCTTGATTATAAGCTCATCCTTCGGATGAGTCCAACTTAGTTTAAATTCAAACCCTAAGAAGGAGTGGTTCGTTCCTGTTTGTAATTGAACAGGTCCTTTACTGTTAAATTTTAACGAGTCCAGTATAGGAGAAACTCGACGTTTTTCAATTTTAGGGAGTCTGAAAAAACTTAAGAAAACTCCATGGTTGTCCTTTTTCGTAAATTTGTGTCCCCCAAGCTCGAAAAAGTATAAAATAATACTTGAGAGAACCTCTTGATCATTAAGACCAAGGAGTAATTTTCATAATTAGTGCCTCTGATCCAAAAAAGTAAAAAAGCGATCAATGACACGTCGTTTTATAACCAATATCGAATTTGAAACAACAAAAATCCGACAATCTTTTCATGTTTTTACAGTCAGAAAAGGGTTGTAAGTGGACTATCTTTTTAGTTCCGTTTTAACGAGTTTAAAAAGAAAAACTCGGCGATCTTTTCATGTTTTAGGAGTCAGAAAAGAGCTTAAAGGTGACTCTATTGACCGTAATTAGTCAACGTATACCTTTTTCGTAAATAGTCCACTTCAGTCTGTAAAAGGGATAAACTTATACTAAAAGGAAGATTATTAATTTACTTTAACGAGTTCGAATAATCAAGTACTCGGCAATCTTTTCATGTTTAGAGAGTCTGAAAAGGGCTTAAAATAGAACTCCAAGGTTTCACTTTTTCGTAAGTTTTAATGAGTTCGATAAAGGGACAAAAATGTACTCATATGGTCGACTTTCAATTTAATTTACGAGCAGGAAAAGACGGAAAGAACTCGGCATTTTCATTTGTTTTACGAGAATGAAAGATAGAAAAATAATCTCGGGATTTTCATGAGTTTAACGAGTCTTGAAAATAACCGAAATTGACTCGAGATAGGTTTCATTTTTACAAAAGCTTGAAACAGATAAAAACTAGGCTTCAGAGTAGTTTCATTTTTACACAAGCTTGAAACAGAAAGAAAACTGTGCTTGATGCCCCCTAAGCGTAACTGCTAGAGCGCATGCCCCCCAGCTTCATTTCATTCAACTAAGTACACTGCTGGTAATAGCTGGATGGAATGAAGGTTCATTTACGAGATCATACGAAAGACCTGACCTAAGAAAATTATGCAAAAAACTGAAATAACTAACCTAAATATACAACTTAACATTTATGAGGTCTAGTCAAACTCTAGACTCAATTAGACAAGGATTTGTTTCATTTTTTAACGAGCTTGACATAGGAAAAGAACTATGCTCAGATTCGGTTTCATGTTTACGCAACCTTGAAACGAAAAACTATGCTTGTTATAAGTTCGCATGCCCCCAGCATAATGACACAAAACGAGGTACATGCCCCCCAAGCTTCATTGCATTCAACCAGGTGGATGGAATGAAGCTTTACTTTCAAGATCTTGAAAAAACTCGACTTGAAAAGGGAGTTGTTTAATTTTTTCATGAGGTTGACACAGGAAAAGAAGTATCCTCAAAACCCTTGTTTCATTTTTTAAACAAGCTTGACACATGATAAGGAACTATGCTCATGGCTCCTTGTTTCATTTTTTAACAAGCTTGACACAAGACAAAGAACTATGCTCAAGTCTACTCTCTACAGTCTATCTAACAAGGAACTATACTCTAAAAACCTTGATTCATTTTTTAACGAGCTTGACACAAGACAATGAACTATGCTCTAAAATCCTTGATTCATTTTTTAACGAGCTTGAAACAAGATAAGGAACTATGCTCATAAAATCCTTGATTCATTTTTTAACGAGCTTGACACAAGACAAGGAACTATGCTCATGACTACTCTCTACAACTACCTATATAACCTATCCTTGTTTCATTTTTTAACGAGCTTGACACAAGACAAGGAACTATGCTCAAGACTCCTTGTTTCATTTTTTAATGAGCTTCACACAAGACAAGGAACTATGCTCAAGAAGTTCGCATGCCCCCAACATAACGACGCAAATCAAGGTACATTCCCCCCAAGCTTCATTGCATTCAACCAGGTGGATGGAATGAAGGTTTACTTTCAAGACTCAACTCGAAAAGGGAGTTGTTTCATTTTTTAATGAGGTTGACACAAGAAAAGAACTATCCTCATACTCACTGATTCATTCTTTAACGAGGTTGACACAGGAAAAGAACTATCCTCATGACATCCTATTTCATTTTTTAATGAGGTTGACACAGGAACAAAACTATCCTCGCAGCAGCCTGTTTCATTTTTTAACAAGGTTGATACAGGAAAAAGCTATCTTCGCACTCACTGATTAATTTTTTAATGAGGTTGACACAGTAAAATGAACTTTCCTCGGACCAACTGATCATGGCTTCCAATTGGAAGAAAGACATGTCAATGGACACACCTTGATCATGGCTTCTAAGAGGTCTTCATCAGAAGGAAGAATAGTCCTCTGGAAAAAACACATTTCAAGGGACTCAAAAGGGATAAGAACATCGTGTTCAAGTAATCCCATAGAGTTTTCCATGCCAATTACCGGATCTAAATCAAAGGAAGATGAGCAAACAGTGAGAGGCTCACTTACATCGGTAACTGAAAACATGGGACCAGTTGCCACATAATTAACCCTTGGTGGGGTAGATACCACTTTAGAATCAGGAACATTTAGGGGTTTCATATTATTGGTAGTTGAAACAAGACTAGGGAACGAAAGCTGGTCTACAGTCACAATATTTCCATTGTGAGGGAAAGACATCACGCAAAAGAGTGTCGATACGACAGCTTTCATTGCATAAACATAGTCTCACCCAAGGAGTAAATTGAAATCCAAGGGACCTCGAACTACCATAAGATCAATATAGACAATTTTACCTTCCAAGGTAATAGAAAACTTAGGAAGGATCCCTAAAGGTTCACTAATGGTTCTGTTAAAAGCTTTCATATTCTTCGTAATAGGCGTAAGCTGAGGGGAACCCAAAGCTTTCCAAGCAGTTGAGAATAAAATACTAACAGAAGCACCTTCATCTACCTATGTGCGGTGTATGTCCCTATCACCAACCTTGACAATGATTTGGAAAGGGATGGAGGAAGGGAGACGAGGTTCTGTCAATCTATTCCAATCAAAGGAAAAGACCTCAGTACTTGGAGGGGCTTCTATAGAAACAGGTGAAATGCCCCCCGGCATAGAAGAATCTGATGTAACAAGAAGAACCTAAGCGATATGAAGTTCACTCTCTAAAGGGAGATTTGGATCGACCAAATGTGAAATTGAATCGACCACTTGATCAACTAATGGATCATCAACCTGAGTGATATGAGTTTCACTCTCCAATGGAAGAGTGGGATCGACTATACTTGAAATTAGATCAATCACTCCTTCAGTTGATGGTAGGTTGGGAGAAATTTTACGGTAACCAGTTGGAAATTCTTGATGTGGAACAGTAAAGTTTTACAACAATTTTGAGGCTTCATCCATGTGAGGGAAAATGTGAGTTTGATGACTCCCTTTGCATAACTTATAAGGAAACCTAACTTTACCCTTTTTCCCAGGAACCTGACTATCACTGGTTGATGGATCAATGGAAAGTTGATGAAATTTTTCTGACCCTACTTCCAAGACCTTTGGAATACCAGGACAATTGATAAGGAAGTGGTCACCCTTACAAAGCCTGCAAGGGTATTTGGGTTTACGATGCATGTCAGAGTTTTCCTCAACACAACTAACACTTACAGTCGTGGTTGGTTGGTTGACTTCTTTCTTATCTTGCTCCTTCTTCTTCTTCTTTTTCTTCTTCCCTTTCTTCTTCTTCTTAGCCACCTGGTTACTAGCATCGAGGCTTTTACCAAGCGAAGAGGAAGAAATGGAGGAAGAAAAATTAGGCAAAGAAGGTAAAGGGTCAAAAAAAGGTTGGTGATGTTGAGATGGTGAACTCTGTTGAGGTGAAGCATTCGGTTGAGGTAGAACAATTGGAGTATTTGGGGCCAACAAAGTTGAAAATAACCATATTGGTAAACCTATTGTAAATCCAGGTAATGACAAAGTAGCCATATAAGGAGGACCAACATTTCCAAAGTAAGGAAAAGTAATAGGATTCTCGTTAAGAGGGGTTCCTTGGTTGGTAAAGTTCGGAACATTTGCCATTATATTCAACTTCAGTGAATTTTATTAACAATTTAAAAATAAAATTAACAATTCACAATTCACACCTAACAATTAAAATTCACAATTCACACCTATGGTCTCTAAAAGTAAAAACAAACAAATTAACACGCACTATCAAATCTAGGAGTCAAACCACACACAAACAGTAACTTTCCGTACCGAAAACACTAGTTGGTGATGAAATCCAATGTCGCAGAATTCAATACAGAAATGGCAGTTGGAACAGTTACCTCGACAACCTGATTAATGAATAGACTGGCACAAGTTTCTCCACTAAACCATCTCGAGTGAAGAGAACCCCCCAGAAAATCCAAGTGAGTCTAGTCGACGTCTGCTCCAGGTACAGTGGGATCTTCCCTCCACCGTCACCTTAGGAAAGAATCCTATAGATTATGGTCACTATGGTTACCAACGAAAACAAATATACCTGGGGTAATAGTCTATGATCCGATACGCACGCAAGGGCAGAGTAACAAGCTCAATCCCCTTGAAAGCTCCTTGACATAATCCAAGGTTTACCAACAAGTGACCCCAGGCTCCTCGAAAATGGTCAATCTGAGGTTTACCATTTTTAATACGTGAATATCTTTTATCGTTCCCAATGAGGAAGGATTGATTCCCACACTGGTTCAGATATGATCTCGTGCTTCTCCTTTAAGAGGAGCTTTCCCAGAGCATAGATGTAACAATTGGAATTTATCTCCTACCGCAAGATATAGCTACTTGTTTGTTTTACTATCTTGGAGAGTTAATTACTCCCTACTCCAAGATACTAGCCTAAGCTATATTGGTGGAAAGAGCCCTAAAAATGTAAAAATTACTCGATGAATTTTAATTAAGCGTTGTGTTATTTAGGTTGTTATTACTTAAAAGGGTAAATGGATACGAAACCAATGGTGTTATGACCCGACTCAAAACTGAATGCAATCGAATATGATAATGTAATCTTTTCAATTTGATGAATCCTAACTAAAGTAAGGAGAGAGTTTCCATTCACTTCCAACAATGCAAAAAATTGATCACTAAGAGAAAATATAACAAATTCTCTAATGCACTAATTTCATCAAGAAAAATTAATGCAAATCAATTCCCAAACAGTTTTTATTTTTATTTTTATTTTTGTATGTTAAAAACAAGCATAAAAATATGTAAATTCAAATCAAAGAAAACTGATCTAAATCTACGATTGATTTTTCAGAATGTAAACTATGCAATTGTAATCTATGCACAATTCACTTGAAAAGTATGCAAATGTAATCTATGCACATTTTTCATTCATATTCTGAAAATGAGAATTCTAATTATGCAAATGTGATCTATGCAAGAGAATTCTCAAACACAAGATGATTCTAATGTAATCTAAGAACCAATCAAGTGCAAGTCAAGAAAATCGGGTGAGAGTTCCAAAGATAAAAAAATAAAAACACTCAAAGGCGATTAACACTCATACACAATTTAGCCCCCCCCCCCGGCGAATGAGGGGGAATTTTTTTTGCAAAAACAAAAGCAAAAAGATGAAAAATTGTGAAAAGACTGAGACAAACCTCCAAGTAATGACCAAAGGAAATCAAATTAAGAATTTCTCAAAAAAGAGACTCAAAACACCCAATTGATAAAAGCTTAAAACAGGAATGCCAATGGAATTAACCTAAGAAAAGTTCCTGACAAGTCACGTGCAGATCTGGGAGGAGGCTAAAACACATAAACAAACCCTAAGCTGACTGAAAGAGAAAATCTTAAGTTTTTCAAAATTTTGACAGGGTCCACAGGCCACCAGTATACCTAGGTGCGGTACCGCTCTGTGTGTAAAGAAAAAGTGCGGGTATGTCCGCACTCTGTTACAAGCAGAGGGTGTGGTCCTCTTCCAAAAGAATGAAAAACAAAAAATAATTCAAGATCTACTAAACCTACCCAATCCCACACACATTAAGCCAAAAACTAGAAACAAAGACAAAGTTTCGCAAGTCAAAGTAAAAGCAAAGGAAAAAATAAAAAATTCAAGTCCCCAGTGGAGTCGCCATTTTGTCACACGGAATGAGTCGTTCTTGCGGACAAGACCGACCTCCCTAGTATCTAATGATATCTAGCGACAAGAAAACCAATCAAATTCTATCTTTCTCTAAATATGAAATTTATAAACAAAGGCAAACAAGTGTTTTAGGCCTACCTTGGGTCCAATGCAAGTTTGTGGAAGCCTCGCTTCGTTGATCCAAATGAGCTCCCTTGTAGAGAACCTGAAAACACAAACAAGCACACAAACTAAATAGCACCTGAAAAGCCAATATAATAAAGCGTACTTATCATGATGATCAAGGAATTCATAAAACAAATCACATAAGACAATTTGTTGAGAAAAATGAATCTGATTGTATTAATTTAAATCAAAGATGAAATTTACAACCTGTGCCTTGGTGATGTACAAGCTCCTCCCAGGGTCCATCAAGAAGTCTCCTCTACTTTGACAAGTTTCACTCTCTTCCCAATTGAGCCAAAAGGTATGTGATCTCTCCTCTCAAGCTTAACTAGGCAGTCTCAATTCCACTAGCATTTACCCTAAAAAATGTTCAGCTTCTAACCTCCTTAGCAACCAGCCCAATGCCTTAATTTATAGTGCAATGGAGGGAAGTTACTAGGTCCTCCTTCAAAGGGATAAAGCCCTCCTTCAAAGGGATAAGCTCTTCTCATCAAGGGATTAGCTCCTTCACTTTTGGGATGCATGAACCACCTAGGAGTGAACCATCCACGTCAAGATTCCTTCTAGAATCATCTAGAATTAACCCAAAGTGAGTTTTTAAGAATAAACTTGCGCCTTTTTGACTTTCACAGGGGTTCGCACCCACTCCTTTAGAGACAGAGCAGGCAAGTCCGCAGGTAACATGAACAAGGGGTGCGGGACCACAGGGAATAGTAAGAGAAAGTGCGGAACCAGAGCTTTATTGATTTTTAAGGTCTTTCTCTCATTTTCAATGCTTGACATGAAGAGCTGAGGTTTGATACTTGCTTAGGAGGACAGTATGAATGATGATAGACCCATACTGACTGAAAATAGTCATGGTGACAATATTTTGTGTAACAGATGGGTAGGAGGGAATCGTTGAAGGGATCAATATCCACCTGTCCATATCTTTTTCTTCTCAGTTGGCACCTTGGATCCTATAAACCTTGGAGTTGGCTACAGAAACATAGATTAGCTACAGAATTGCATGAATTTGGTAGTTAATACAAACATTAATTCAATATTAAGGAACATTATTAAATATGAAAGATAAGACAATTAAATACCTTACCGTGCCAAAAACGTTGTAGGTTGATGCCTTTTGAGTTGATCATGGTGGTCAAAGAGAGAAAATTGGTAAGGGAGAGTGTCAAAATGAATCATGCATGAGGCTCTACACAAATCTAAATAGGATTAGAAAGGGAATGACAAGATTAAAGGTAAATTACCATGTTATGAAACTAGCGCACAAAAAGATAGAAAATATAGATCAACGCCTTCGAAATAAGCCTCTTCAAGGGGGAAACCTCCTTTACATTACACAAATGAACAATTCTTAGATTATTGAAATGAAAAAACCTCCTTTCTATATATAGGAGTCTAAGGGGTCACAATATAACCAAAGCCAACCTAACAATAACAATATAAAAGCACAAAAATAACAATAGTGGGATTCTATGGGGCGCAATAATAACAATATGGGGACAATAGGGGCACAACAATAACAATAAGGGATACAACGACAATAGTAATGGGGAAATCACTAGTATTAGAGGGACTTAACATGCCCCTCTCCTTCAAAAAAGTGTTTTCCTCAACGCTTGAGTAGTTGTAGATGCTTCTGTATAAAATTCCCATCCTCTCATGTGGAATGTTCAATAGGTAAGTTCTTCCACTTGATGAGATACTCTAAAATTGATCGATTTCATCACTGTCGAGTTCTTGTTTCTTTGATTGCTTCAGGTTCCAATATGATTTTTCCTTCTTCATCATTGAACTGGAATCTTGTCACCTATAACCTTCTTTAAGCATGAAACATGGAAAACTGGGTGCACTCGGGAAGCTACAGGAAGCTCCAATTTGTATGCCATAGTACCTATCTTTTGCAACACCTTGTATGGATCATAATACTTTGGTGATAATTTATTATCCTTCTTAGCTTGCTTGAGGGACATTTGTTTATATGGTTGTAGCCGTAGGAATACCCAATCACCTACATCAAAACTTCTTTCGTTGCGATGTTGATATGCCTGTTGTTTCATTCTATTCTGCGCCAACATGAAGTTATCCTTTAAGACTTGGAGAACTTGTTGTTGATGCTCAATGTGATCTTCCACTGCTTTAACCTTAGAATTTTCTCTTAAATATGATGTGATGGATGGTGGATGATATCCATAAAGTGCCATACATGGTGTTATCACCCCAAGAAACTCTCCTAGGTTCTATATCAGAGATGCTCGTGAACATTACAAACTCAACAAAAATGTTGGAAAATTGGTGGATGAATGAAACAAATGTTGCATATTCAAGCCAGATAACCACTTCTACTATGATTGACCCCAGACATGGGTGAACACCCCCAGACTACAAGGCTTTAGACCACCAATTACTCACAGTTTAATGAAAATGTGATGATGGAGAAGACTGATCACACCAGCAAATGCACATGACTCTGTGATGGCCAGCTGCAACTAGTTAAAAGGTCTGTAAATCTATCTTTTAATACACAGACAAGATGATAGCTCTCTGGTATTAAAATAACAGAAACCTGCAAACGAATTCAATGATACATGCTAAATCCTAAAGCAGGGGTGGGATGACAGCCCCTCTAATGCTGAACATTAACAGTACATGAACAAATGTAAAACAGGCACAACCTGCAACAAGAAGAAGAAGTTGAAAGTGAGAAATCAACAACAAAAGAAGCTTGTATTAGCTGGAAATGCAGATCAGAAGCTTCAGATGACCACATTATGATCAGCCTTCCTGGTAGGGACTGCTTCAATCCACTTAGTGAAATAATCAGTGGCTACTAATATCCATTTATGCTGGCCATTGGAGTGTGGATTGATTTCTCCAATAAAATCCAAACCCCACTGCTGAAAAGGTCCTTTTGCCTGAATTGGTTTTAGGGGTAGGGATTTCAACTTCTGTTTTCCTTCAAATCTTTGGCACCTGTCACAAGATTTAACAAAAACAAATACATCAGAAAATAAAGTGGGCCAATAGTACCCAGCTCTGAGAATTTTGTGGGCTATAGTTTTCCAATAATGATGCCCTCCACACATGCTATTATGAAACTGTTGCATAACTTCTTTTGATTGCTCTTTGTCCAGACACCTTAAAAATATTCCAGATGGATCCCTCCAGTAGAGCAGATTTTCCATAATGTAAAATTTTGCTGCCCTGAGTTTTAAAGTTCTAGCTTGACTTTGAGTAAATTCTGAAGGGATTTCTAGCTTCAACAAGAAATTAATTATTGCAGAATACCAACCACACAAAGCTAGATTCTCGGCCACAGACTGTTTTTTCTCTGTTTCAGCTGTTTTTTCCTCTTCTGCCTGACCATATTTTGCATTTGCATATAGGAAATCAATGTCCAAAGACCTACAATTTTCTTCAGCCAATAACTTGGCAAGCCCCTGACCTCTGACCAGCTTGGTGGGCTTCAGCTCTATATTAAATTCAATCATTTTAGCAATCCATTTTGCCCTTCTTCCATCAGCATCATGTTGTGTTAAGACATATTTTATTGCAGCAGAAGGAACATATGCAATTATTTTTGAATGCAAGATATAAACTCTGAAAGCCTTTAAGGATTTAATAAGAGAATATACCTGTTTTTCTATAATATCATACCTCAGTTTAGCATCTCTCAAGTTCTTGCTGAAAAATGCTACTGGATGTTCTGAACTTTCTTCATCTTGCTGCAATAAAACTGTTGCAATAGTATCTTCAGAGGCAAATGAAAATATATGAAACTCCTTGCTGTAATCTGGACTAATCAAAGTAGGAGCCTCCATAATAGCCTTTTTAATAGACTCAAATTATTTTCTTGTTGCATCAGTCCATCTTACCTCTGATCCTTTCTTCAACATGGAGGTCACATGCTTAACCAATTCTGCAAAACTTGGAATAAACCTCCTGACAAAGTTAATTTTACCCAGAAAGAACTGAATATCCTTCTTTGATCTACGGATGGTCAAAGACTGTATTGCTTTGACTCTTTCTGGGTCAATCTGAACACCTGCAACATACACAATATGTCCCAACAGCTTGCCTTCACTTAAAGCAAATTGAGATTTTTTAGGATTGAATGAAATTCCAAACCTCCTGCACTTCAAAAACACTTTTTTCAAATGCTGCAAATGATTTTGATGGATGTTGGAGTAAACTATTATATCATCAAGGTAGATAAGCACAAATTTGTCCTTCTCTCCCACAAATGCTATATCCATAGCTCTCTGAAAGGTGGCTCCAGCATTCATCAGTCCAAATGGCATTTTGGCATACATAAAAGTGCCCCAAGGAGTGGTAAATGCAGTATTTTCTTTATCATCTAGGCGAACAACAATCTGATTGAAGCCTGAAAATCCATCCAAAAATAACATTACTTTAGCTCCTGAGACTTTCTGCAACAAATGCTCCATCTTGGGTAAGGGGTAATTATCTTTCTTTGAGCATTTGTTTAGATTTCTGAAATCAACATACAGTCTGATTTCTCCACTCTTCTTCCTCACCACCACTAGGTTGGCCACCCATTTAGAATATCTAAGAGGAACAATGATCTTGGCAGCCAGCAACTTTTTAATTTCCTTTTCAATCAGTGGAAGAAGCATAGGATTTATTGGTCTCAGCTTCTGTTTAAAAGGAATAGTGTCTTTCTCCAGAGGGATTTTATGCTGAATTATGCTCTTATCATAAGTTTTCAGGTCACTATACTCCCAGGCAAACACATCAACAAATTGCCTCATTAAATTACAGTACTCAGCACTTTGATCAGCAGACAAATGAGTGGACAGATTCACATACTTAGGCTGACTTGGACTTCCTATATCATGCTTACATATTGCAGATTGGTCTTCTTTTTGGACAGCTTTGTAAGGCACATCATTCTGGTCAAACAGTGTTTCTAGAGGAATTAGACCCTTAGGAATATGGTTACTAGGAATTTGTACAGTGTCGTCTTTACCAATTTTATTTCTAAGCTGGGACTGGGATTTTTCTAATAAGGCATCATTCTCTTGGTCAATTTGCATTTTAGAAAATTCATCAATGACTTGAAGGAACCTACATAACTCATCATCATCATTAAAAACTTTCCAATGGTGGACATTATCAGGCAAGGAAGATCTGTACTTGATTTGGACTTCATAAATTAATCTGGGAGGCATGGGAGGTATGAATAGACTAGCAAAAGCAAAAAGTGAATCAGCAAGCTGATTTTGGGCTCTAGGAATGTATGAAATACGGAAGTAATCAAAGGAATCTCTGATTCTCCATACCTCATCTCTGTATGCCTTCAACCTTGGGTGCTTCGCCTGAAACGTTTTATTTACTTGCTGGATGATCACATCGTCATCCCCAAACACCTTTATGCTTCTAATTCCTCTGTATTTTGCTGAATTAAGGCCCAACAACAGTGATTCATATTCTGCGATATTATTTGTGACTTGAAAAACCAGCTTGAAAGACAGTTGAATGCTTTCTTGTTGCGGAGATACGAGCACCACCCCTGCTCCTGCAGTTTCCCTGGAACATGCTCCATCAAAGAACATCTCCCAAATCTAACTTCCTTGCTCTTGCTTGGCCTGAACTGTTGGTTTCCTGAGCTGCGTTTCGGCCTTTTGAGAATCTTCTATTTGGAGTATACATGCTCCAAAATCAGTGTCCACTGCATATATGGGATGATTTGTAGGATTGTTCTCATCACTGATGATGTATGCCAACTGTGCTTCTCTATATAACCTCCTGCTTTCTCCTCCAAAAACTGGGACAGTCGCATAAGAGAGATCATTCTGAAGTGTCCCACCTAATCTCTTAATCCACCCTCTGGACAGCAGCATGCCAAACTTAGGAGGGACATCTGCTACCACAATATCCATCATCATACTCTTCATAGGTAGCTAAGTTAGGGTAATGGCCAGATCTTTAATCAATCCAAGACATTTCACTTTCCTTGAATCAAAAGAGAATAAATCATGATAGGGTCTAGTGATATCAAGACCTAACTCTTCCATGACAGCTTTAGGCATTAAATTGTGGCTGGCCCCTATGTCTAGCAGGCAATTGTGGAGGATTTTATCATGAATGGTCAATGAGACATAGAAAGATGGAGAATTATTATCAGCAGGTTCAATCATAGGGTTGAGCACAATATCAGGTTTGTCATCTTGCAAATTAATAGAGTCAGTGGAGGTTTGCATGGTTTCCAGCTCAAGGGCCTCAAGGATAGATCTTCTAAATACTTCACTCTTCACCAACTCAACCAGAGGCACAGATATTTTCAACTTCTGAACTTCTGACTCAAAACTTACAGAAGAAGATGATTTATCAGAACTTTTTACCTCTTGAACTAGAGCTTTGAGGATGACTGGATCAGTTGTTGGTCTTCTTTGCTTGATATTCTGTGGTTCTGTTTGGACAGCAACTCTTTGGACAGGATTCTCCTTGGCATTTTTTGCATTGGACCTCAGATTATATCTCTGCTGGTCACCAGTTTGTAGAACAACTCCTCTGTCCCATTCTTGGCTATCTTGTTCATGCAGTAATGATTGCTCATACTCAGCCAATGTCAAAAATGCAACACTGCCTTTATCTTCCATGCAATGAATTTCATCATCATCTTCTTCAAATTGTTCCTCCTCCATGACTACATTTTGGAAAGGATCCCTTATTTTCTATTCTTCCTTTGTTTCTTCACCCCTATGCATTATTTGTAACTGCTCATTTGCTCTTCTGAATGAATTGAGGTTTCTTGGAGAAAATGGGTTCTGCTGCCTTGTTTTCCCTGAATTCTGCTCAACCATTAGCTTAGAAATTTCAGCAGCCAATGACTCTATCATCGTGGTCATTTTATCTAATTTAGGCTCTGAAGATGATGCATAAGAAGTAGAAGCTCAATTTCTCTTTCTTCTTCTGTCAGCTTGATTTTTTAACTTTTCTGTCGCCATGATATTAGACTCTACTTCTAGGGCTGCATCCTGCATGTCTGCTAGTGTAGCACATCTCCTTTCTCTCAATAACAGGCAGAAATCAGAGTCAAAAGCATTTGCATAAGTGAGTTTGGCAGAGGTAGGAGTAGGTTTTACCTTAGCTGGTATCTTACTATACATTCAATTGAATCTCTTATTAAAATCAGGTATTGATTCACCATTTTCCCTCTTCAGATTACCAAACTCTGTGTGGTAATACAGCAAGTCCTTTTTATCTCCCCGTTGCTTCAAAAATGCATCATCTAATGCTTCAATATCTGTTATAGATCTCTGGGTTAATTCTCTAAACCACTTCCTGGCCTCTCCATCAAGGCTCTGGACAAAAACTCTCATCCACACATCATTCTCACTTATATCTAAATTATCAGCATAGCTGTAAAAAGCTTCAAGATGTTCTTCTACTGTTACTCCCTCTGTTCTAGTGAAATTAGGCATATATTTCTGATATTCTCCCACATGAATAGGATTTAAAGGCACCAGCAATACCAGTGGTCCATATCTGGCAACTACAATTCTTTCAATCCTCGTAGGTGCTTACTGTCCTGCCATGATTGAAATATTTGGGAGAATACTAGCAGGTTGACTGGTAGGTAGTAATGTGATGGATGGCAGAGATAAAGGGATGTTTTGGACTGAATGGGAATCTTTCTTTGGACTGAGATTCAAAGGGGAACTAACTGCACAAGGTGCTGAACTAATCTCTGCAGATTTTTCCTTATTAATAGTGTTGTGCTCTAAATCTTCAAAAAGTAAATCTTCAACAATAACTTTATCTTTCAGAGATGAATAAGATTTCTTAGGCTTACCTGATCCTGATGCCCTTTTCTGTGAATATTTCTTCGATTTAACAGTCCTCTTAGGTTCAGACACTGGTTCAGCAGGTGATTTTTGAGGATTTCTTCGAGTATGTCTCACAAACTAAGCCAAGACTTCAATGTGGAGTCACCAAAGGATGGTCTTCCCCCAATGGAGTCGCCAGACAGATGATTACAACCAGAAACTGTGTTCAAACCTTGTCTGTCATCAAAGCTTGAAGTTGTGTCGTTCTCCTAGGGAAGCTGAGCTTCAATTCTCCTCCCCCAGGCAACGGCGCCAATTAATGTTATCACCCCAAGAAACTCTCCTAGGTTCTATATCAAAGATGCTCGGGAACATTACAAACTCAAAAAAAATGTTGGAAAATTGGTGGGTGAATGAAACAAATGCTACATATTCAAGCTAGATAACCACTTCTACTGTGATTGACACCAGACATGGGTGAACACCCCCAGACTACAAGGCTTTAGACCACCAATTACTCATAGTTTAATGAAAATGTGATGATGGAGAAGACTGATCACACCAGCAGATGCACAGGACTCTGTGATGGCCAGCTGCAACTAGTTAAAAGGTCTGTAAATCTATCTTTTAATACACAGACATGATGATAGCTCTCTGTTATTAAAATAATAGAAACTTGCAAAAAAATTCAATGATACATGCTAAATCCTAACACAGAGGTGGGATGACTGCCCCTCTAATGCTGAACATTAACAGTACATGAACAAATGTAAAATAGGCACAGCCTGGAACAAGAAGAAGAAGCTGAAAGTGAGAAATCAACAGCAAAAGAAGCTTGTATTAGCTGGAAATGCAGATCAGAAGTTGCAGATTACACAGTAGTTACAGTCTCCAGAAGTTGAAGCTTACAACAAAATAACACTCATTAACCTCATTACCTCGCTTTTCTGGGTATACATAGTATTTGTTTACAAAATTACTCTACAAGACCATGCGTGGAGGAGTCTTAATGGATCACCAACCACATTTACAACCTATTATGGGCCTCTAATACATTCTGACTATTTTAATGAACAAAATGGCTCTTTCTGGTACTTTGTTGTACTCCTTGAACAGGTGGAATGTTTTATTTATAAATGTCCATAACTACTGAAGGAATTCAACTGCTCGAGGCAGTACTTTCTCGTCCTTGACCGTGCTTTGCTTTGAATGAGGTAGCTGATGATTAAATGTGCAGATTTCTGGATTATCTCTTCCTTGTGCGCGTGCATGGGACAAGCCGAAAACTCTGCAAAATGCAAAGAAAATGGACGAAAAGCCGAGAATGAACGTTGTCTGTTGGATGACAAAATGGACGGCCCAGATCTGATGGCGGGAGGCAATGGAAGACACAGAGGCGCAGGGAACAATAGCAGCCATCAAATCACGAAATCGGACGGTGGAGATTAAATTATGGAAGCCATCGGGAAGGAATTTGAACGGAGGATCATGGACCGTCAGATCATGATTGGGGAGATCCGACGGTTAACGGGCGGGGAGCCGTACCGGAAGGGCAGTAAATAGTTTGCCCGCACCGCTTTATGGCCAAGGGTGGTTTACGTACAGGCGAGTGCGATGCAGTAAAATGAAGACGCGTGGCAGGTAAGTTGGTGGGGAAACCACTTTCCCGCGGGCTAACGAACGAGCGGGTTGACGGAGCTGGGGTTGCGATAACATTGGATCATCAAGAGGAGGATCGGACGGTTGACAGGTTAATACATACATTTCGGGTGATGGGCCTGCCAGGTTATGTTTTTATTAAATTCGTGCATTATAATGGATTAACACATCAGGGCCAGGGTTAAAAACAAAGGTTAATGCGGCTTTTAAAGGGTTTAGGGCTTTTAATAAAAGGTATTGGGGTTCATTAAGTTTTAAACACAAAGAAGCCCAGGATCTAGGTAAACAAGGGTTTAGGCGAGGTTTAAAAAGGGAGTAACAGGGATAAAGGGAAAGGATGAAACAGAGGAGTAAGGAGTTAAAAGAGCATAAGGCAAATGAAAGGGAGAGATAAAACAAACTACTGCAAATCCTTTACAACCCAAACTAGCATTTCTCAACACCTCTTTTGATCCATCAACTGTTGCAAACTGTAGCAGAGCTAACACATGGGATCATTTTTGCTGTAGTATGGAAGGAAGTATTATACCACCATTCAGCCAGAGGCAACCATTTGACCCATTGTGTCTATTTATCAATACAAAGCAATGAAGATATCCTTCCAAACATTTGTTTACTATCTCAATTTTCCCATCAGATTGAGGATGATAAGATGAGCTATGAGCTAACTGAGTATCGAGATAAGAAAATAATTCTATCCAAGAATTTCCAGTGAAAATGTGATCTCTATCGCTTATAATATTCTTTGGGTTTCCATGTAGCTTTTGAATTGTTTCCATAAATGCAGTAGAAACTGTACTGGCTTTAAATGGATGCGATAATGCACAAAAGTGTGCATACTTGGTAAGTCTACCAACTAGCACCATGATGACACTCTTTCCTTTGGACTTGGGTAAACCTGTGATAAAATCCATTGAAACCTCCTCCCAACGTTGGCTTGGAATGGATAAAGGTTGTAATAGACCTGGGGTCTTAATTGTTTCAACTTTATTTTGTTGGAAACCAAACATTCCGCCACAAACTTTTGAATATCCGATTTAAGGCCATCCCAAAAAAATTACTTCTTAACCCTGTGGTAAGTTTTTAAAAATCCTGAGTGCCCTCCTAAGGGAGAAGTGTGCAATTCCATAAGAATCTTTTATTTGAGTTGGGAATTCTTACATAGGTATAACTGATCCTTGTACCATAACGAATCATTTTTCCAACTAAATCTATCAAATGTATTGGGATATTGTTGTATCTTTTGAATGAGTGCCCACACTTCCTCATCATTCTTCCATTCATCCCTTGCTTTGTTTACCCAATCTGGTTGGATAATAGAAATGAAGCAAAGAAATGCTTCCACATCCTCACCCTTTCTTGAGAGTGCATCTGCCACAACATTTTGCTTCCCTTTTTTGTAGATGATTTCAAATTCATAACCCAACATCTTTGTGACCCATTTTTGTTGTTCTTCTGAAGATAATATTTGTTCTAAAAAGTATTTAAGACTATCATGATCTATTTTTACCTTGAATTTTCTTCCCATTAGGTAGGGTCGCCATTTATTAAGTGCATGTAGTATTGCCAACATTTCCTTCTCATAAATAGCTTTGTGTAAATACTATCCTTTGATTGGATGACTTTCGAAAGCAATGGGTCTTTCTTCTTGCATTTAAACAACACCAATTCCATTTCCTGAGGCATCACATTCCACAATAAAGGTTTCTGTTAAGTCTGGTGTAGCTAAGACTAGTTCTTGGCACATTGCCTCTTTAAGATGTTCAAAGGCCTTCGTTGCTTCTGGAGTCCATGAAAATGCATCTTTCTTCAATAATGTTGTTAGAGGTGCTGCTATTCTCCCATAATTCTTAACAAACTTGCAATTATACCCTGTCAACCCGATAAATCCTCGTAGATGCTTTATGGATGTGGGGATTTTCCATTTCTTAATGGTTTTAATTTTGCTAGGGTCTACCTTAACACCTTCATGAGATATAATGTGACCCAAATATTCCACCTCTTGTACTCCAAAGAAACATTTGGAGATTTTTTCATATAATTGTTTCTCCTCCAATAGTTTGAGCACCATGTCAACATGTTGGACATGATCCTTCCAAGACTTGTTGTAGATTAGTATATCATCAAAAAATACTAACACAAATTTTCTAAGGAAGAGTTTGAAAATGGAATTCATCAAACCTTGAAATGTAGAAGGTGCATTAGTAAGGCCAAAAGGCATGACCAAAAATTCATAATGATCGTCATGAGTTCCAATTGTTGTTTTTAGAATGTCTTCAATCTTCATTCTGATTTGATGATATCCTGAATGAAGATCCAACTTGGTGAAGTAAATTGATCCATGCAATTCATCCAATAATTCATCAATGACAAGAATGGGAAATTTATCTTTAATAGTGAGCTTGTTGAGCTCCCTATAATATGGACACATGCGCCATGATCCATCCTTCTTGTGAACCAATACTACTGGAGCAGAGAAAGAACTTTGACTAGGTTGAATTATACCAGCCTCTAGCATTTCTGCAACCATACGTTCAATTTCACTCTTTTGGACATAGGGATATCTGTAAGGCCTGATGTTTGGAGGAACACTTCTTGGAATCAAATTAATAGCACGCTCATGATCATGAATAGGTGGGAGGCCTTTGGGAGTCTCAAATACCTTGGAATGATTGTCCAAGACTTTTTGGAGATCTGGAGAAATGGATGATTTCGATGTGGGAACCTCTAGTGAACATAATTGTGCAATTATGCCTCGTTGTTCTTTCTTTAGAAGCTTTTTCATTTCGTTAGAGCTGATTATCTTTCTTGGTTTCCCTGCGATACCCCTTAATTCAACTTCCTTTCCTTCTGAAGAGAATTTCATGAAAATTTCTTGAAAATTAAAAGCTATTATACCCAAGGATTGTAGCCATTGGACTCCTAGTACAACATCAGCACCACCCATTGGAATGGAAAGCATTAGGATATTCAATGCATATTCTCCCATGGATAGCTTGATATTATGTCACTTTCCTGAGAAATTTATGGTTCCTCCACTTGCAACCATCACTTGACACTCTAGTGCTGGATATAGGAATCAATTCAATTCCTTGGCTATCTTATGATGAATAAAATTATGGGTACTTCCCGAATCAATCAACACTATTACCTTTTTCTTCTTGATATGACCTTCTATCTTGATAGTTTGAGGAGTTGTAATTCCAACCAATGCATTATAAGATATGGTCGGATTCATTTCTTCTTTTTCTAGGGTTTGTTCATGGTGTATATCCTCTTCTTTTGACGTTTCTTGTTCCTTTTCTTCCTCCTCTTCACAATCTATGTAAAATAATTTCTTCTCGGCACACTTATGACCTTTAGTGTATTGGCTATCACAATTGTAACAAATCCCTTTTGCTCTTTTTTCTTCCAATTGTTGAGGTTTCAACCTTATAGGTTGTGGATGGCTATGGGTAGCAACACTTCCAATTTTATGATTGTCAGTGGTAGGCTTCCTTGTTGCCATAATTTTTCTTTCCAATTTTCTTGCCAACCTGAATGCCTTCTCCAATGAATCTGGTTCCCAAAGGTGAACCTCATGTTGGATGTTATCTTTTAAAGTCCCTATGAACACATCAATCCTATGTTCCTCTGGAATATCTTTTACCCTTATATTCAATTTTTGGAAGTCCTCAATGTGCTCCATCATTGAACCCTTTTGTTTGAGATTTATCAATTGGCTAAAAAACGTGTTGATTTTTATATCCTCATAATGTGCTATCATTTCATCCATAAAAATAGCCCAAGTGACAATTTGTTTACGAGAGAAAATCCATCGATACCATACAAATTGATTTGGTTCCAAATATAAAGTTGCAATGCATACCTTTTGTGTGTTTTACACATTATGGAGATCGAAAAATTGCTCCATCTGTAGTATCAATTTTCCGGGATCCTTGCCATCAAACTTCTTCATATCAATCTTTGGAACATGGTGGTTCTTCGATCCAACATTAGATTCTATGAAATCATGATAAACATTTATTTTGTTCTCATCATGAGTTTCCTTTACTACCCTTTCGCCATTAGTAAGCATTTCTTATAGAAACTTTGTCAAATATGTCTTCAAATTTGTCTTCAAATATTCCATGCCTTTCTTTAAATCATCCATCTTAGCTTCCACGCCATCCATCTTAGCTTCCACACCGTCCATCTTAGCTTCCATGCCATCCATCTTAGCTTCCACACCGTCCATCTTAGCTTCCACGTCATTCATCTTAGCTTCTATGCCTTTCTTTAAACCATCCATCTTAGCTTCCACGCCATACATCTTAGCTTCTACGTCTTTCTTTAAACCATCCATCTTAGCTTCTGTTACTTTTTGTGCGAGTGAAATTTGTTGCACTTGGTCTCGTAATTTTGATATATCATGTTGCATTTCTTCCTCTTCTTCATGAGTCATGCTAGAGCTTTCAGGTTGCTTACTAGGTGTTTCCATTTTCTTTCTTCGGGGCATCAATTACCGATAATAATGCTTCACTATGCCCTTTGAATTCCTTCAAACTAATTTTTCAAACCAAGCTTATGCAAAAATTAAAAAAGAAACTACACACCTTTTTTTCACTCTGTAAGAGCTTGATATCGAATCTGATGTATCTCTATAATTTTGGAACTCCAAGGTCTGAAATTTCTTTCTGTGGTAACCCTCTGAGTAATCTTTCTAACCTTGGAAGTTTGATCAATATTGGATTCTCCAATGAAGATTTATGCCAAATCTCCCACGATGGCTTGAGTATAGACTGGTTCAGAAGAGCGAACTTGTACGACGTGCCCCGAGTCACTGTTTCAACCTTAGGTTCTGAAACTAATACCCAAAGAATTGCAGTCCATCCTCTTTCTATAACTTCTTATGAAAAATAAATCTGATGCTCAGAGAAAAAGTTATGATGATTTTCCTAAGATCACCTGTTTGGAATGTAATTCGGAGCTCTGCAAAAACCCTAACTTCCTCATATTATATCTCCACAAATATAGCGAGACAATATCTGAAATTCGGACCCGAGGTTCAGACTGATTCCGTCTCAAATGGGTTTTTTTTTTAGCTTCTGAAACTTTGTAGCAAAAATTTATAGCAAAAATTCCACGATGACCTATTTGGAGCAGCGAAACCCTAGAATCCAAAGCTCTGAAACCAAATGTTATGAAACCAGCTCACAAAAAGATATAAAAGATAGATCAACGCCTTAGAAATAAGCCTCTTCGAGGGGGAAACCTCCTTTACATTACACAAATGAACAATTCTTAGATGATTCAATGACAAAGCCTCCTTTCTATATATAGGAGTCTAAGGGGTCACAATATAACCAAAGTCGACATAACAATAATAATATAAAGGCACAAAAATAACAATAATGGGATTCTATGGGGCACAATAATAAAAATATGGGGTCAATAGGGGCATAACAATAACAATAAGGGATACACCGATAATAGTAATGGGGAATCACTAGTATTATAGGGACCTAACATACCACTGAAGCGATCAAGGCCTCAGGATGCAGGTGAGAAAGACAATGTTGCTTCTTACAACAAGTTTAATGTAGTAGAGAAGGGACATGGACCTCAATCTGGAGAGAAACAGAATAGATGTGATGGTAGGAGACAGTTGCAGTGTTGGATATGTGCCAAGGATCCTCTCAAGAAGGATTCTTCATTGTTAGGGTGGTATGCCTTTAATATACAGTGCACAAGAGGCACAAAAAGTTGGAGATGTTAGGCAGATCATTATTCGGATTTATGTAGCATTTGATAACATGAAGGAAAATCACCAGGCATCTATCATTGAGATGGAAAGTAAGCTATGTCATCGAGTTGTTTCTATTTTGATTGACCCTTAATCTAATTATAGTTATGTTAATCCTGACCTAGTGGATAAGTGTGGCTTGAATAAAGAAGTGCATGCAAAGTCTTGGTTGGTGCAGTTGGCTACATGTACTAATAAAAGATATTATCGTTAGGTAAGATCATGTACATTTAAGCTTAATGGTATGCCTACATCATCACATTTGAATTTGCTTCCATTGGAATTGTATAATATGCTTCTGGGTATGGATTGGTTGTATCTTTACAGGACCAAGTGTTATGCAACCAGCTTACAAAATAGAAGAAAATATAGATGAACGCCTTCAAAATCAGCTTCTTCGAGGTGGAAACCTCCTTTACATTACACAAATGAAAAATTCTTGGATGATACAAATGACTAAACCTCCTTTCTATATATAGGAGTCTAAGGGGTCACAATATAATCAAAGCCGACATAACAGTAATAACATAAGGGCACAATAATAACAATAGTGAGTTTCTATGGGGCACGCTAATAACAATATGGGGACAATAGGGGCACAATAATAACAATAAGGGCTACAATGACAATAGTAATGGGGGAATCACTAGTATTATATGGACCTAACATGTCCCTCTCCTTCAGAAAAGCGTTTTCCTTAACTCTTGAGTAGTTCTGGATGCTTCTGTATAAAATGCTCATCCTCCCATGTGGAATCTTCAGCGGATAAGTTCTTCCACTTGATGAGATACTCTGAAATTGATCGATTTCGTAGCTGTCAAGTTCTTGTTTCTGTGACTTCTTGAGGTTCCAATATAATTTTTCCTTCCTCATCAAGTTCTAACAATATTGTTTGAACTGGGAGCTTGTCACCTATAACCTTCTTTAAACATGAAACATGGAAAACTAGGTGCACTCGAGAAACCGCAGGAAGCTCAAATTTGTATGCCATAGTACCAATCTTTTGCAACACCTTGTATAGACCATAACACTTTGGTGATAATTTATTATCCTTCTTAGCTTGCTTAAGGGACATTTGTTTATATGGTTGTAACCGTAGGAATACCCAGTCACCTACATCAAAACTTCTTTCGCTACAATGTTGATCTACCTGTTGTTTCATTCTATTCTGCGCCAACGTGAGGTTATCCTTTGAGAGTAGGAGAACTTGTTGTTGATGCTCGATGTGATGTTCCATTGCTTGAACCGTAGAATTTTCTCTTAAATGTGATGTGATGGATGGTGGATGATATCCATAAAGTGCCATACATGGGATCATTTTTGCTACAGTATGGAAGGAAGTATTATACCACCATTCAGCCAGAGGCAACCATTTGACCCATTGTTTCTATTTATCAATACAAAGCAACGAAGATATCCTTCCAAACATTTGTTTACTATCTCAATTTGTGAATCAGATTGAGGATGATAAGATGAGCTATGAGCTAACTGAGTACCGAGATAAGAAAATAATTTTGTCCAAAAATTTCCAGTGAAAATGGGATCTCTATCGCTTACAATAATCTTTGGGTTTCCATGTAGCTTTTGAATTGTTTCCATAAATGCGGTAGAAACTGTACTGGCTTTAGATGGATGCGATAATGAACAAAAGTGTGCATACTTGGTAAGTCTTCCAACTACCACCATGATGACACTCTTTCCTTTGGACTTGGGTAAACCTCTGATAAAATTCATTGAAACCTCCTCCCAACATTGTCTTGGAATGGATAAAGGTTGTAATAGACCTGGGGTCTTAATTGTTTCAACTTTATTTTGTTGGCAAACCAAACATTCCGCCACAAACTTTTGAATATCTGATTTAAGGCCATCCCAAAACAATTACTTTTCAACCCTGTGGTAAGTTTTTAAAGATCCTGATTGCCCTCCTAAGGGAAAAGTGTTCAATTCCATAAGAATCTTTTGTTTGATTTGGGAATTCTTACATAGGTATAGGCAATCTTTGTACCATAACAAATCATTTTTCTAGCTAAACGTATCAGATGTACTGGAATCTTGTTGTAACTTTTGAATGAGTGCCCAAACTTCTTCTACATTCTTCCATTCATCCCTTGCTTCGTTTATTCAATCTGGTTGGATAATAGAAATGGCGCACAACAATGCTTCCACATCCTCATCCTTTCTTGAGAGTGCATCTGCCACAACATTTTTCTTCCCTTTTTTGTAGATGATTTCAAAGTCATAACCCAACATCTTTATGACCCATTTTTGTTGCTCTTCAAAGGATAATCTTTGTTCTAAAAATTATTTAAGACTATCATGATCCGTTTTTACCTTGATGTGTCTTCTCATTAGGTAGGGTCACCATTTCTTAAGTGCATTTAGTATTGCCAACATTTCCTTCTCATAAATAGCTTTGTGTAAATACTTTCCTTTGATTGGATGACTTTCAAAAGCAATGGGTTTTTCATCTTACATTAAAATAGCACCAATTCCATTTCCTGAAGCATCACATTCCACAATAAAGGTTTTTATGAAGGTCTTTGTTGATTCTGGAGTCCATGAAAATGCATCTTTCTTCGATAATGTTGTTAGATGGGTTGTTATTCTCCCATAATTCTTAACAAACTTGTGATAATACCCTGTCAACCCGAGAAATCTTTGCAGATGCTTTATGGATGTGGGGATTTTCCATTCCTTAATGGCTTCAATTTTGCTAGGGTCTACCTTAACACCTTCGTGAGATACAATATGACCTAGATATTCCACCTCTTGTACTCCAAAGAAACATTTGGATATTTTCATATAATTGTTTCTCCTCCAATATTTTGAGCACCCTGTGAACATGTTGAACATGATCCTCCCAAGACTTGTTGTAGATTAGTATATCATCAAAAAATACTAACACAAATTTTCTAAGGAAGGGTTTGAAAATGGAATTCATCAATCCTTGAAATGTAGAAGGTGCATTGGTAAGGCCAAATGGCATGACCAAAAATTCACAATGACCCTCATGAGTTATAAATGTTGTTTCCAGAATGTCTTCAATATTCATTCTAATTTAATGATATCCTGAACAAAGATCCAACTTGGTGAAGTAAATTGATCCATGCAATTCATCCAATAATTCATCAATGACAGGAATGGGAAATTTATCTTTAATAGTGAGCTTTTTGAGTTCCCTAAAATCCGAACACATGCACGATGATCCATCCTTCTTGTGCACCAATACTACTGGAGCAGAGAAAGAACTTTGACTAGGTTGAATTATACCAACCTCTAGCATTTCTGCAACCATACGTTCAATTTCACTCATTTGGGCATAGGGATATCTGTATGGCCTGATGTTTGGAGGAACACTTCCTGGAATCAAATGAATAGCATGATCATGATCACGAATAGGTGGGAGGCCTTTGGGAGTCTCAAATACCTTAGAATGATTGTCCAAGAATTTTTGTAGATCTGGAGAAATAAATGATTTCGATGTGGGGACCTCTAGTGAACATAATTGTGCAATTATGCCTCGTTGTTCCTTCTTTAGAAGCTTTTTCATACTGTTAGAGTTGATTATCTTTCCTAGTTTCCCTGCAATACCCCTTAATTCAACTTCCTTTCCTTCCGCACAAAATTTCATGAAAAGTTCTTGAAAATTAAAATCTATTGTACCCAGGGATTGTAGCCATTGGACTTCTAGTACAACATCAGCACCACCCATTAGAATGGAAAGAATTGGGCTATTCAATACATATTATCCCATGGATAACTTGATATTATGGCACTTTCCAGAGAAATTTATGGTTCCTCCACTTGCAACCATCACTTGACACTCTAGTGTTGGATATAGGAAGCAATTCAATTCCTTGGCTATCTTACAATGAATAAAATTATGGGTACTTCCCAAATCAATCAACAATGTTACCTTTTTCTTCTTGATATGTCCTTCTATCTTGATAGTTTGAGGAGTGGTAATTCAATCCAATGCATTACAATATATGGTCGGATTCATTTCTTCTTTCTCTAGGGTCTGTTCCTAGTGTATATCCTCTTCTTTTTATGTTTCTTGTTCCTTTTCTTCCTCCTCTTCACAATCTATATAGAATAATTTCTTCTCAACACACTTATGACCTTTAGTGTATTTGCTATCAAAACTGTAACAAATCCCTTTTTCTCTTTTTTCTTCCAATTGTTGTGGTGTAAACCTTGTAGGTTGTGGAAGGCTAGGGGCAACAACACTTCCATCTTTGTAGTTGTGAGTGGTAGGTTTCCTGGTTGCCATAATTTTGCTTTCCATTTTTCTTGCTAACCTGAATGCTTTCTCCAATGAATCAGGTTCCCAAAGGTGAACCTCGTGTTGGATGTTATCCTTTAAAGTCCCTATGAACACATCAATCCTATGCTCCTTTGGAATATCTTTTACCCTTATGTTCAATTTTTGGAAGTCCTCAATGTGCTCCATCATTGAACCCTTTTGTTTGAGATTTATCAATTGGCTAAAAAAGGTGTTGCTTTTTGTATCCTCATAATGTGCTATCATTTCTTCCGTAAAAATTGCCTAAGTGACAATTTTTTTACGAGAGCAAAGTCATTGATACCATACAAATTGATTTGGTTCCAAATATAAAGTTGCAATACGTACCTTTCGTTTGTTTTGCACATTATGGAGATCGAAAAATTGCTCCATCTGTAGTGTCCATGTTCCAGGATCCTTGCCATCAAACTCCCTCATATTTATCTTTGGAACATGGTGGGTCTTCAATCCAACATTAGAGTCTATGAAATCATGATTAACATTTATTTTTTTCTCATCATGAGTTTCCTTTACTACCTTTTCTTCGTTTGTAAACATTTCTTGTAGCAACTTTGTCAAATTTGTCTTCAAATCGTCCATTTTTTCTTCCATCTTAGCTTCCAAATCATCCATCTTAGCTTCCACGACATTCATCTTAACTTCCATGCCTTTATTTAAACCATCCATCTTAGCTTATGTTACTTTTTGTGAGTGTGAATTTTGTTGCGCTTGGTCTCATAATTTTGATATATCATGTTGCATTTCTTCCTCTTCTTCATGAGTCATGCTAGACCTTTCAGGTTGCTTACTAGGTGTTTCCATTTTCTTTCTTCAAGGCATCAATTAATGCTAATAATGCTTCACTATGCCCTTTGAATTCCTTCAAACTAATTTTTCAAACCAATCTTATGCCAAATTTAAAAAAAACTACACACCTTTTTTCACTTTGTAAGAGATCCATATTAAATCTGTTGTATCTCTGTAATTGCGAATCTCCAAGATCTAAAATTGTGTCCTGTAGCATCCCTTTGAGTCCTCTTTCTAACCTCGTAATTTTAATCAAGATTGGATTCTCCAAGGAAGAGTTATGCCAAATCCCCTATAGTGACCTGATTATAGACTGGTTCAATAGCGAACTTGTACGAAGTGCCACG
Organism: Pinus tabuliformis; assembly: GCA_031772625.1. Taxonomy (NCBI): domain Eukaryota; kingdom Viridiplantae; phylum Streptophyta; class Pinopsida; order Pinales; family Pinaceae; genus Pinus; species Pinus tabuliformis. The sequence goes on from CM062816.1 coordinate 1,520,618,990, forward strand.
TGTCATTGTTTCAACCTTAGTGCTAAAACGGATATACCGAAAACTACAACTTGTCCTCTTTCTGAAACTTCTTACTAAATTTCAATCTGATGCTAAGAACAAAAGTTATTACGATTTTCCCAGGTCACCTGTTTGAGATATATTCGGGATCGTGTAAAAACCCTAACTTCCTTGGATCATATCTCCTAACGTATAGTGAGAAAAGATCTGAAATTTGGATCTGAGGTTCAGAGTGATTTCTTCTCAAATGGGTTTTTTTTGTAGTGTCTGAAACGTCCCAAAAAATTAATTAATTAAATTAAATTAAATAAATAAAAATTTAAAATTTAAAAATAATAATAATAATAAATAAAAATAGTAAAATAATAAATAAAAATAATAAAAAAATAAAAAAGATAAAAAAAATAAAAATAATATATATATATATATATATATATATATATATATATATATATATATATATTAAAAAAAATTAAAAAATAAATAAATAAATAATTATAGCGAAAATTCCACGATGACCTGTTTGGAGCAGCGAAACCCTAGAATCCAAAGCTCTTATACCAAATGTTATGCAACCAGCTCACAAAATAGAAGAAAAGATATATGAACGCCTTCAAAATCATCCTCTTCGAGGGGAAAACCTCCTTTCTATATAAAGGAGTCTAAGGGGTCACAATATAATCAAAGCCAACATAAAAGTAATAACATAAGGGCACGACAATAACAATAGTGGGTTTCTATGGGGCACGCTAATAACAATATGGAGACAATATGGGCACAATAATAAAAATAAGGGCTACAATGAAAATAGTAATAGGGGAATCACTAGTATTATAGCGACCTAACACCAAGATAGATTGTTATGAAAATGTTATTGAGTGCTTGGATGATGATGGAGAGAAGAGAATTTTGCAAGGTAAGAAGAAGGCGACATCAATTAGAATGGTTACAACTATGTAGGAAAATCACAGTCACGAGAAAGGGTGTGTATTGTTTGTAGTTCATAGTTCTAGTGATAAAGGTAAGGATGTTGACAATGCAGAAGTCTTGAAGAGGTATCCAGTTTTGCAGCAATTTAGGATGTATTTCCAGTAGAGATTTCAAAGTTTTCGCCTCAAAGGGAAGTGGACTTTTCTATCGAGTTGGTACCACGAGAAACACCAGCATCAAAGGCACCTTACAGGATGAGCACGCCAGAGCTATTGGAATCGAAGTTGCAGTTGAAGAAAATGCTTGACAAGAGATACATTAGGCAAAGTGTGTCGCCTTGGGATTCACCAGTGTTGTTTGTGAAGAAAATGGATGGTACTCTTAGGTTATGCATTAATTACAGGCAATTGAACAAGGTGATGATCAAGAACAAGTATTCATTGTCGAGGATTGACGACTTGTTTGATCAGCGGAAGCGAGTAGGAGTGTTCTCAAATATTGATTTGGGATCATGATATCATCAAGTACGCATCAAAGAAGAGGACATCTACAAGATTGCTTTCTGTACCAAGGGTTAACATAAGTGAAAAGATGCTACTAGTGCTCTACAACGCAGGTACAAAGCAGGTGAGGGTGGTCTACAATGCTCTGTCAACAAACCAGAGGGTGTGCTGATCAAGGAAAAGAAATTTTCTGACACAACAACTCAAATGCAGCTCAATGAAGGGTTTTCCTAGGGTCAATACAAGCTAAGTGAGACACTAGAGGTCTTATGAATAGGTGTAAAAAAGGGGAAAAGTGAAGGAAGCCACTAAGGGAATGAATCACTCCCCAATATGGTCACCAATTTGTTATACGAAATCTACGACTACAGACAGAAGTATCTTCCCTAGACCTAGTGGCCTAGTCTAGAACAACAAAAATCAAAGACTATAAAGTTTTCCTTAGAATAATTGGAGAATAGAAAGATGCTTACTTGTGATCCATCACAATCTCTTCTCTCCTCTTGGCTTGTCAACTCCAACCATAGCTCCAAATGCTATAATTAGAACCTACACAAACAAACAACATAAGCCAAATATCTACGAAACCTATGTAGCATTATCCAATCATTCAATTCACTGGATCAGCGTAGCATTGAAACACATGTACATAAACATAACATAACACATGTAGGAAAACATATACTCTTTGTATTAAAATTGAAGGCAAAGAGTTTACAGGAAAAAGTAGAAGTTGATCTTGTAGAGAACCTCCCAAGTTGACTTGTCCTTCCTTGCCACAATGTACACCTCAAAGCCACCCTAATGCATGGGAATGATGTATCTCTTATGATCAAAGCAACAGTATAAGGGTATGATTAATCTCCAAAATCTAAGTTATATCTTGTGGATGGCAGTGAATATATAGGAGAGGATGGTGGTTTAAGGATTCTTATCCATTTACCAATATAGGCTTGAGATCCACTCTTAATGGGAGGATGATCTCAAGGGATAAGAAGGTGAAAACTCCAAGGCAAAATCAAATAGGATTTGAATTTCTTATCTAAGGAAAATGGTTGTAACAACTCTTGAAAGCTTATGGAAGAGGAAGCTTCAGTATTTTTTTATTTTTCCTGGATTTCTAGAATCAATGCACCCCCAGCAAGGGAAAACTTTCTATAATCAGAGCAAGTTCATAACTGAGCAACCTTCCACTCAAATAAGGTCCCTAAAGGGCCAAGGTGTGTTGGGCCTTAAAATCACTAAAATGAAGTAGTGAAGGTCATAAATGCAGGGATTTGAGAGAGTCATGCTTAGCGCTTTGTGTATGGATGATGACAAGGTGTTCATGGATGTTGATGGATCCATTTTGTAGGCCTATTGACCATATGTGACAAAATTGCCTATAAAATATTGCCCCCTAAAGCACAAAATCATAAATAGTGGTTGATAATTGAAGAGTTTTACCTTGTGACAAGTTTGGTTCAAGAACAACTGATTAGATCATCATCTATTACAATACATTTTTATCATGATATCTTTACTGAGGGAGGCATACCCATGCTCATCACATAATCTAACATTACATGTACAATGATCAAAAAGACATGTCCACTAATGACAAAGGGTGGACCCATGATTGGATGACTCTTTGTATGATCATAGCCATCATACATTTTGATCTTGTATTAATCTTGAATTCACAGCCTGGATGGATGGAACTAGATTCAGGGTCTTTTATCTTGTTCACTCAATCATCCAACTTATGGGTCTACCCATGTGAATAAAGGAGTTGGAGTCGAACATGGAACACACCATGTCATTACCAGCCAATGATGCAAGTCGTTAATAGATGTGAGGGAAACCACCGATGATGTTAATGGATCTCAAGGTACTGCAGTACAATCCATTTGGTTGGAATGAATGAGTTGAAGTTGAACACCACACGGAATCTTTCGGTCGAAGGCCAATGATGTAAACCTATTTCCGAGAGCGAGGAAGATTTCCATTGATGTATGCAAGTCCCAAGGTACTGAAGGAGGAATTTCTAAGTCAACTTCCTCGATAATGAGATGATGTCAATAGGAAGCAACCCGTCACAAGAGGGCCTTGATGTATCCCTCATCAACGACACGAAATGGGTATCATGATTCAAGATAGAAAGAATTTGATATGGAACTGGTTCACAAACATCAAACATGGAATGAAGGCTTAATAGTATCGTAGAAGATATTAATTGAATGACTTCTCTTGAACACATGGGAAACACTGAATAGAGTTGGCAGCATTAACCCAAAACCGAAAATGGAGGCTCTAAAATGGTATGATGAACCAAAAGACAAGCAGATTCCCCAACCCAATAGCCACAAAGATGAAGTGGAAGAGTGTCGTGTTCAAGAGTGACTCGTTGCCATAATTGGTAGAATATCCCATTTTCCTAATTTCACCAACCATTGCTAGTCGGTACCTCTTTTTTTTTTACAATCTTGCACTAGTAAAAAATGGTGAAATTAGTGACTAAGAGACTAAAACAATTAATCACCACAACTTTTCCAAGTGAAATACTACCAAAAATTAGCAATATTAAGAGACCCAACTAAAAATGACTAACATAAATGACTAATTTAATCCCGAGTTAAAATATACGACTAGCTAATAAGTAATACTACTAAAAATGACTAACCTAAATGATTAATTTAGTCTAGGAACAAAAATATGACTACCTAACAAGAACTACAATAATATTAATTAGTCGTTTATGTTAGTCATTTTAATTGTGTCACTTCAACAATCTAAACTTACAAGTGATAAGGGATTCAAAGGCTTTTATAGAGTGGATGAAAGGTTATACTTATACACTTCTTTATTGGATCAGTGGATGACTATAATTGTGGAGCTTATTATAATCTTTAGGGTTATATCATTTGATCACATTCACAGGGAATTAAATTCAAAGGTTAACAAATTATCAAAAATGGAAGTGGGTGCCCAACACCTCCTTTTGCAACACGACATGACCACCTATATACGTTACAACAACCTTTCCAACTTATTTAGTGGGTTGCACATCTATTTCACATTTCTTCTTCGTCTTGCAAAGTGGTAGTGCTAAGGAGAGGGTATGAACTTTGATCAAGGAATGTTCAGTTAGTACCACTACCAAGTTTCCTTCAACGTGCAGCTTGTCAAATGTCTTAAGTTTGCTTCACAACTTCTCATGGTGCTTAAATTAATTGTCTAAACATCTAATTGAGACTACAACCCTCCCACTAATCTCTCACTAATCACTAAATTCCCATATTCCCAACTAGAGGTCTTGTTCATGGAAATTGAGCATGAGAAAGATTAATTTAGGGACTAAGGCCCTTGGTTTCCTATCCTAACCATAGAATAGACACTAACTCCCATATGTGGTGAGAAACACCTCCTATGGTTCCCATATCCCGACTTAAGACCAAAGATCCATTAAAGAAGATCTATGTGGTTTTTAAGTCTAGCTCATAGCCCTTGAGACTAAAAAGCTTCTTGTAAGGCCTAATGCCCTTGTTTACCTCCCTTACCCATGGTACATTCCTTGACTCCTATACATGGTGTGAAAAAATTCCTAATGGAATCAATATCCCATATATCCCTAAGATTATTTAGAGAGGATCTATGTGGTTGTTCAATGCCAAATTCATGGCCCTTGAGCATGAGAAGCTTCATTTTAGAAGTAAAGGCCTTTTTCTCCTTCCCTAATACTAATTTCCATTATGTAAAGAACAGTAATGGTGCCACTTTGGGTCAACTTAGGGTTGTTGCCACTATCACCTTAGCAATTAATCCTCTCACTTTGGATTGCTTATTGAATCCTGGGGGTATCCCAAAGCACAAATTTATGGGGTATTTTATGTGACTAGATCACTAGCACTAAAAACCATCATTACATTGGATGGTTCAACATCTTGATGATCCCTATCCCATTGAACACAAATTTTGTATTCATTATTACTTTCATTGCAACACCTCCAATAGATATTGATGGTGTTCATGAGCCTATTTTTGGTTCTCTTCTTTATGGAAACAATATTATCTTCGACGTCATTATTCCTACCTTTGCAACTATCATTTTTCACTTCTATCCCAATAGGGAAGTAAATTTCTTCGATGAATCGCTACACAAAAGGGACCCTATGAGATAATCATTCATGTTGTCGATGTAGTGCCCACACGACATGAACATTAGATGGTCTATCATAGCCATACACTCTATGATGGGTTTCATAGATACCCAACCTATGACAATGAGTTGCATTATATTGCCAAATCCTGTAAGTAGTGGAAGAATTATATTCAAGTCTATTGTGACATGTTGCACTCACATGCTTATCTGAGTGTTGAGAAGCATACTTTCATCACACTTTGTTTAATCCTCTCCTTAAATTATCACTTCAAAGGAAGGCTTCAACCATGTTTGTGAGGTGTGAGATTGATATCCTTCTACCAAAAACCAAAGACATCTTTTATATCCTAGTTATATTTATATTTTCCCTCATTTTTCTCATTTCCTTTTGTTATATGTATGTGTGGAGATGTAAATACCTTCGTTATATTTTATAGGAGGATCATGACATTGTAGGTGAGTAAGGAGGCCTAACCCCTTTTGATTTGTTTGCATATTATTTGATCTCTTTTCACATATTCTAATAACATTTCTCATCATAGATCTCACATAATCATGGCCTCTTGTGCTCCTAAGAGGTCAATCATTCTTCATTCTACTACCTTAACTTGAACACTGAACACAATTGCCAATATCCTTCAAATGCTTGAACATTAAACAAAATTGGTAATATACTCCATCCAAGGGCCACTTTGATTTTCTTGACAAAAATTAAAAATACTTTTAATTTGAAAACGTAATCTAAAATGATTTTTAATTGATTGAATATTTTTATTTTTTAATATAAAAGAATGGATTAACTATTGAAAATCCAAAAATATATAATAAAAAAAAGGAAAATTGACTTCCTTATAAATTACCACTAATATTTTTTGGTTTGCTAAGTTGTGTGAGTCTTGAGATGACTTCACACTTAACCTTTGGCTTGAGTAATTGTGACCCAGGGACATCTAAGCCATTAAAATCACCAGGGGATCGCACCTGGCCTGGGCCACACCTGCCCTTAACATGACCAGATTTTGCCTATGGAGTTTCAAATCGGTGACCTTAACACCACGAAATGCCTTAACAATACACCTTGTCATCATCTATTCTATGCCCCATAGACATAAATTACCACTAATTATTTTAGATAATTTACTTCTATTTACATGACTTATAAATTTTAATTAAAATAATTGGTTCAATACCATAATCTCCCCTCCCTACTTTAATCCATTGTATATGAAAAGCCTTAATTACACCAAACGTGTCCCTTTTTGAAATTGGTGAAGCTAAGCATTGTCTAATACCATTTTCATCTCCATTTGACATATGTTCGAATGTACACCCACGACACATGTCTGATTCTCATGATTTCCATTGTTAACAATTGAATCTTGTTGTTGAGGATTGTTGGGAGACTTGCTCATGCATGTCGGACAAATTCTTGGTATATCTAGTTTATTGGTTCTTGGACATACTCTTGTTGTTATAGTAGTATGTAAAACTATGAAAACAACAATCATCCACAAGCATTATACAACTCTTTAAAAAAATTCTAACAAACTAGAAAATATCAAAAATAAATATAATAAAAAAATTCATAATTTTTTTTATTAAAAAATACTAAAAATACATTCTTTATGTAAAAAAGCTTTTACACGATTTCTTTTAAAAACATTTCTTTTAGATACTTCAATCTCTAAACCACCTATTGACCTACATAGTTTTAAAAAAAACACCATTAATATTTGAAAGTAAAATTTATACATATTTTACATAATCAATATTCATTTCTACAAAAATACATTAACTCTAATCCAATTTCATCTATAGTATATTATCATATTGAACCTCATTTAAAATATATTATCATAAGATAATACATTAAAAATTAAATATTATTTGAATTCATAAAAATTATAATTATATTATAAAGTTAGATTTACGAAAGTATGCTTTAATAAATCATCACAGAGATTGAAAAAAATGTACCATAAGAATAGGAGAGTGGAGTGCTTTATTTTCCTTTTACACGTTTAAATACAAATATTTCAGTTGATTTAATATGTATTAAAATATAAATGTTATTTTAAGCCCCATTTTATGTGGAGAGCTTTTAGGGCTTACACTATGAACCCAAAAAAAACCAAACCCAACCCAAAACAAAGAAAAAGAAATTAGTCTTTGGGATAAAAAGTAAAAGGGCCTTAGGCAGGAACTTAACAAATATTTAAGCCTGCAAGAGGGGTTTATAAAAACCCTCTTCTATGATATTGATCCCTAATAATGCACCTCATGAGCGCTAACAATGAGCAGAGAAGCCAGGAAGAAGAGTTGTTAAACACTTGCAAGGAGAAGCACCTGGATGCTCTAGCCCTGAAGCTCATTCATGTCTAGCAGTCATGCATTTAGGTGGAAAGTCGGGAAATGGTTGTGCTTCTCAGGAAGCAGATCATATGGTAACAGATGATTGGCACTATCCACATAAACCATCGTCAAGGCCCACTTCCTTGTTTGCGTTCAGTTTATCGAAAAGAGAACCTACTTTCACATGCCCTATCGATTCGTTATAGATCAATTCTATCACAGTTGTTGCTCCCATTTGTTTCTCTGTTACTGTACGATGTGCTTAGAATAGAGAGTTACATCAACTGCTATAATTTCCTTTATTTCAGAGTCAATTGATTTAAATCCAAATCTACCGATATAATTGTATAATGGAGCACTTAATTTTTCGAAATCAATACTATCGATACTACAGGAGGGGCATTACCATTCTACAAATAAGGGCCATATTTAGTGGCGAAGAGGTGCATTTTGATGTCATCTAGCAACTCGCATTGGCTTAGATTCTTGTAATCGATCGTTGTCAAGAGACCAAACCTATATTGTCGCACAATTTCCTCCAAGTATCCTCCATGGATATTGAATGCCAATGCCTCAAACCCATACATGATTGCTACTTTGATTTCCAAAACTAATGTTAGTACATAGTATATCTAAACCTGTTAGGCCTTTAAACCTCCAACATGAACGAATCAACTTATGTGTATTTGGATCGGACTGGAATCCATTGTCTCACCCACAGTGCTTAGAGAATATTATTTTGAAGAAACAAAATCCCAACCAAGATTAATGATCGCATAAACTCACCTTTGGAGATCTCACAATATTACTTTATGGTACATCATTGAGGGTCTATGCCAACCCAACCATCTATACAAAGTCTCTATCTCCACCTAATCGAGTTTCCATTGTAGCCAAGACAATCATGAAGAAGTTGAAGATGGCCCTCTTCCATGATGGAGGCTCGGCAACGATGTCTTTGGACCATCGTTTGAGTCGTTTCCTATGTATTTGGATGATCTTGATTGGTGATGGGTGCTTACGTTCGGTAAAAGATATCATAGACTTGAAAATAGCAAGGGAAGTTGCTAGGTGTCTGAGAAAGGCATAGGAAGTGTCAAAATATAGAGATCAGGCAACAAAGCTTCTAGGCGCAAGAAATCATAGAGATGCAACAAATTCATTGTGTATAGTGAATGAATCTTTGTTAATCAGCCCAAATTTTGAGCAATTACTTGAATTGAAAGCATTAGCACTTCTGATATTGCGAAATTATGAGGAGGTCATATAGGTATGTGAGAAAAGCTTAGAATCTGCATAAAGGAACTATTGCTTTGTGAACAATGACAATCAATTATGCAATGAGGATTCATTGGAAAGTCTAGGGCAGTTTCCTGTCAAATTATGGCACTGAAAGATGTGTTCCATGGCACATTTCCACTTGGGAAGGTTGGAGGAGGCACTCAATTTATTGCTGAAATATGAGGAAATAAATTATGCAGTTCAAAAGTATGGAATAGAGAGTATGGAATCTTTGACATCATATATGGCTACAATTTGTGATCTACGAGGCCATAAGGTTGCAGGAAATAAACCTTTTCAATAAGGTAAGCATGCAGAATTAGTGGAGCATGATATAGCTGCTTTGGCATGCAATGGAGAATCACGGCATTTCAGTGTTGTTTGTTTTTGCAATCGTGTAACTGCCTCCTAAGCTCTGGGCTATATCGTTGATGCTATTGCAAATTGGAGCCGAGCCATTGCCCTGGAAGCAAACTATCCCAAGGTTATTTCTTAGAGAGACACATTACATGAAAATGTTAGATATTATGGACAAGCAATCGTTGATCTACAAGAGCTTATAACACTCTTACAGAGCCAACAACGGAGCAAAGAAAGCCAACCAGGGAGATTGGGAAGCTTGATCACTAGCACACAATATATTATGCAAGCTCGTGAATGACTTGCCAAAGCAGAAGAAGAAATGAAAAGATAAATTCCTTTGGATCATTATTTGACCTTGGGTGTTGAGGCTTCAAGTACTATCGCTGAGATCAAGAAGGCTTATCGAAAAGCTACTCTCAGGCACCATCCAAATAACGCTGGGAAGTTTTCAGTATGAAGTGATAGTGGGGATGATGGCTATGGCAGTTTTCAGTACCCTTTGAACAGTGCTCATGATTGGCGAAAACATCATGATGCTCTGATTACACTCACCCAGGAGATTGTTGAGCTCAGGAGGTATTCTTCACTAGCTTGGTGCGTTAGCTTGAGAAGAATAGTAATCAGCCTTGTAAATGATTAGTTAAGTGGAGTAAGTAATTAATTTATTCCTTCCTGAGTTTTAACTTAGGATAAGTAAATTTGATGTGTTTTATTCTTTTGTTTACTTAATGAATCATAGTCTAACGTTATGAAGATAAATAATTTTATTGGCCAATATCCGAGCCATTTATCTCAAGATATGAGATGAGGGTTTGATTAGGAGGCTCGAGGGAATGTTGCCTTCACTGAACATGCTTTGCTTTCTTCATAGACTATGTATCCTTTGCCTACATCTACTTCCAAGTGAATCTTTCCACACATAGGACTCCACTTTCTCAAGATATCCAACTTTTGTCTAGCCCATAACCCCATTCCATCTTCATTCTGATTAGAGAAAAAGAAGAATCCCATTTGCATGGGAGATTATCTTTTTGCATTGTTTTAAATTTTCTTCTTGCTATGTGTTTTTTTGGTGGTGGGGTTGGGGTGGGATAGGGTTGCTCAACACTCTACTTTGATTTGCAAAACAATGGAGTCTGATCTATGCTTCACTTGGACAAACAACTTCAACACTTGGTGATTTTTCTAGAAAGCCACTCTATTGTTTGACACTGAAAAAGACTTCACAACTATACCTTCACAAATTAAGATTTAGTCTTTACATAGAAATTTTATTTTCACCATTGAGCCTAAGTGATTTGGCTCCCTTAATCTTTCTTTGAAGACTATATCGTTGGGATGTTTTTCTCTTACATCTGTTATAAGATATTTTTGATGAATTTGAGAAGGTTGAATTAGAAGATTTTCTAGATCCTCATAACAAAAAAAGGAGTTTTGTGCCATTGGGTTTCTTGATTTGACGTGTGGTCTTACCTAAAAAGATTTTCAGAGGTAAAAGTTGATGAATTATCAAGATTGAAATGCATAATGTTTTTTATGTTTGTCTTGAGTTTGTATGCAGATATCCTCTTCAACAGTGATGCAAGTCAATGTGTACAATGTTGTAACTCGATTGAAAAAATAAACAAAAGAATAAAAAACCTTCTGACATGAAATGTTATCAATGTAGAAAACATATCATCATATACAAATATATATGTTATTTTTATACCCCACTAGACCGGATGGAACTGATTTTGACAGAGGTGATAACTAAAAGGTAGGTTAAAGTAGAGAATTATTATAAGAAGTGGCTACCATATGATTCCTTAGTTAGAAGCCACGACCTTAGCCTTGTTCCTCTTGTCTTCTCCAAGCTCCCATTGGAGCTAGAAATGCCCCACGCATGCTTTTATCTAGAGCTGGAGTTGGTTAACCTTGTTGTGGTTGCTGGCAATATTGACCCATCAAAGTCCAAAGGCAGAGAAGAAGTTGTTGAAATTGAAAAAATGCATAAACTTATCAAAGAATATAACCTGAACGGTTAGTTCTGATGGATATGTCCACAAAAGAATAAAGTATAGAATGGTGAGTTGTACTACTACATTTGTGGCACAGGAGGTGCCTTTACACAGGTTATCCTTTGCCCTTGTCAAATACTAGTTATGTCTGATGAAGAATCTATAGTTTCACCTAAAGTAGTCAGGTCCTCTTTACAACTCAATATGGATGAAATATGTAACTAGGTGAGGGTTTTATAACTAAATTTAAAGAGGCAAGGTACATGCTATGGCCAATATAGTTGAGATATGTCACTGGGTAAAGCTTAAAAAAAAAATGTTGAAGCTAATACTCCCACAAAAAATAAACAAATAAATAATACATATATCTATATATATATATATATATATATATATATATATATATATATATATATATATATATATATATATATATATATATATATATAGATAGATAGATAGATAAGATTTGTATTTTGGTTTTTTGTCTCTCTCCAAGTATAATAAATCTAAGGTTAAGATGTCTTTATGTTGTTCAATCATTCATCTAGAAATTAATTGAATTGAGTTTATCACTGACATCAACATTTATTGTCTTGGTTATTTTTTTCTTGTAAGAAGCCTCTTCCTATCACTCATTTTCTTCACAACAAGAGCTACCACAACCACGACAACCATTTTAATTATGTTTTGGAGCATTGGGAGTAGGATTTAGTGCATTTTCATAAAGAGGATAATTATGGGAAGTAAGAAGAAGGTTATGGGCAATTATTTCTTTGGTAAATCGCTTCTCAAAATGGTGTTATTCATGTCCCTTATGCAAAATTCATGGCTTTTCAAGGTTTTATTTTTTTCCATGTCTTTAGAGTTAGCTTATCTGTGTGGTTTGGATAGTGTTCCAACCACGGTGCTCTTCCCTTAAGAGGGTTGTAGTTAGAACATTGTACAATAATGTATTACAAGATTTGTATTTTGGTTTTTTGTCTCTCTCCAAGTTTAATAAATCTAAGGTTAATATGTCTTTATGATGTTCAATCATTCATCTAGAAATTAATTGAATTGAGTCTATCGCCGACATCAACATTTGTTATCTTAGTTATTTTTTTCTTATAAGAAACCTCTTCCTATCACCCATTTTCTTCACAACAAGAACTACCACAACCACGACAATAATTTTAATTATGTTTTGGAGCATTGGGAGTAGGATTTAGTGCATTTTCAGAAAGATGATAATTACGGGAAGTAAGAAGAAGGTTATGGGCAATGATTTCTTTGGTAAATCGTTTCTCAAAATGGTGTTTTTCATGTCTCTTAAGAAAAATTCATGGCTTTTCAAGGTTTTGTTTTTTTCCATGTCTTTATAGTTAGCTTATATGTATGGTTTGGATAGTGTTCCAACCACAGTGCTCTTCCTTTAGGATGGTTGTAGTTAGAAAATTGTATAATAGTGTTAAGTATAATAAAAAATATTATCCGTTAGGGGTTTGTACAATAGTTTTGAGGGTAAAGTAGTATTTGTGGAGAGAGATATGGTGCTCTAGGGTACACTCACTTTTCTTTTTACCTAGATAAGCAAATGATGACAACTTTGTATTTTGCAATGACAAGGATAACTATGTATTGGAGCTCGACCTTGAGCCCTTCAATGCATCATTTCCTTACCCAACACGACCATCTTCCATTGGTAATGGAGTTCAATTTTTGAACCGACATTTTTCTTCAAGACTATTTCATGATAAAGAAAGCATGCATACATTGTTGGATTTCCTTTGAGGACACAAATACCGCATCCATGTCATTTTTCTTTCCTTTGTTAATATATTCCATCATTGTGTTTGATAGTTAATTCATTATTATTCTATGCACAATAAATCTCTATCAAATAGAAGAGAAGGATGGCATGGTTGTTTTAGAGATATATAATATGAATTGATTAAAAATTCACAGGGCTATTTCGATTCTCATCTTTCTATTTCACTTCTTTAGAGAAAACTATATATTCAAATACAAACTCAACTCAAATCAAACTAAAATAGAGAAGCCTAATTATGAAGATGTTTCTCTCTCCACTACCTTGCAATGACGTTATTTTTCTTAATTATACTTGAATTTCACTGATAATAACCTGGATTTATATATCGCTTTTAGCACCAAATTGACATCACAGTAAACATACGAATATCCCATTAAGTATGACCTAAAGATGATTCAAATAATCTCACCTTTAGCCTAAGCACATGGCAGAGTAATTTATGAGGTGTGAAGTTTTATTAAAGGCACTGTTTGTTTGTTTGTTTTGGTTAGAAAATGGTTTGCTCTTGGTTTTATGTGACTTTAGATGTATCATATGTAGCATGTTGATAAATGGGAAAGAATAATGCGTGACGTTTATCTTGCAAAAAAATGATGTTGAATGAAAGGATACAGAGTTTAACCAAGCTACATTTTGCTTTGGTGAAGGCAAAGGAACATCTTAAAAAGCTACCTAAGAATAAACCATATACAAAGTTTGAACATAAGTTATATATGGATTTTTCTTTTGCAGATGTGTTCTTTTTTCTATCCAAGATATCACAGCAAGAAAAATATTGATATTGTAGAAATTGTTTGAGGACCTCATTGAGGTCAATTTTTTTGATGTCTTACTTGATTGATACCTTCTCATGATAGGAAGGCTTTAAATATGAATTAATATGTTCCCAAAACAAATTAGATTCAAATTTTATAGATATAAAATATAAAAGCAAATGCCAATGCCTTCGTTTGATTGTTACTTGACTCTAGTGTGGGTAGGTTACAGGAAATGTGATTGGAAAAAGGATGGGAGACAATGCAGAGAATGTATTGGATATGATTCATTTTTTGTTGGAGATCCCTCAAGCACCTGAGCCATCAACTTTGGAAATGTTTCTAGTAGGGATTCTTATGGTTTTTAATGTTGTGATTCTTTCACCTCATGGTTATAATGGGCAAGAAAATGTTTTAGGAATGCCTCACAACACATCGATGGATAGGTAAACAATTTTTTTATAATTGCATTGTACATTCCATGATATCCTCTCTTTATTGTTTGATTGTATTTTGAATGTTTCTTTTGATTTTGTTTTGTATTTTAACTATGAAATTTAAAATACTTGGTATCATGTCCATTTAAACAACGACCAAATCTTGAAGATGAAATTAGTATTACACCACTGATTGAAATCCTTTTAGTTGTTTTGTGTTGAAGGTTTTTCATGACTATTAGAAAAGTTTACTTTCATGTTGTTATTTGAGCACATTTTGTTTATATTCTTGACCAATTTCATGCATTAAAGAATGAAATGTTGTTGCGAATAAAATGACAAGGATTGGACATCACACCTCAGATTATTTTTTCTCACAAGTTATCTATAGCTTGAGATTTTTAGCATGTAACTTAGTTGGCATGATTGTGCCTAAGCTTTCCTTGAATGTTGTATACTAAGTTACTAATGTGTTCTTTTCTATGGTGGTGTTTTATATTCTTTGTTTATACAAGTCATCTGGCCACATAGTGGCCACAATCAATCAACTAATAAAAACTTGTTTGTGTTTCTTGCTTTTATGGGGAAAAATGGCTTTAACATTGCTCATGTTGAGGTATATGTCATATAAATCCTTTATAGTATACTTTAGTTTATATTTTAGTGTTCATTGTCTTTCATGTCTTACACTTTGCACTGTATCTTCTTTTGTTTTCAAAAAAGGAACTTAGTATTGATGGTAAGTGATAAGATTCGAAGAAAGAGGAGAATAATAACACTGGAGCGACAAATGCAAAAACAGAGAGAGAAGAGAATTGGTCTAGTGGTACCCTTAAATCCAATATCCTGCATAAGTCACACACATAGAGATTGATGGTCAAATATTCAGAGTTGGTGAATTCACGTGCAATATCTTGGCAACACAATGATAATTTTTTGAAATGATGAAACAACATTTCATGTGTAAATTGTAATCTAACCAATATTAAGTTGAAAACTCATATTGTAATATTTGACATTTCATATAATATAATTTATGTGGTTGAAATCATTTATAGTTGCACTTGATATTGTTTAGTATTGTAATTAACATATGTAAATTTGTGTTTTCATATTAGATAAACTAGTGCACATTGTATGAAATTTTTTAAATTTAGCCGCAAAATCATACTAATTAATTTATGTTGATTAATAATGAACACATAAAATCAATCTAAAACTACTAAATTAGTAGTTTATAATGATTAATGATGAACACAAATAAAATTAATATACGACTAAATTAGTCGTTTATAATGATTATGAATGAAAATAAATTAAATGAATATAAACTACTAAATTATGCGTTTATATAATGAATATGAAACTACCAAAAAAAGATAAATGACTACTGCAAATGATAAATATGTGATTACAAATGACAAATTTTTCATATAGACGACTATTAGTAGCTAATTTACAGTATCTTATAACACGACCAACATTTTGGTCATATTTCTTTAGTCATTAAATGGTTTTCTCGGATGATCATATAGTAATATATTTTGTTGTATATTTGGTCATTAATTGTGGATATTAATGACTATATTTATGACGAAATATATACTAGATGATAAAACTGATACGTCCAATTAACGACTAATCTAAAAACGAATAAAAGTTGGTCGCGTTATAAGATACTATAAATTAGCTACTACTAATCACCAACTGAAAAATTTCCGTTTATATGCAAATTTTAGTCATTTTTTTATTAACTAATTAGTCATTTTCTACTAGTGTTGAGGAGGATAACATATGCTTGAACTGTAAGTTTATCCTTCCGATGAATCCCTCAGATTATGTTTAACGAACCCTGAGAATGAGTGGTTTGGTCCCATCATGTTCGACGAGTCCATCATTATTTGATGTTTTAACGAGTCTTGCGAAGGTCTAACTCAACATATTTTTCATGTTTAAAGAGTTTGAAAAAGAGGCAAAAAAAAAACAAACAAACAAACCTCCAAATGTCCCTTTTCATAAATAGTCTCTTGAGTCCAAAAAGGTAGAAAGCAATACTAAGGAGAACCTATTAGCCATTTTTTACTAAGGTATTCCTTTTTTTCTAGCTAGTCTATCTCAGTCCAGAAAAGGGTTAAACTTATACTAAGTAGACATCTTTTCATTTACTTTAATGAGTTAGAAAAGACAAGTGTTCGACAACCTTTTTATATTTTGGGTCTCAAAAGAGCTGAAAGAGGACTCCAGGGGGTGTCTAGTCAATTTAGTGTCCTAAATTGCTCTACATAAATTATCAATCCGGGTATCATAAGCTGATGAAGTGTAGTGCATTGTTTGTGCTAAGTAACCCTTCTTACTTCGTTGTTTTGTATATGTTTGTATATTGTTTTGTTTTGGGGCGTTTCCTTAATTCCTAATGATGTACAGTCTGGATTATGAGGGAACTGAATCTAAATTTCTTTAAAGGTGAACTAATCAAAATCTAAGTTAAAGGAAGGGAGAAAAAAAACAGAGTATCTATCCTACCTTGTCTTCTATTCCTAAGTCAAAGATTAAGAGGTGAATTTGTAAGGCAAATTGAAATAATTACAGAGAATGAAACTAACTAAAGCACTTTTAGTTGTCCAAGCCTCCAATTTTGGAAAGATAACTTTCTTGAGATGGCAAACAAACAACGTACTGTACTTTACAATTTAAAGAACTAAATCAAATATACAGGGAACAACTAAGTGATTACAATCCTTGTGTGAAATGAATATTTAACCATTTAGTCTAGGATAGATATCAACTTGAAATGGTGACCAAGAAACACATTTATCCACACAGTGTATTAGCAGTCTGAACTAGAAAGTAAATAATAGAGGAAACAATCAGTAAGCAAACTAATCAAAAATACATTCTTGTTACTTTTCCACCTTACCCTGTTAAAGAAAAACAAGTTTCCATTTATGAAATAGATAGAAAAAACAAGACCTTACCATCGAAGTCTATCATTATGCTACTGAACAAAATTCAAAGGAAACAATTACAGGCAAAATTGAAATGAAACAACTACAGGAAATCAACCTAAACTACAAATACTACTAAAATAAATAATGAAACTAAACTGAACAGTAAACAAAATAACAAATGAAAAACCTCTTTCAGTGCAGGAGCCCTCTGCAACTGATTGAGTTGAGCTGCTAACTCACTGAAGATACTCTTTCAAATGATCACTTGATCAAACATGGCTTCATATCATTAACAGGAAAATGAGTTTCAAAATTACAGAGAAGTAAGTCTGAGCTTAACACATGAAGAAATTTGAAATCCTTCTCAGTTCTTTACAATTCATATTTAAAGAAAAACTCCTAATTGTCTTTTGAGAGAATTTAGCTACAGGTGGTCCATGTATTACAACAGATCTGCATGAATGGGTGATCAGCTACAGGTGACTTTAAGTCAGCAAGGTAGTTGCGTGAAATTGTTATCACCGGTGGCTAGTTCAAGTAAATGCTACAACAAAAGCTGTCGGATTTATTAAATAGCCACGAAGAATGGACACAGAGTCCTATTGCTCCCGGGTTTCCTCGTTTGACTCCACCTTTGATTGTGGTCTTGAGCTGGCTTCTTTATCGATTTGGGCTGGTTGACTAGGATAGGATCCATGTCGTGACCATTCCAGAGATGCCCATGTGGTTGATTTCCTCATTTGACACCTGTAACCTGCTCAACCATGGAAGTAGCTACGAAACACACGGTTAGCTACAGAATGGGCTACGTTCCGTAGCTAAATTGCATAAACTTATTTCAAATAGAAAAAACATAAAATTATAACATGTTAATCATTTAATGTCTTCCTTGAGACAAAATATATCATTTATCAATGATGGGGATTTATCTTTTATGGAAAAACAAGAGAAAGAAGTGAGAAAAGTTGTAAAGGGGAGAGTAATTTTGAGAGCCAACATACCCCCACTACAAAATCATTGCATGTCCCCATGCAATTTTTCCAAAACTGTGAACTCTTCTTTCCTATTGCATCTGCTTAGATATCTCTTCCAGTACATCTAACTTTATTCTCTTGCTCTTCTTTGAAGTGACAACCATCCTTGGTTTCTTCATGAGAAGTCTATATTTAAGTTTGATCATTGTCTTTTTCAAGTTTCTATTCTTCCTCTTCAACTTCCTATTTTTCTTGTACCATAGACCTAGGTGTAGTATTGTATTATCATGAATGGCTTTATCCAATTTGCTTTGTTCCTTTAGGGCTTCATTTTCTTTCTTAATATGCCTGTTCAATATCCCCAACTCATAGATTTCTTATTTGAGCGAGTCAGCCAGAGGTTATTGTGGATTGATAGGTTGTTCTGGATTGGCTGAGGAACCTGGATCCCTTGAGGCATTTTTCTTTCCTAGTGATTCTATGTAATCATAAATTTGTTGTTGTATTGGATCTATGCCTGGGGATCCTCTGTTGGGGCTGCCTTCAAAATATTGTCTAGGAGAGTTTTGAGGACTGTATGTAAATGGAATATTTTCGGGAGATGGAGATGATACTGGGGTTTCTCCTTCCAGATTGATGAATTTTGTTTCCTTTGATGATACCTTCTTTACCATTCCTCTGAGACTAGAGCTTCTTCTAAGTTGTAGGAGTTTTATGTTCTCCTCATTTGCACCCTTGATTTGTCTCCTAATCTCTGTCAATTTTTCAGAGATTGGTTGTTCATCATCTGGTTGTAATGGAGATTCAGGTGTGTTCTCAGTAATTCCACCAGCTTTCTCTTTTATCTTCTTCATCTGCTTGACTTGTTTTCTGATCTCTATTAATTTTTCAGAGATTGGTTCTTCTTCATCATTTTTCTGTACTGAAGGCTCAGGGTTTCTTTGAATGGTGAGATTAGTCTTCTTTCTCCTAATCTTTCTGACACTATCTTTTTCAGGAGATTCTAGTGCCTCTTGGAAATGGTTTCTTATCAGAAAGTTTTCCCAGGTGTCCCCTATTCTCTTCAAATGATATTCAACTAGGATTTTGACCAACCTGTGATGGTACATGGTTGTCTCCAGAAATTCTATTTTCTTTTGTACATTTTAAGCCATTCTCCTTAGACTGTTTAGAAGGAAGAAAGGGAGGTTGATGTTTCCATTGTCTAGAAAGTTCATCAATAAACGTATATGGTAAACATGCATACATTTGAATCTTCCCTCATAGGTAATAAATTTTTGTAATATCAAAAGCATGCTTCTCCCTGACCTGTCGCAATTTCTCTTGGAACACCAAAGTGAGTAAAGATGTCCTCAAAAGGAAATTAACTACAAATTTTTCATTAGAAAAAGGTAATGTTTTGGCCTCTACCCATTTAGTGACATAATCAATGCATACCAATATATACTTTTTCTGCTTAGATGGAGGATTAATTGGCCCAACAAAATCTAAGGCCCACTTTTCAAAAGGTTCGATGAGTACCTGAGTTTGTAATGGCATTTCATTTGAGGGAGCAGGTTTCCCTACCCTTTGGCAGCTGTCACATCTCCTGACATATTCTTTAGCATCCTTGAAAATGGATGGCCAATAATATCCTAAAGAAATTATTTCATAGTTTGTCCTTTTGTCAGCAAAGTGCCCACCACATGGCTCATCATGACATGCCTTAAGAATCTCGGGCATTTCATCTTCCCTGACACACCTTATGATCATAAGATCTGGACCTGTTTTATACAATTCGTTAGTGATCCATGAATATCTTGCACTTACCTGAATAATTTTTCTTTTTTCTCTAGGAAACAAATGTGAAGGTAACTTCCTTGTGACTAAATAGTTAGCAATATTTGCAAACCAAGGAGTTTGAGTAGCTACTGCAAAAATATATTCATCGGGAAACTTATCTTCAATCGGAGAATCTTCTTTGATATTCTGAATTCTAGACAAGAAATCATCAATTGTGTTTTGTGTTCCAAGCCTATCTAACACAGTAATGTTGAATTCTTGCAAGAGTAAAAGCCATCTTGTAACTCTGCCATTAGTAATAGGTTTATTCATCAAATATCTAATTGCAGAGTGATCTGTATGCACAAAGGTTTCATAGCCTGTTATATAATGTCTGAACTTGTTAATTGCATGAACAACAGCTAAAAATTCCTTTTCAGTCACAGTATAATTTAACTTACTGGGAGTCAAATTCTTACTTGTATAGTAAATGGCATAAGGAATCAAATCTTTTTGTCCCAGTACAGCTCCCAGAGCTATATCTGAAGCATCTGGTGAAATATGGAAAGGGAGTTTCCAATTTGGACCTCTTAAAATGGGTGCTTCAAAGAATTTTGTTTTCAAGGTTTCAAATGCCAACTAGCAATCAGAATTCCAATTGAATTCACAATATTTGGTAAGCAATTTAAAGAGTGGGGATGCTATTTTAGTGAAGTTTTCTATAAATCTTCTATAGTATCCTGTAAATCCCAGAAAACTTCTAACATCCTTTTGGCAATTTGGAATTGATAATTTAGAGATGACTTCAACTTTAGATTTATCAACTTTAATCCCATCTTCTGAAATTTGATGTCCTAAAACAATACCTTTTGTAAACATCATAAAACATTTTTCATGGCTTAGTGAAAGGTTTGTTTCCTTACATCTTTTAAGAACTTTTTCCAAATTTTCCAAAGCTTCTTCAAATGTATTTCCATAGACTGTAAAATCATCCATATATACCTCTACACAATCATGTATCAGATCAAAAAAAAATCCTAGTACTGCTCTTTGGAATGTTGCAGGTGCATTACATAATCCAAAAGGAAGTAGTCGGTAGGGATAAGTTCCCCATGGACAAGTAAATGTGGTCTTATCCTGATCTTCAGGTGATACCTGAATTTGATTATAACCACTAAAACCATCCAAGAATGAGAAATACTTCTTACCTGCTAATGTATCTAACACTTGATCTATAAAAGGCAAAGGAAAATGATCTTTAAGGGTTGTTTTATTCAATTCTCGGTAATCAATGCACACCCTCCATTTACCATTATTTTTAGGCACAATTACCAAAGGACAAAACCCATTGGCTATCTGAAATTGGGTAAATGAAGTTTACATTCAGTAATTTTTGGAGCTCTTCTTTCACAATCTCTCTAAGATTTGGATTCATCCTTCTCTGAGGTTGTTTGATAGGTCTACAATTTTCCTCAATATAGATGTGATAGATACAAGTCTTAGTATCAATGCCTTTCATGTCAGTATATTCCCATGCAAATGCAACAGAATGTTTTTGTAATGTTTTAATTAGCTCTTATTGTTGTAGTTTCTCCAAGTTTTTGTTTATGTTCAATGTCCTACCTGAAAAGATTTCAATTGTAGAGCTACCAAACTCTTCCATAGAATAAAGAGACATCTGCCTAGATGACAAATATTCAACATTAGATTTTTCTTGAAATTTCTCATGGTCATATTCTGAAGATGATTCAAAATTTTCCAGTGTATTTAAAATTTGACTATCTTCACTAATTTTTGAAATAGTAAAGAGAGGTTGAATATCATCTTCATCATCAATCCATTCTTTGTCATCTATTTCTGTGATTGATTTTGCTGGAGGATATAGAGTAAATTTCTTTGTTGAATTACCATAAGAAATAGACATGTCATCAGATCTACAGCTAATAAAAGCATCATTTGTGGCAAGCCAAGGTCTTCCTAATATGAGTGGATTTCCTCCTAGATTGTTCTTGGGAGTTAAGATCATGAAATCAATAGGATATTCCCAAGAATCTAAGGATAGTGAAATATCTTCTAATACACCATCTGGTTTGATTACTGATCTATCTGCTAGTTGCAGTAAGGTAGGTGTGTAGAGAAGATTAAGAAGCTTAAGCTGCTCCATAGTTTGTTACTCATGATATTTATTGCTGCCCCTAAGTCAATCAATGTATTTGGAATTTCAACTCCATTAATATGTGTTTTCACAATTGGACTTCCTGGATCCACATATTTTTGTATGGCAATTTTTCCCATCATTATGTCTACTATTTTTCGTACCAGGTGAATTCTTTCTGTTTCTTTTGCTTTTCTTCCTGGTTTTTTTATGCTCAACTCCTTTATTGTTTTAGCTGGAATTGGAATTCCTCTAATGGCTTGTAGCAAAGGGATTTTGATACAGAAATTCTTCAATTCATCTAGAAAATTATAGTTGGGCAACAAGATTTGTTTTTCTACCCCTCTATCAATTTGTAGTCTTTCAAGAAAGGGAGGTGTAGAAGTAGATGCAGGTTGCTCAATGATAGGAGTTGTGTTCACTGATTCTTTTTGTTTTTCTTTTCCAATGTTTTGATTTTGAAGGGATTTTCCCTCAAAACTTTTATTGACTTTTAAAGAATCTTCCTCAGAACTGTCTTTTTCCTGAATAGCTACATAAGGTCTTTCCTTCTCTAATATCCTACCAAATCTCAGTTGAACATCATCAAGATCTAGAGGAATGATCATATAAGTTGGAAATTGTTGTCCTTCTACCATATAAGCATTCTGAGGATTTTTATTGCTGGGGTTTGGTAATGGTTGGGTAGGTAACTGATTTGGTTTCTGCTGAAATGGTAGTAAGAGTTGAGGACTTTGGTTTTGTTGTGGAATTTGTTGTGGAAATGGTAATGAAAGTTGAGGGTTATGATTTTGAAGTTGTTGCTGCTGATTTTGTTGTGGAATGTGTGGGGGAGGATAATTCTGATATGATGGAGGATATTGATAATATTAAGAAAATCTCCCATAAGGGTTTTGTACTCCTTGTGCCCAAGATTGAGATTGAGATTGAGGTTGACGCCAAGTTTGCTGCCAAGAATTCCAGTTTGGTGGGGGCTAAAGATAAATTTGATTGTTAAATCCCTAATTTTGTGGCCCCTGTCAAGGTCTTCTAGCAACAAAACAAAGAGGTTCTGTAGAATTTGGGACTGTTTCCTCTTGAAAGACAGCCTTAGGACCTAGGATTGAAGGACAACCCTTGGTCTCATGGCTTTCTGAGCAAATCATACAAGTTTCTACAATTTTTGCATCTAAAGGGCATTCCCTTAGAGCATGTTTTTTTCTACATTTTGGACAAAAAATGGCTAAAGCATCAGCCTCGGTTTTCTGCTTGTTTTGTATTTTAAGGGTGTCTAATTGCTCACTAAGACTCCCTAGAATGTCAGTTTTAAATTCATCAAGCATATTACCAATTTCTACCCTACTTACAGATCCCATTGTAGATTTGTTTACTCTAACAAGAGAAGGATCTCTTGGCCCTTTCCCAATTTTAGATTTCCCTCTTGAGAGATGAACACACAATTCTCCTATATCATTTAATGGAAGTTGAGAGATATCTCCCTTCCCCATCATGTTAAGGATATATATCCACTCATCTCTAATGGCTTTTAATAAAAGAGCTTTCAAGGTTTCTTCATCTAAATTGTTCATCTTTGCTCTTTTCAAATTATAGTTGAATCTCTCAATCAAATCTTCTAAGTTTTCATCCTCTCTTTGCATCATTTTGAACACTTCATCTTTGTGATTGGTAGGTATGCAATAATCCAAATACCTATCCAAAAACGTTTTTTTCATGTCATTCCATGTTCTAATGGACTAAGTGACTAACTCCATGAACCCCTTCAAAGCAGCTCCTTTCATTGTTGAAGGAAACAATTTAAGTTTTTGAGAGTCTTCTAGATAGTCATAAGTTCTGCACAAGACTTCAAACTCAAATAAGAATGTTTCAAGATCCTCACTTTTCAACCCATAGAAGTTTGGGAGGACAGAAGGTGAGATATTTTTCATTGTGGCATTTGTTTCCTCATCCACTATAGGGAATCCAAAATAATTATCTATTTCCCTATTTCCTCTACCTCCTCCATTATTTCCTCTACCTTCTCCATTATTTCCTCTACCTCTTCCTCTACCCCCTCCTCCAAACAGTGTGAATTCTCCATCTTGTTCTTCTTCTGCCATTATAGTTTCTTCAGGGTCAGTATAGGGTTCAACCTGCAAGGTTACTTTCTCCTCTTCTAGTTCTTCTATTAATGGGATATGGGAGAGAGGTTCTACTTCTTCTTCCTCACCAGGTATTCCTAATTCTTCAACTAGAATGTGTTCTCCTGTGGAGGTGAAAAAGGCTATCCCTGCTGTTGGAGATTCAAGATTTTTCTCCCCTAGGACTGACTTGGTAGATGAAGTAGGAGATTCTTTTGACTGGATTTCTGCCCCTGGAATTTCAGGAGTCCTATGGCTGGGAGTATGAGTTTGGGATGGAGGTATATCTTTTCTTGTTCTTGGTGGAGTAGGTGGTGTTGTAGGAATTGAACTTCTGCCCCTAGCTATAAATCTACCCCTAGAGTCTCTTTCTCTATGCATGTCATTTTTTTTTAATGTAAGAGATAAGGCTACCTAGCTACAATTCCCTGGAAATAGCGCCAAAATGTCTAGTCAATTTAGTGTCCTAAATTGCTCTACATAAATTATCAATCCGGGTATTGTAAGCTAATGAAGTGTAGTGCATTGTTTGTGCTAAGTAACCCTTCTTACTTCGTTGTTTTGTATATGTTTTTATATTGTTTTGTTTTGGGGGGTTTCCTTAATTCCTAATGATGTATAGTCTAGATTATGAGGGAACTGAATCTAAATTTCTTTAAAGGTGAACTAATCAAAATCTAAGTTAAAGGAAGGGAGAAAAAAAACAGAGTACCTATCCTACCTTGTCTTCTATTCCTAAGTCAAATATTAAGAGGTGAATTTGGAAGGCAAATTGAAATAATTATAGATAATGAAACTAACTAAAGCACTTTAGTTGTCCAAGCCTCCAATTTTGGAAAGATAACTTTCTTGAGATGGCAAACAAACAACTTACTGTACTTTACAATTTAAAGAACTATATCAAATATACAGGGAACAACTAAGTGATTACAATCCTTGTGTAAAATGAATATTTAACCATTTAGTCTAGGATAGATATCAACTTGAAATGGTGACCAAGAAAAACATTTATCCACACAGTGTATTAGCAATCTGAACTAGAAAGTAAATAACAGAGTAAACAACCAATAAGTAAACTAATCAACAATACATTCTTGTTACTTTTCCACCTTACCCTGTTAAAGCAAAACACGTTTCCATTTATGAAATAGATAGAAAAAACAAGATTATACCATCGAAGTCTATCATTATGCTACTGAAAAAATTCAAAGGAAACAATTACAGGCAAAATTGAAATGAAACAACTACCAAAAATCAACCCAAACTACAAATACTACTAAAATAAATAATGAAACTAAACTGAACAGTAAATAAAATAAAAAAAGAAAAACCTCTTTCAGTGCAGGGGCCCTCTTCAACTGATTGAGTTGAGCTGCTAACTAGCTGAAGATACTCTTTCAAATGATCACTTGGTCAAACATGGCTTCATATCATTAACAGGAAAATAAGTTTCAAAATTACAGAGTAGTAAGTCTGAGCTTAACACATGAAGAAATTTGAACTCCTTCTCAATTCTTTACAACAGATATTTAAAGAAAAACTCTTAATTGTCTTTTGAGAGAATTTAGCTACAGGTGGTCCACGTATTACAACAAATCTGCATGAATGGGTAATCAGCTACAGGTGACTTTAAGTCAGCAAGGTAGTTGCATGAAACTATTATCATCGATGGCTGGTTCAAGTAAATGCTACAACAAAAGTTGTCATATTTATTAAATAGCCACAAGGAAAGGACACAGGGTCCTATTACTCCCGGGTTTCCTTGTTTGACTCCACCTTTGACTGTGGTCTTGAGCTGGCTTCTTTGTCGATTTGGGCTGGTTGACTAGGATAGGATCCATGTCATGACCATTCTAGAGATGCCCATGTGGCCGGTTTCCTCGTTTGACACCTGTAACCTATTTAACCATGGAAGTAGCTATGGAACACACGATTAGCTACAGAATGGGCTACGTTCCGTAGCTAAATTTCACAAACTTATTTCAAATAGAAAAAACATAAAAGTATAACATGGTAATCATTTAATGTCTTCCTTGAGACAAAATCTATCATTTATCAATGATGGGGATCTATCTTTTATGGAAAAACAAGAGAAAGAAGTGAGAAAAGTTGTAAAGGCGAGAGTAATTCTGAGAGCCAACAGGGGGGTTCCTTTTTTGTAGGTTTATAGAGCCCGAAAAAGTGATAAAACTATGCTTCTTGGTCAAAATGGTTTGTTTCAACCGACACATCGTCAAATTCATTAAAACAGTTGTCATCCTGCTCAAAACACCACCAAAATATTAAAAATACTTGTTTCTTGATAAAATTGAGTCACATTGGGGTCAAAACACTAATAAAATAATGATGAAAATGACCATAAAATAGGCAAAAGGTAGGCTCATTTTTACCATTTCACGATTGCCTCTTGGAGAGTGAGTTTTGAGTGTTTTTTCC
The DNA here is from genome assembly GCA_031772625.1 of Pinus tabuliformis. Lineage (NCBI taxonomy): Eukaryota > Viridiplantae > Streptophyta > Pinopsida > Pinales > Pinaceae > Pinus > Pinus tabuliformis. Next base: position 1,520,645,956 of record CM062816.1, read on the forward strand.
CACAACATTCTGCAGTTTCTTGTGACTAATCCAGTGGATCATTTCAAGTGTCATCACTTCCAGGTAGGAGCTAGAACCTTTATCTTTCTTTTCATGGTTCCATTTTGTGACTTCATGCACATTTTTCAAGGTTTTGAGGCCCCTAGGGCTCTAATTCCTCGCCCTAGTTCCAACGCACCCCTAAAAGGTCGAAAGGTACATTGTTTAGGAGGAAAATACACTAGGGCTAGCACTGCAACGCACTATTTCCTTAGGAGGGTGCGTTAGGTGCAATCCCCAACTTGGTTTTTCTTGTTTGCCTCAAATTTTCACTAGTTTTTTGCATGAAATTCATCTTCATGATTCTCCTTGTGATGTTGCATGTGTATATTGGAACAAAATGGCCTTTATACGGAGAGAAAGAGAACATGAAGAATAATATTTGACTTCAAGTAATAATCCTGCCACAATCCAAGTTTAAGATATTGTGGGCTCTTAAAATTCTCCTGGCTTCGTGGTATGAGGTATCAAATAAAGTTATTGAGGTATCTTGTTCGTGCATGGGATATTCAAGCAACAGCGTTCAGACTTGATGCATACACACTGGAAATACAGGTAGAGGTCATATATTTCTTGACTAGTATTTCAAGGTGAGGTGCCCCCGTCTCTTTGTCTGGTTCAAGGAGTGGTGGAGAAACAATCAAAGATTATGTCAGTACACATTGTTGACCAAGATCCCAACCAACTAAGGATGGAAAAATTGACATCAATTTTTTTCCTTTAATAACAATCTTGTTCCTTATTGTCATATTGGTCAGTAGTGCATCTCTCCATGTTGCAAATAAGTCACATATGCAGTATGCTCTAGAATGTCTAGAGCCTACAGTATTCAATTGGAGTGAAGGGGTATTGGCAAAAATGAAATAACAACTCACTAAAGCAAAATATGGATGGATAAAAAACTTTGGCTATGGTTTGATTCTGATCTCTTTTGCTCTAGAGCAAACTCCATTGCTCGGGCCACAACATATCACTCTCAAGCCATCAGATCTGAGAATCCCACAGATGAGGAGATGGGTGGATCTCATGTCTAGGCATGTAGGTCCTTCGTTGATGAGCTTCATACCTATATTCTTCATTTATTTACGTACGTAGATTATCATCATATAAGACTATCCATATGCAGGGATGGATTTTCGTAGAGACCCAAAGCTCATGCTTCCTAATAGCGAGCAATGGGGTGCCATAGGTAAGACATTTTGACCATTTTTTGTATTTTTAAGTTTTACATTTTTTTGTGATTTTTTATGTATATGACACTAAACTACTAATTTGTACACATGCAGATATTAGACCTGTTCGACCAGTGGGCCCTTCTTATCTTTATCATGCAAGAGACCCATAATAGGCACCAGCAGCGGTATAGGTGCATGCAGTAGGATGATAGGTACTATAGGATCTCAATGTGGTCAAGGTTGAGCATCATATGGAGGGGTTAACCCATGGTATAGTTGAGACTAGGGTTGACGATCTCCCTATGTGACTACAATGACATACTATTGGTGTGCTTGGTTGTATCAGTCGGCTTTTGTGCAAGATGGCTCACATAGTGGCAGGCTACCATGAGCACTATGATTAGTCTACTAGGAGGCTTATAGCCATATTTTGGTCGCATGTATATTTTAGGCTGTGTGGCCACATGTGTCTCAGGCACAAATTTTGTAAAACCAAAACTTTGATATATATATATCTCTATATATATATATATATATATATATATATATATATATATATATATATATATATATATATAACTATATATCTTCAATGTTTCTTATGGTTCTATTATTTTATTTCAATGTGATGTGATGTGTATTGAATTAATTTACATGTGTCGCAGATCTTTATCTAAAACATGATTAGCAAGTGCATTTGTCAACGTATTTATATTTCTAGAAATGATTTAATACTGGCTAAAATCAAAATATATTTCCAAAAGGCGAACCCTCATGAACATGAAAAACATAGTTGGACTTATAACTGAATAGACATTAGTCAATTGTAGTACTACAAGCTATGAGTCAAGTTTGATGACTATAAGGTGGATACCAAGTGAAATAGCATCAGACAACAGTTTGATCACTACGTTATGTTGAGTGATGTTATTTGTAAAGGTACTGATACAAATGCCTTGTAAACTCACTAACTCGCCAATTGTAGAAAATATGGCCCAAGCTACAGAAGAGAGGTTCTGGGTACTACGACTAGCACCATTAGCATAACCAACATATGGTTCGAGAGATGTTGATATTTGTAAACCAAATGTAAACATAATTAACAAAAACCTAGGAAACCCTGAGGGAACACACTGAAAACACACTCAATCATGCCTATATATAGTACGTACACAGTGCACTCTGCAAAAATCAAGCATAGTATTTCTTAAGGAACAACCCATTTCTAGGTTGCACCAAGGGAAATCCATCAAAATCAACTAACTCATATGCCCCTTTAGTAAGAACATGTTTGAAAATATATGGACCCAGCCACATTGGCTCGAACTTCCCCAATCCTAATTTATCAGACTCTTGATCATATAACAGAACGATATCTCCTTCCGAGAAGACATGGGGCTTGACACTCTTGTCATATTGCGCCTTGATACGTTTCTTATGGGCTTATTTAGCCATAGCGGCATCTCTTCGGGTTTCATCTAAGCGCGTCATATGTAAGAGACGTTCCTCTTCCACAAAAGTTCAACAACAATTTTGAGGGATGAAATTTCACATTCAATTGGAAGGATTGCTTCTAGACCATTGACCAAATGGAAAGGTGTAAATCCAGTAATAGTCCTAACAAAAGTTCGGTATGCACACAAAGCCACATAAAGAATGAGATGCAAGTTTGATTTATGGACCCCTATAATATGTTGAAACATTGTTTTAAGAACTTTATTAATCACCTCAACTTTCCCATTTGCTTGAGGATAGTAGGGAGTGTAAATTTCATGGGAAAGTCCCAGCTTGGTAGTTAATTCGGACATCATGTGATTCTGAAAATGTTTTCCATGGTTCGTAACTATATCTTGCGGAACACCAAACCGTGCAATGACATGGTTAAAGAAAAATAAAGCAGTTGTTTCACTAGTATTGTTATATGTAGGCATCGCCTCGACCCATTTGGTAAAATAATCAACCACTACGATGATATAGCCATGCCCCCCAGCTGAGTGAGGGTTACATGTCATGAAATTAATGCCCCATTTCACAAAAGGACCAATGAAAATAACAAGATGCAAAGGAGTGGGTGGGGCACAGAGCTTTTGATAAAAAAAATATGGCATGCATGACACTTATGGACAACGAGGATACAGTCGCGAAATATGGTAGGCCAAAAGTAACCAGCACGTAGGATCTTCTATGTGGTGGCATATCTAGATAAATGACCGCCACATGCCCCCAAATGGAATTCATTTAAGACTTTATCAACCTCCTCATGGGTGAGGCTCCTTCAAAAAATTGTATCAATACCCTGGCGATAAAGAGTGTCACCGATTCTAATATAATGTTTGGCTTGATATAGGATACATCACTGGTCAGAGCGAGAGGTATCAAAGCAGAAATTATGGGTCTGGAGATATATGAGAATGTCTCCATACCACGGGTCAGATGATGAAATCAGAAATAATGACTCATCTGAAATAGAATCACTAGATGTCATTTGAGCTTCAGAATTAGGAAGTTCGCAAATTAATTTAGCGAAAACTAAGGATTTCTTTGACTTGGATTTGACAAATTCCAAATCGAACTCTTGTAGGATGACAATCCACTTGGAGTATTTTACCCCCAGTAATTGTCGGGAGAGGATGTACGTCATGGGGTTGTAATCCAAAAAAACCATAGTTTTACATAGTAGGATGTAATGGTGAAACCTTTGAATAAATGTTAAAGCTAACTTCTCGACATGAGTGTACTTGACTTCGGTATCATTGAGATTCTGACTCAAGTAATAAATAGGATGTTCAGTTCCTACATCATCTTCATGAACCAAGACCATATAAATTGTAGTACTTGTAGCGACAAGTTACATAAATTAATTGCATTGGTAACCAGGGGGGTATTATAAATATGCTCAAACCAATACATCTTTTAGGGCATCGAATGTTTTTTGAGGAGCGTCATCCCAATGGAATGGGACCCCTTTCTTTAGCAAGCGAGTAAATCCTTTTGTTAGTCCGACGTAATTGGGAATGAACCCCTGAAGAAAGTTATCCTTCCCTTAGATTCGTTGAATCTGAAGGATGGAAAAAGGAGCAGGCAGATCAATGATCACTTGAACTTTCAAAGGATCAATACAAATTCCTTGTTTTGATACAACAAATCTGAGAAGACAATCGAAGATACTTTTTTTTGGATTGAGTCGAATGTTATAATGTCTACATTGAAAAAAGATGGCCCTAAGATGCAATGGGTGATCAGCCTGATGTCATGAATGAACAGGAAAATCATCTAAATAAGTTACACAATATGTTTGATGTCATGGAAGGTGTAATTCATGGCCCTCTGAATGTAGCCCTAGCATTCTTTAGTCTGAAAGGGATTTTTTGTACGCAAATGTGCCCCAGGGACAAATGAATGAAGTCTTATGTTGGTCTGCCAGGAGAATGTTGATTTTATTATAGCTGGAGAAACCATTAATAAATGAAAATATCTCACAACCGGTAGAATCATCAATGATCTGGTCGATGAACGAGGTGGGATAGTTTTCCTTCAAACAAGCATGATTTATGTCCTAATAATTGATGCACACGTGGATTGTTCCCTATTTTTCATAACATGAACAATATTAGACACCCAATCAGATAAAGGTACAAGATAGATGAAACCAGCTCATATAAGTTTTTCAACTTCAGTGGCCTTCTTGGGATGAACAAGGTGAAGGCGTTGCTGCACTGGTTTAGCACCAAGATTGGTTTTAATCTCATGCACAAGGATGTTTGGATCGATACCAAGAATTTCTTTATAAGACTAGGCAAAAACATCTATGAATTTCTGGAATAGGGCTTTATAATTCTTGACCTCATCTGGAAAACAAGACGCACCGAAATGTATATTTTCGACAATGTTGAGAGGGATGGTCTCTTCAATGTTCGACAAGTTATTCTCAAGATCGACATCATAAATGGATGTAGAATTTGTAGATAACTCAATGATATTAGGTCAATAAAGTTCATTAATATCATCCTCGAAGGAATCTGGCAAGGAGGAATGACGATGATCATCCCTTGGTGCATCATATGGCATCATGATCTCTATGATTCTCTCATCAGTGGAAAACATATGAGAAAAAGGATTAGAAGACATGCCATAATCTAAATAATGATCAACCCAATTGATTGAAGAGGAAGGATCAGAATAGGTTGCGCAAGCTGAATGGATGGCTTTGTAATATTGCTCAACGGGGTTGAGCGACATACAGTCACCAAAACTATCAATATTAGATTTATATGGCACTACCCATGGATCAAATAGAGTAGAACAAGAATAAATCATATTAATATAGGCCAAAAAAGTGGATTTATCGGGCAGTTAGGGAGGAGGAATTGAAAAGGTTCCCATGTTGATACCGGTGAGGGGTTTCCACCATGAGCGGGGCAGCTCCTATAACTAAAGAATTAGTGGCAAAGAAAGTGAGTTGATTGATGGCTATGATACTACCTTTATGAGGAAAATTGATCATTCAAAAGTATGTGGAAATAACCACATGCATGACATAGACCCATGCGTGACCCAATATAAGATTATAATCTAGAGGTATGTCGATAACTTTGACTTATACTAATGCATTCTTGCCACCTCATTATACATGTAGAGAATTCAAAATCCCACATGGTTTGTAAGTTCTTCTATCAAAAGCTTTCAAAGTAGTTGGTAACTGGCACAACTAGGGAGAACCAATAGCCTTCCAGCAAGACAGGGACATAATGCAAGTTGAGGAACCTTCATCTACAACGGAATGATGAATATTTTAAACATGAACAACAACCTGGATCATGAAGGCTAGTTGAGTTGGAAGTCGAGCTGTATGATCCTCATGGTTAAAAACTACTAGGTTGGAATTTTAAGGGTCATTACATCCAATTTCCAAGAGAAAAGCCTTCTTTTGGGTGGGGAAATTTTGCAAAACCTCAAGAATGGACATATATGATGGGGCCTGAGTCAGGTCCTCAACTATTTTATAATTTTGAGCAACTCTTGTGCGAGGTTTGAATGTTGATTTATGAATAATACCCTTGGGTGGATTAATTTTTAATTCAGAAGGTACGACATTTGGAGTAGAGTTAGATGGAGATGCAATCGAACTAGTAGGTTGTTCATAGTCTGACCGTTTAGAGGATTCATATTACCATAGTCCTTACTTTGGGTAGCCACCAAAATATCATTTTTAGGCTTAGTAGATGAAAGCATTAAAACTGAATTAGAGGAAGTAGAGTCCTAGCCAACCAAACTGGTCTCATGATTTGAGAATGGGTCTATCAACACAGCAGGTGTAGCAAAGGATTTAAGGAATTGATTCACCTCTGCCCGGTGTGGACAATCACGAGTGAAATTCCCCTTGTTACAAATTGGACATGGGTAATGAGGTTGCCTCTTCTCTTCAGGAGACTAATTATTTTCTTTATCCTGCGAAGCATTGTATTTCTTCTTCTTTCCTTTTCCTTTCTTCTTACTTCCTGGTTGTAGAGATTTTATTTAGATGATTGAACGGTATAAATCTCATAATTAGAAGTTGCAGGCGTGGAAGGAGGGTTTTGAGCAGTGACAACAAGAGGTTAAATAGATGGTTTACTCGTCAACTGTTGGCTGGTAGAACCAATCACGCCATCAGTAGCATGTGATTCTTTACCAGGAGTTTGAGAAATAGTATTGATAGGTCGCAGAGCATTAGGTATCTTATCATATAATGTGTCAGATTGGGTATAAATAAGATCCAAGTATTGGGCGCAAGAAATTACCTTTTCTTCGGTTATGACTCTACCTTTGGCTACATATTATGTAATAGATGGAAACAAATACTTTATGAACCATTTAGATAACAATTGATCATGAATGAAATTCTTAAGTAAACAACGACGGCATCGCCACTGGTGAATATGATCATAAATTTGAGTGACCTTACTCTATTTGAAATTGGTTAAGAGTTTTGTTCCAGTCTCATATCTGATGGGTAACTGGAAATGTGTTAGGAATGTAGTAGCTAAGGTGCTAAAGTTATCAAACGAAGCTTGAGGTAATTCTATGTACCATTTAGCTGTCGTATTAGTGGGTGTACACTAGAAAAGATGCAAACGAACTGAATCATCATTGAGGGAGTTCGAAGAACACACAAATGATATGTCATTATATATGTGGAAGGGTATTCTCCAGGATTTCCATTGAATTTAAGAATATCATAAGGTGATTTGGTAGGAATAACTGACCATGAAGGAGAATGAGAAATGGGATCATTGGTGAGCCTAGTCAAATCTGGCAATTCGAGAGTTGCCACAAATGGAAACTTCCTATTAAGCTTCAGTGGAGAATATCCTAATAAGAAGGAATATTCTAAGAAATAGGTATTTGTGTCACGGGATAGGGAGGATCTTGATAGACAGTATACACAAAACCCTGATGTCCAGTTCCAAGATGACCTTTCAAAGGTTGAAATGACTAAGTTGGACTTGTTGATCGTAAGGAATCTGAGGGATACCTTTATATGGTGGATATGGTTGCCTTGTGGGGTTTTGCATCATACCAACATAAGGTGGATTTAGTTGTGGTTGTGGATGTTCCATACCATACACATTCTAACCCATCTAAGCTTGAGGTATGGCCTGCCCAAACTATTTTGATTGTAAGTTACCTTGAAAAGGTTGGGTATTCATGGGTTGAGATTCACCAGATACTGGTGCAATGGGTTGAGTTAAAGGTATAGCTTGTAAAGGTCAACTCATATTAATTTGAGTTTGGATAGGTTGAGACATGGGTTGTTGAAAAAAACTATGAAGGGTAGATGGAACAGGTTGAGAAGATAAAGATTAAGCCACAACTGAACCAGGTTGAATGAGAAAAGGAGTTTGCCAAACACTAGTAGCCATTCCAGAATAAGGAGGACTCATTTTAGGTTAAGCACTAATTTGAGGAGATGGAAATTAACCTACAATATATTTCCCCCATACCGAAAGAGGAGATTAATATAGAGGCAACTGCCCTCCAAATGGAGGGTTCCCAATAGGAGATGAAATGGGTTGTTATAAATAACCATATCCACTAACATAAGGGAAATTATACTACTAAACTATAGGTGTAGATGGAGGAAGAGGAGCATACCATGTAGCACTCATTAACGAAATTCCAGGCAGAATTCCAAATGTAGATGTCATGGGAGAGGCCCATGGACTAGCTGCTACACCATAAAAGGTACCAAACAAGGATTGGTAACTAGGAGGGATGGACAGCCCACCATATAAATGTGCCTTTGGTGTGGTTACAAACATAGATGAGGTTGCAAATCATCTTTTCTCATCCATAGTAGAAGATATAGGCTGGGAACCAAAGAAGACTCAGTCTTGGTTAATCCCAAAGACGATTGCCAAGAGAAAATCATAGGTGTGTTGAAAGGAAAAGAATCAAACAAAGGAGGTTGAAATGGAGTATGAGGGGATGGAAAATGATGGGTGTAATAAAAATGAGTCCCTACTTGAAAATGAGAGAAGGGTCGAGGCTCTTCTTGTGGAATCTCTTCGATACTCACAAGACCAAGTGGAAGAGGTTCACCATCAGGTCCAAGATATATAGTTTGAGGTTGTGTCTGAGACAGTGGAAGAGAATGAGAAGGTCCTGAAGTGATAGGTGAAGATGGTTGAGTTACCTCATGTTGTATAACCTCGGGTTGAGTTGACTCTTTCTCAGGAAATTAAATTTCAATAACTTCAGGTAAAGAGATTTCAGGTGCTTCGATATTGATTATGTCAGAGTTACCATCCAATGGAGAGGTAATCTCGGGCTTCGTACTCATTGGAAATATGAATCTGGGTGATCTATCTCAAATGGAGGACCAGAAGTAATAGCCCCTGGAGTACTAGATTCAGTATTCTGCGTTTTACTATGCTTATGACGACAACAAGGAGTTGCCTCTGGTGGAAGAGGAGGCTTATTTTGCATTCTATGTGAATGACAGGGTAAAGGGTCTTATTATTCCACGGTGGATTAATAAATTTTAATAATTGACACAAAAAATAAATCAAAGAGGGTAAACTAGGCATAAAGGTTTACTAAGAAACTGTGAACTACAATATACAACCTTGGAAAACCAAGAATTTACGTACAAGCAAGAAATCTCCATGAATGATGTGTTTGGTGTATCACAGTGTACAAGGCGGTTGACTTTGCTACCTATGGTGAGGATAGTAACCTATGGTGGACTTCCAAAATATACTCGACAGTACATGGAAGTGTAGTCTGTGTTAGTGTTGTCTAATGTGTAACCGTATAATGAGAGCATGCCCATATACTTTTCATGTGTGGAGCGCAATCCAATATGTAACACCCCTCCCACATCTACCTAAGTAACTGGACAACTGTGGTAAACATGTGACGAGAGGCTACTATGATGGGATTCAACCTCCTAGGTGACCTTAATTAAGTGGAATTGATGGAAACACACCATACAGACCTTCCACATCAGCAACATGACTCCCAGGAAACATTCCAACCTCTCAAGTAACTAGCCCCTAGGTACCTCTAAGATTTTAGACCATTTAGCTCTCAACTGCTCCCTTGATATGGCCATGAATGCATCTAGAGGGCTCTGGACGCTCCCACAGAATGGTATGCCAGCATCCAGGGACTTTTTTGCCCAGTGTTGTGTCTGTGTCCTTAGAATTTGAGCCACTTTTTCCCAGAGCCCAAGTCACTGCCCAAAACTAAATGTCACCTTCAGAACAGAAAGATAATAGTGGAAAGATGATACAAATGAAATTACTTGAACAAGGGCTTGACTGGACCCCTACTAACTATGATAGGCATTTCATCAAACATATCACATATATGTAATCTACAGGAGTAAACAACGGATCTGAGCATAGGGGTCTCATACTTATCTGATAATCGCTAAGAAGCATTGGTCCCTTATATCATTAGCTACATTATCATCTATTAGGTCATAGATACATTGTTCATTAATTTACAAATAAAAGCATGAGGAGAGTCATACATCATCATTGTCATAATACATGCTTATAACCAACATGATAACAACAAAAATCTCAAGGATACATCAGCCATAGAATCCACATATAAACCAGTACATTTTTACATAGGATATCAAGGAAAGAACCTCTTATTAATCAATGCAAAATCCAACCCGAGATGAGACTTCCACATTCCATCCGACCATAGAATGGTTGAGCCAATTCTCTCTTTAGTCATTCACCCCCATGCCATATTCCAAGCATGAATGTGGGACTCAAACCAAAATAACCAACAAGGGCATCTTAGGGCTAAATCGCCTCACACTCATCAATAGAAACCAGGTTTTACCGCAATCCATCCTAGATCACTAGGCCAACACAATAAACATGTAATAACAAGCTTTACCATGATCTCCACCAGATCAGTAGGCCAAACAATCATGGATGCCACCGTATTTCTCCACCTACACCATGAGGAATTTTCTTGTCTCCTAGTATCTCAGGCTTTACTGCAATCTAGAGTCTGGTCCAAGGATCACTAGGCCCTAAACCGAGACACCACCCTCAAGGATTTACCGTATATCCCTCCATTCACTGGCAAGGATTCCTAGGCCTAACAAAGGGAAACAACCTCTAGGCTTTATCATATATTGTGCCATTAACCATCGAGGATTCCTAGGCCCACCGAAGCAACACAAAATTCAGCGTTACCGCAACCCACAGTCTGGTTCAGGGGTCACTAGGTCAGGTGTTCTATCATTTAAAGATTCACCTCACTCAGCTTTGAATCCATCCGGCAATCCAACTCAACAAAAACATGAGAACCCCATCACACCATGGAAAGGATAAGCTGGAAACATTGTCACACCTAGAAAAGCCCATGCCATAATAGAAAAATAACCACATGCAATACCATGCATGCCAAATCTAGCAAGGAAAACACACATGCAAATCGATACCTACAAATAATCCTATTGTAGTTGCTTGATCCTACTCTTCCTTGCTTGATCCTTCCTTCCTCTTGCCTTCTTTTCCTTTCTTGATCTAATGCCAAAGTGCTCTAAGAAAAATCTAAGTGTCCAAGAGTGAGAGAGAGAGAGAGAATAATGAGAGAGCTCCAAAACTGAACTGACAAAAGGTACCAATTGATCCTCATAAGCCTTTTTATCAATTGGGCCTCTATTTTCTTCATTTTCCATTATTTTCCTTCATTTTCCTCCTCATATGCAACTTGTGACCTTCCACCTTCCTTTTCTCCTAATTTCCATTATTTTCATAAATAAATGTGCCAAAAATGTCATTTTTCCTTTCCAAAGCCTTAGTCATTGTATTTTCCAATTTCCTTAGCCATAATAAACCAAATGAACACCCACATTACGATGTATTTCCCGAATTTCAGCTTGGAGTAAGTGTCCCACCAACCGTGGTTATTATTTTGCCTTTATGAACTTTTATTACATGGAATTTTCACCAGCGTTGTTACAGAACCCTCCCCCTTGGGGGAACACCATTCTCGGTGTTCAATGACACCTATAACCCAGAAAACCGCTGAAAACAAAACATACTACCTATGGAGCTTTATAACCCAGCTCGTTGCAGTATTTACAATGACCACTATAGAAAACATGACAACATACTGCATACTGGAGCTTTATAACATATCTCATTATGGTATTTACAATAACCACATATACACATATGTACATTTGCTAAACCAACAAATAAAAGGATACAATGCCTGCATCAGCAATAAGGGAATCTAGAGGCTTACACCTCCACCCTCAAAAGTAATACCAAGATTCACCTCCTTCCCAAGAATTACAAAATCCATTTTTCAAGTCAAAGTTGCTTCCAATGTCTAGCGATACAATTTAGTGCCACTTGTCCTCTCAGTGAACATTTATCAGCTCATTGTTCCAGGGCGCACTTGTAATGTGCATTTGATCCCATTTAGTAGTGCTAATGACAAACAAAAATCCATCCCCGACCTTCCCTTCTTTGCTACATAGTCCCTTTGGCAATCTGGTCACCCCTTTCGTGCAGTCACTTACCTTCCAAGTTCCCCAACATCCCCTATCTCGGGAAATCCATCCCTTGGCAAGGATTTATCACATCGGAAGGTCAAACAACCAAGGCATATACCTGCCTCAAACCATCATACTGGTGATAGCATTCTCATGGAAATCAATGTACACTATTGGGTACCAATTTCCCACAATGGCCCTACTCTTGAAGTGCTTTACCAGCATATTGTTGCATGTTCCAATTCCTTTTATTGTTGTTGCTAATGCTTGTCATCAGTTTCAACTAGCTAACCGAACATTTCATGCTTTCTTGTACCAAACACATAATTTCCATTATATTCAAAATAAATTTAAATAACTTCCAATCATACGTTATTGGTGGCCCATCAACAAGGTATACTTGCAATTCTGTTCACTTCCTATCACGGCAAGTCAAACTATCATCTTTGACCAAATCATCATGTAAACACAACCATCATAGATCAAAATCATAAATCACATGTAACCATCATAAACCAGAATCATAGATCACATGCATAATAAAACTGAAATAAAATACTGATACTTATCCTTTAATCAATCCTTAGCTTCTACCTTTGTCTTTATTTCGTACACAAACTGGATCGGTTGCCACACCCAACAAACACACAGTGTCTTCTCCTCAACCATGTTCACATACACATAGTGTGCATTACACACATACAACCACACACGACATACAACACCATGAAATACATGCACCTACACCTGACATACCACACATACACCTACACCCAGTGTACAATACAACACAAATACGTACACAGAGTACAACACAATGAATACATATGTCACAATACATCAACCACACAATGCACATACATAGTACTGCATGCCCACAACACAGCATGTACGACATGCACACAAACCACATGTACACCAGTACCACATGTACAACATGTGCACAATACCACATGTACACCGCACCACCTGCACAATATGTGCACAACATCACATGTACACGACACCACTTGCACAACGTGTACACAATGCCACATGTACATCAAACCACATGTACAATGTATACACAATGCCAGACATACACAACACCACATGCATAACATGTACATGACACCACATGTACACAGCACCACCTGCACATAGCACCACATGTACAACATGTACACAACATCACATGCTCATAGCACCACTTGTACAATCATGCACACAACACCATATGTACATATCACCACATGTATAACATGCACACAACACCACATGCAGTGTTGGGTATAGATGGTGCTATGTAACACCACATGCACCAGCACAACACCCATGCACACAACACCACATGCACACAACATCACGAATGTAACATGTAAAACATATACAACATATGCATAATAGTAGTACCACACATCCAAAATCACACTGTCTCTACCAAGCAACCTTGCTTCCAGTGTCTTATCCATGCTTGTCTCAACATGCTGCATAACACACTACTTTCATTTCGTTGATGTATCCCTCAGCGTTACCTATCATAACATAAACATAGGCATAATACAAGTATACAATATCAATTCATATCCATAAGATATTGACCTCATATATTTGTTATGACTACTCTTCCCACTTGATTCCTCGTAAGACCAAGAATCTCTTCATGCCATTCACCTACATATCAATCATTCCTCCACAAGAACAATTCCTGATGACCCTGTCACACAACGGTATATATATATATATATATATATATATAAACATCAACATAAAACAATCATGATCCTGTCAAAAAACAACATACATACATATATACATGCATATATATAAACATTAGCATAGACATGATCACAACATAATTACCAAATATCATAAGGTCAAGGTTAAGAGAACTCCCTTTATCCATGCACAACATGCACCACATTGAGAACAATCGTTCCCAACATAGCCAAGGAATCAGATGCCTCACATCCATTCACTTTACCTTTCCTTTTAGCTTTCTCATGATTGTCCTGACATCGTCCATTTACACCAATGGACCCAACTAGTTCAATTGGTTGTCATACTCTTGCCTTCAACTACCTTATACATGCACCAAGCTTCATCTAGGTCTTTCCTTACCTATCGGGTACCACACAGATCTCCCCGAGCTTCATTGACTTTCCTCTTTTCCCAACCAATTCCCTAGACTCAAAATATAAAAGGAAATACAAGAAACAAACCAGAAGGAAACCATGAAAATAATAACAATATGACACCGCAAACAAAGTGGCATGATCATGCACTATACACAAATAGAACTGCAAATAAAACACAAGCAACGCACAAAACACCGAAAGCACAAGACTAGCAACAAACACCATGACTCAGCCCCCATGGGTTCCTAATGCTTCCAATGGAAAGATCAACCTGAGCCTTCTTCAAGATTCCATGGCAATTTCTTTGCCATGCAATTCTTTGTATCATACTACCATAACACATAACTGTCACTACATAAGTAAACATAACAACATACTAGTTACCTTATCTTGTTATGCTAAGCACATTGCCTTGTAACTAAACACATCCATTCCATCTCTCAAGGGACTCAAATTCCCTTGATGAATCCATCCATAACTGGAAAATAGTTGATATACCTGTAAAATACATGTTCCTATAGCACATATCCACATAATGTCAGACAAAATCAAGGTTAAGAAGATTTCATGTATGCAAGCACTCATTCTTTTGGAATTAGGGTTTTTGAACATATCCAAAGGAATTTTTGCCCAATTCCTTTCTTCTACCTTTTACCTTGTTGCAATCGAGTCTTACTATGTACGATCACATCACCCAACTGGTATTTATGTAAACATATCAATTGTTACCTTGTCACACTAATACCAAGCATGTTTTCCTACAATTGTTTACACATGTCAGTCACATATTCCACAAATCAAGGAATCATGTCTATGAATTTGAAATCAACCTTTACCAAGACTAACAAACATGTCAAACTCAACAATCAAATCACATTCAAAAGTCATAATACATAATGCTTCAATTATCACCTACTTACACTCAAGTACATATAAGTTGTCTCAACACATATGTATTAGTAAAACCATCATAAAATAAGACCATTCATTCGTACAATCTTTCAGACACATACTCGTATCATGCAATTAATCAAACATTCAGATAACTTGTAAGCATAACATGCTAGATAAACCAAATAGACGACATAAGCAAGCTCATACCTTAATGTATCTCAGGCGAGGCTATCTTGTCTGCACAATTAATCTATATTAGCACGATAAAACTTCACAACACATCAACTCAAACATAAATAATGTCATGATGTCAATAACAATAACTAACTAACATGTTCACATCATAACTCGTAAACAATTTTCATTCATGCATAACAATCACATATACACAGTCAGTCTAGATTAGTATCACATAATATCACAATATATTAACTCATACCCGAATTTCATAACCATAATCATCTTCATAGGTCAATCCAATTAGCATAATACATATAACATCAAGATATTAGTGCAATAACCCTAATCATCAAGTTACTAGCATATAACAACAACAAGTTATATATCATGCTCATCAACAACATATAACATAATCATCAAGTTATATAACATAAAATAACAATAGCAGTGCATACAACCACATATTACTATCATTCATGACTATCTGACACATGTGCATATGACTACACTAACCAACTAGCATCTATCATGTATGTAACCATAACATCAATAGAATGAAAGGCATACACATAACCATAATTCATATAATAATCCTTAACCTACATACATGCACGCCCAACATACAAACTTATATGACGACATGCTCTTGCCTCGAGGTCCAATGTTGCAACTTCACTTTAAGGATTTGCATCTCCTGCTTTATCTCAGACAACACATTAGCATCCTAACATACCAATATCATCATGATGACCTAAAATGCATACAATGACCTTATGCACAACAAACTTCACCATGAAAATGCATGCATAACAACATATAGACACTGAAATACATAACAAATGCATATACAGCCATACACTCACAACAACACATCCCACAACAACACCATCAACCTTCACATGGCGACACCACTACAACCACGATCAACACCATGCAAATGCAACAAGCACATGGACTACAAGCATAAAGAACACATATGCAACCGACAGGAATGCACGACCAACACACCACCCATCCAGTCTAAGAGGTAAACCATGCTTTAATACCACGCTATAGCACCCTCCTCCCACATCTACCCAAGTAACTAGCCAATTAGGGTAAACATGTGATGAGAGCCTACTATGATGGGATTCAACCTCCTAGGTAAATTTAAGGAGGTGGAATAGATGGAAACACACCATACAGATCTTCCACATCAGAAACAGGACTCCCAGAAAGCATTCCAACCTCTCAGGTAACCAGCCCATAGGTCTCACTGAGATTTTAGACCATTTAACTCTAGGGCGCTCCTTTGATATTGGCATGCATGTGTCCAAAGGGCTCTAGATGCTCCCATGGCATGGTATGCAAGTGTCCAGGGACTTTTCTACCCAATGTTTTGCCTACGTCCCTAGGATTTGAGCCACTTTTTTAAATCCAAAGCCCAGGTCACTGCCCAAAACTAAACGACACCTTCAAAACAAAAAGACAACAATGAGATGATGATACAAATTCAATTACTTGAACAAGGGCTTGATTGGACCTCTACTAACCATGACAGACATTTCATCAAAAATATCACAAATGTGTAATCTACAGGAGTAAACAACAGATCTGAGCATAGGTTCTCATACTTATCTGAGAATTGCTAAGAAGCATTGGTCCCTTATATCATTAGCTACATTATCATCTATTAGGTCATAGATACATTGTTCATTTCTTTACAGATCAAAACATGAGGAGATCCATACATCATCATTCTCATAATACATGCTTATAACTAGCATGATAACAACATAAATATCAAGGATACATCAGCCATAGAATCCACATATAAACCAATACATTTAGACATAAGATATCAAGGAAAGAACCTCTTATTAGTGAATGCAAAATCCAACCCAGGATGAGACTACCACGTTCCACCCAACCATAGAATGGTTGAGGCAATTCTCTCTTCAGTCATTCACCCCGTTGCCATATTCCAAGCATGAATGTGGGACTCAAACCAAAAGAACCAACCAGGGCACCCTAAGGCTAAACTGCCTCACACTCATCAGTATAAACCAGGCTTTACCATAATCCATCCCGGATCACTAGGCCAACACAATAAACATGCAATAACAAGCTTTACCATGATCGCCACTAGATCACTAGGCCAAACAAGCATGGATGCCACTGATTTCTTTGACTACACCGTGAGGAATTTTCATGTCTCCTAGTCTCTCAGGCTTTACCGCAATCCATAGTCTGATCC
This sequence comes from Pinus tabuliformis, assembly GCA_031772625.1. NCBI lineage: Eukaryota > Viridiplantae > Streptophyta > Pinopsida > Pinales > Pinaceae > Pinus > Pinus tabuliformis. Next base: position 1,520,663,617 of record CM062816.1, read on the forward strand.
ATGGATCACTAGGCCCTAAACCGAGACACCACCCTCTAGGCTTTACCGTATATCTCGTCATTCACTCGCAAGGATTCCTAGGCCTAATCAAGGGTGACCACCTCTATGATTTAGCACATATCCCGCCATTAACTGGTCGAGGATTCCTAGGCCCACCGAGGCAACACAAAATTCGGCTTTACTGCAACCCAGAGTCCGGTTCAGCAGTCACTAGGCCATGTGTTTTATCATTCGGAGATCCACCTCACTTAGCTTCGAATCCATTCGGCAATCTAGCTCAACCAAAACCTGAGAACCCCATCACACCATGGTTATCTGGAAATGGAAAGGCTAGGCTGTAAACATTATCACACATGGAAAAATTCATGCCACAACAGCAAAATAACCACATGTAATACCATGCATGATAAATCTAGCAAGTAAAACACACATGCAAATCGATACCTGCAAAGAATCCTACTATAGTTGCTTGATCTTGCTCTTCCTTGCTTACTCCTTCCTTCCTCTTGCCTTCTTTACCTTTCTTGATCCAATGCCAAAGTGCTCCAAGAAAAATTTGTGTCCAAGAGTGAGAGAGAGAGAGAGAGAATAATGAGAGAGCTCAAAAATTGAACTGAAAAAAGGTACCAATTGATCCTCAAAAGCATTTTTATCAATTAGGCCTCTATTTTCTTCATTTTCCATTATTTCCTTCATTTTCTTCCTCACATGCAACCTATTCCCTTTCTCCTTCCTTTTCTCCTAATTTCCATTACTTTCATAAATAAATGTGCCAAAAATGTCATTTTTCCTTTCCAAAACTTTAGTCATTGCCTTTGCTAATTTACTTAGCCACAATAAACCAAATGAATACCCACACTAGGATGTCTTGCCAAACATTCAGCTTGGAATAAGTGCCCCATCAACCGTGGTTATTATTTTGCTTTTATTAACTTTTATTACATGGAATTTCACCAGGACTATTACACAATATACCTAGAGGTACGTGGAGAACGATTCGATACACTTACGTACGTGGAATAGGATATCACCCCTACAATGAAACGTTGGCAAAAACGACAGCTCCTTTGTTTAAAGCATTGAAACACGTATCTAGCCTAGACCTCTAGATGTTTTTGTTAATGTTACAAATGCTCCTTAGGTTGATTCAGTAATTTTAAAGTTTATCTTGATTTAAGTTTCGGTTTTAAGGCTCACCACGAATTTCACCTGAATATCCTAAAATAGAAACTAGCATGATAAAAAGAAACTTTTCATTTCAATGAAAATCTATATATGGGAGTGTTATACGGGATTTGCGATTGCGGACAAAAGTATCTCCCCTAGGTTTGGTGGCTAACCTAGAACAACAGAGAGATAAGGAATACAATGCTTTCCTTAAAGTAAATAGATGACGGTATGAAGCCTACTTGGAATCCATCGCATGCTTCACTCCTCTAGCTTGAATGTTCCAATTCTAGCTCTGATTGCCAAAAGTAGAATCTGCACAGTTAGATAACACAAGCTAAGAAACTACGAGACCTATGCAGTATCATCTAAATACTATATTCAATAAATCAACATGGTATTGACATATTTGAAATAACAACATCACATATAGGAAAACACAGAATTCTTTGCATTAATATAAATGGAAGGAGTTTACAACCATAAATAGGCGTTGATCTTGTAGAAGAGCTCCTCTAATGTTAGGTCCCTATAATACTAGTGATTCCCCCATTACTATTGCAGTTGTATCCCTTATTAATATTGTTGTGCCCCTATTGTCCCCATATTGTTATTACTGTGCCCCATAGAATCCCTCTATTGTTATTTTTGTGCCTTTATATTATTATTGTTAGGCTGGCTTGGTTATATTGTGACCCCTTAGACTCCTATATATAGAAAGGAGGTTTTGTCACTTGAATCATCTAAGAATTGTTCATTTGTATAATGTAAAGGAGGTTGCCCCCTAGAAGAGGCTTATTTGTAAGGCATTGATCTATCTTTTCTATCTTTTTGTGAGCTAGTTTCCTAACATTTGGTATCAGAGCTTTGGATTCTAGGGTTTCGCTGCTCCAAACAGGACATGGTGGCATTTTCGATATAAATTTTTTCTACAACATTTCAGAAGCAAAAAAAAAAAACCCATTTGATATAAAATCGCGCTGAACCTCGAGTATGAATTTCAAAACTTGTCTCGCTATATTCTCGGAGATATGATCTGAGGAAGTTAGGGTTTTTGCAGACCCCCGAATTACATTTCAAACAGGTCACCTTGGGAAAATCGTCATAACTTTCGCTCTGAATATCAGATTGAATTTTCATAAGAAGTTACAGAAAGAGGACGGATTGTAGTTTTTGTGAGTATAATTTTCAGAACCTAAGGTTGAAACAGTGAGACATGGCACGTCATACAAGTTCGCTCTACTGAACTAGTCTATAATCAGGTCACCGTGGGAGATTTGGCATAACTCTTCCTTGGAGAATCCAATCTTGATCAGACTTGCGGGGTTAGAAAGAGGACTCAAAGGGATACTGGAGGATGATATTTTAGATATTCGAGATCCACGGCTACAGAGATACAATAGATTCAATATCAAGCTCTTACAAAGTGAAAAAAAAAGGTGTGTAATTTTTTTTTATTTTTCATAAGATTGATTGGAAAAATTAGTTTGAAGCAATTCAAAGGGAATAGTGAAGAATTATTAACATTAATTAATGCCCCAAATAAAGAAAATGGAAACACCTAGTAAGTAACCTGAAAGCTCTAGCATGACTCGTGAAGAAGAGGAAGAAATGCAACATGATATATCAAAATTACAAGACCAAGTACAACAAATTTCACTCTCACTAAAGGTAAATGAAGCCAATATGAATGGCATGGAAGCTAATATGAATGGCATGCAAGTTAATATGAATGGAATGGAAGCTAAGATGAATGGCATGGACACTAAGATGGAAGCTAAGATGAATGGCATGGACGATAAGATGGAAGAATTGAAGATAAATTTGAATAAGTTGCTACAAGAAATGGTCACTAATGGTGAAAGGGTAGTAAAGAAAACTCATGATGAGAACAAAAGAAATGTTAATCATGATCTCATAGACTCTAATGTTGGATTGAAGACCCACCATATTGCAAAAATCGATATGAGGAAGTTTGATGGCAAGGATCCCGCAACATGGATACTACAGATGGAGCAATTTTTCGATCTCCATAATGTGCAAAACACACAAAAGGTGTGTATTGCAACTTTATATTTGGAACCAAATCAGTTTGTATGGTATCGATGGCTTTGTTCTCGTAAACAAATTGTCACTAGGGCAATTTTTACGGAAGAAATGACAGCATATTATGAGGATACAAAAAGCAACACCTTTTTTAGCCAATTGATAAGTCTCAAACAAAAGGGTTCAATGATGGAGCACATTGAGGACTTCCAAAATTTTAAAATAAGGGTAAGAGATATTCTAAAGGAGCATAGGATTGATGTGTTCATAGGGACTTTAAAGGATAATATCCAACATGAGGTTCACCTTTGGGAACCTGATTCATTGGAGAAGGCATTCAGGTTAGCAAAAAAAATGGAAAGCAAAATTATGGCAACTAGGAAGCCTACCACTCACAACTATAAAGATGGAAGTGTTGCTAACCCTAGCCTTCCACAACCTATAAGGTTGACACCATAATAATTGGAAGAAAAAAGAGAAAAAGGGTTTTGTTACAGTTGTGATAGCAAATACACTAAAGGTCATAAGTGTGCTGAGAAGAAATTATTCTACATAGATTGTGAAGAGGGGGAAGAAAAGGAACAAGAAATGAAAAAGAAGAGGATATACTCCAGGAACAAACCCTAGATAAAGAAGAAATGAATCCGACCATATCTTGTAATGCATTGGCTGGAATTACCACCCCTCAAACTATCAAGATAGAAGGACATATCAAGAAGAAAAAGGTAACAGTGTTTATTGATTCAGGAAGTACCCACAATTTTATTCATTGTAAGATAGTAAAAGAATTGAATTGCTTCCTATATCCAGCACCAGAGTGTCAAGTGATGGTTGCAAGTGGAGGAACCATAAATTGCTCTGGAAAGTGCCATAATATCAAGCTATCCATGGGAGAATATGTATTGAATAGCCCAATGCTTTCCATTCCAATGGGTGGTGTTGATGTTGTACTAGGAGTCCAATGGCTATAATCCTTGGGTACAATAGCTTTTAATTTTCAAGAACTTTTCATGAAATTTTCTGCAGAAGGAAAGGAAGTTGAATTAAGGGGTATTGCAGGGAAACCGGGAAAGATAATCAGCTCTAACGGTATGACAAAGCTTCTAAAAAAGGAACAACAAGGTGTAATTGCACAATTATGTTCGCTAGATGTTTCCACATCAAAATCATCTATTTCTCCAGATCTCAAAAAAGTCTTGGACAATCATTCCAAGGTATTTGAGACTCCCAAAGGTCTCCCATCTATTCGTGATCAGAATCATGCTATTCATTTGATTTCAGGAAGTGTTCCTCCAAACATTAGGTCGTACAGATATCCCTATGCCCAAAAGAGTGAAATTGAACGTATGGTTGCAGAAATGCTAGAGGCTAGTATAATTCAACCTAGTCAAAGTTTTTTCTCTACTCCAGTAGTATTGGTGCACAAGAAGGATGGATCATGGCCAATGTGTCCGGATTATAGGGAGCTCAACAAGCTCACTATTAAAGATAAATTTCCCATTCCTGTCATTGATGAATTATTGGATGAATTACATGGATCAATTTACTTCACCAAGTTGGATCTTCGTTTAGGATATCATCAAATTATAATGAAGACTGAAGACATTCCGAGAAAATCATTTAGAACTCATGAGGGTCATTATGAATTTTTGGTCATGCCTTTTGGCCTTACTAATGCACCTTCTACATTTCAAGGTTTGATGAATTCCATTTTCAAACCCTTCCTTAGAAAATTTGTGTTAGTATTTTTTGATGATATACTAATCTACAGCAAGTCATGGAAGGATCATGTTGAACATGTTGATAGGGTGTTACAACTATTGGAGGAGAAACAATTATATGCAAAAAGCTCTAAATGTTTCTTTGGAGTACAAGAGGTGGAATATCTGGGTCATATTGTATCTCATGAAGGTGTTAAGGTAGACCCTAGAAAAATTAAAGCCATTAAGGAATGGAAAATTCCCACATTCATAAAGCATCTGCGAGGATTTCTCGGGTTGACAGGGTATTATCGCAAGTTTGTTAAGAATTATGGGAGAATAGCAGCACCTTTAACAACATTATTGAAGAAATATGAATTTTCATGGACTGCAGAAGCAACAAAGGCCTTCGAACATCTTAAAGAGGCAATGTGCCAAGCACCGGTCTTAGCTACACCGGACTTCACAAAAACCTTTATTGTGGAATGTGATGTGTTATGAATCCAGCTCACAAAAAGATAGAAAAGATACATCAACACCTTACAATTCAGCCTCTTCGAGGGGGCAACCTCCTTTACATTACACAAATGAACAATTCTTGGATGATATGAATGACAAGACCTCCTTTCTATATATAGGAGTCTAAGGGGTCATAATATAATCAAAGTCGACATAATAATAATAATGTAAGGGCACAATAATAACAATAGTGGGCTTCTATGGGGCACAATAATAACAATATGGGGACTAAATGGGCACAACGATATAATAAGGGGGTTGTACTAATACAATAAGGGGTTACACTAGTAGTATAGGGACCTAACATGTCCCTCTCCTTCAAAAAGTGTTGTCCTCAACGCTTGAGTAGTTCTTGATGCTTCTGTATAAATTCTTGTCCTCCCATGTGGAATTTTCAGCGGGTAAGTTCTTCCATTTGATGAGATACTCTAAAATTGATCTATTTCGTAGCTTTCGATTTCTTAGTTCTATGACTGCTTCAGGTTCCAATATTATTTTTCTTTCCTTGTCAAGTTCTCACAATACTGTTTGAACGGGGATCTTCTGCAACTTTTGAATGAGTTCCCACTCCTTTGGGAATATGGATATATGTAAGGCCTGATGTTTGGAGGAACACTTCGTGGAATCAAATGAATAGCATGATCATGATCATGAATAGGTGGGAGGCCTTTGGGAGTCTCAAATACCTTGGAATGATTGTCCAAAACATTTTGGAGATCTAGAGAAATACATGATTTTGATGTGGGATCCTCTAGTGAACATAATTGTGCAATTACACCACATTGTTCTTTATTTAGAAGCTTTGTCATGTTTTTAGAGTTGATTATCTTTCCAGGTTTTCCTTCGATACCCCTCAATTCAACTTCCTTTCCTTCCCAAAAAAATTTCAAGAAAAGTTCTTGAAAATTAAAAGCTATCGTACCCAAAGATTGTAGCCATTGGACTCCTAGTAAAACATCAACACCACTCATTAGAATGGAAATCATTGGGCTATTCAATACATATTCTCCCATGGATAGCTTGATATTATGGCACTTTCCAGAGAAATTTATGGTTCCTCCACTTGCAACCATCACTTGACACTCCGGTGCTGGATATAGGAAGCAATTCAATTCCTTGGCTATCTTACAATCAATAAAATTATGGGTACTACCCGAATCAATCAACACTCTTACCTTTTTCTTCTTGATATGTCCTTCTATCTTGATAGTTTGAGGAGTGGTAATTTCTTCCAATGCATTACAAGATATGGTCGAATTGATTTCTTGAGACTCGATGTGATCTTTCAATTCTTGAACATTTTTCTTCTTGATATGTCCTTCTATATTGATAGTTTGAGGAGTGGTAATTTTGTCCAATGCATTACAAGATATGGTCAGATTCATTTCTTCTTTCTCGATGTGATCTTTCACTTCTTGAACCTTTTTCTTCTTGATATGTCCTTCTATCTTGAGATTTTTAGGAGTGGTAATTCTTTCCAATGCTTTACAAGATATGGTCAGATTCATTTTTTCTTTCTCTAGGGTTGGTTCTTGGTGCATATACTCTTCTTTTGATGTTTCTTGATCCTTTTCTTCCTCCTCTCCATAATCAACGTAAAATAATTTTTTCTCGGCACACTTATGACCTTTAATGTATTTGTTATCACAATTGTAACAAAGCCCTTTTTCTGTTTTTTCTTCCAATTGTTGTGGTGTAACCCTTGTAGGTTGTGGAAGGCTAGGAGAAACAACACTTCCATCTTTATAGTTGTGAGGGGTAAACTTCCTTGTTTCCATAATTTTTCGTTCCACTTTTTAAAAAAACCCTTTTTCTCTTTTTTCTTCCAATTGTTGTGTTATTTCTCTAAAGAAGGTGTTGCTCTTTGTATCCTCATAATGTGTTATCATTTCCTTCGTGAAAATTGACCACGTAATAAGTTGTTTATGAGAACAAAGCCCTTTATACCATAAAAATTGATCCGGTTCTAAATATGAAGATGCAATACATACCTTTTGTAACAGTGGTACACCATGTAGATCAAAATATTGCTCCATCTGTAGTATCCAATTTACTGGATCATTTCCATCAAACTTCCTCATATCACCTTTTCTTAATTTCAGGAGCTCGATCTTGAAATGATTGTAACTCTGTACTTTAAAATCTCAAAGTTCTAAAATTGTCTCCTGCAGTAACCCTCTGATTCCTCTTTCTAACCCCACAAGTATGATCAATATCGGATTCTCCAATGAAGAGTTATGCCAAATCTCCTACGATGCCCTGAGTATAGACTGGTTCGGTAGAGCGAACTTGTACGACGTGCCACGAGTCCCTATTTCAACCGTAGGTTCTGAAAATGATACCCAAAAAAACTACAGTCCATCCTATTTCTACAACTTCTTATGAAAATTCCATCTGATGCTCAGAGCGAAAGTTATGACAATTTTCGCACGGTCACATATTTGGAATGTAATTCAGGGGTCTGCAAAAACCCTAACTTCCTCATATTATATCTCTGAAAATATAGCGAAACAAGATCTCAAATTTGGAGCCAAGGTTTAGACTTATTTCTTCTCAAATGGGTTTTTCTTTGAGCTTCTGAGACTTTGTAGCGAAATAGTTATAGCGAAAATTCCATGATAACCTGTTTTAGATGAAATGCTAGAGCTTGCAAAAAACCATAACTTCCTAAGATCATATCTCCGAAAATATAGCACAACAACATTTGAAATTCGGACCCGAGGTTCAACACGATTTCTTTTCAAATGGGTTTTTTTTTTTTAGCTTCTGAAATCTCGTATAAAAATAGTTTTAGTGAAAATTCCATGATGACCTGTTTGGAGCAGTGAAACCCTAGAATCCCAAAGCTTTGATACCAAATGTTATGAAACCAGCTCACAAAAAGATATATCAACGCTTTATAATTCGGCCTCTTCGAGGGGGAAACCTCCTTTACATTACACAAAAGAACAATTCTTGGATGATACAAATGACAAGACCTCATTTCTATATATAGGAGTCTAAGGGGTCATAATATAATCAGAGCCAACGTAACAATAATAATGTAAGGGCACAATAATAAAAATATGGGGACTACATGGGCACAATAATATAATAAGGGGGTTGTACTAATACAATAAGGGGTTACACTAGTAGTATAGGGACCTAACATGATGCTTCAGGAAATGGAATTGGTGTTGTTTTAATGCAAGATGAAAGACACATTTCTTTCAAAAGTCGTCCAATCAAGGGAAAGTATTTACACAAAGCTATTTATGAGAAGGAAATGTTGGAAATACTACATGCACTTAAGAAATGGCGACCCTACCTAATGGAAAGACACTTCATGGTAAAAACGGATCATGAGGCCTAAAATACTTTTTAGAACAAAGATTATCCTCTGAAGAGCAACAAAAATGGGTCACAAAGATGTTGGGTTATGACTTTGAAATCATCTACAAAAAAGGGAAGCAAAATGTTGTGGTAGATGCACTCTCATGAAAGGATGAGGATGTGGAAGCATTGTTGTGCGCCATTTCTATTATCCAACCAGATTGGATATATGAAGCAAGGGAGGAATGGAAGAATGACGAAGAAGAGTGGCCACGTATTCGAAAGTTACAACAAGATTCCAGTTCATCTGATACATTTAACTGGAAAAATGATTTGTTATGGTGCAAAGATCGCTTATACCTCTGTAAAAATTCCCAACTCAAACAAAAGATTCTTATGGAATTGCACACTTCTCCCTTAGGAGTGCACTCAAGATTTTTAAAAATTTACCACAGGGTTAAGAAGGAATCTTTTTGGGATGGCCTTAAATCAGATATTCAAAAATTTGTGGCGGAATGCTTGGTTTACCAACAAAATAAAGTTGAAACAATTAAGACCCCAGGCCTATTACAACCTTTATCCATCCCAAGCCAACGTTGGGAGGAGGTTTCAATGGATTTTATCACAGGTTTCCCAAGTCTGAAGGAAAGAGTGTCATCATGGTGGTAGTTGACAGACTTACCAAGTATGCACACTTTTATGCATTATCACATCCATTTAAAGCCAGTATAGTTTCTACTGCATTTATGGAAACAATTCAAAAGCTACATGGAAACCCAAAGATTATTGTAAGTGACAGAGATCCCATTTTCACTAGAAATTTGTGGATAGAATTATTTTCTTGTCTTGGTACTCAGTTAGCTCATAGCTCATCTTATCATCCTCAATCTGATGGGAAAACTGAGATAGTAAACAAATGTTTGGAAGAATATCTTCGTTGCTTTGTATCTAATAAACAGACACAATGGGTCAAATGGTTGCCTCTCGCTGAATGGTGGTATAACACTTCCTTCCATACTGCAACAAAAATTACCCCATTTATGGCACTTTATGGATATCAACCACCGTCCACTACATCATATTTAAGAGAAAATTCTAAGGTTCAAGCAGTGGAACATCACATCGAGCATCAACAACAAGTTCTCCAACTCTTAAAGGATAACCTCATGTTGGTGCAGAATAAAATGAAACAACAAGCAGATCAACATCGTAGCGAAAGAAGTTTTGATTTAGGTGACTGGGTATTCCTACGGCTACAACCATATAAACAAATGTCCCTCAAGCAAGCTAAGAAGGATAATAAATTATCACCAAAGTAATATGGTCTGTACAAGGTGTTGCAAAAGATTGGTACCTTGGTATACAAATTGGAGCTTCCTACAGCTTCTCGAGTGCACCCAGTTTTCCATGTTTCATGTTTAAAGAAGGTTATAGGTGAGAAGCTCCCAGTTCAAACAATATTTCCAGAACTTGATGAGGAAGGAAAAATTATATTGGAACCGGAAGCAGTCACAGAAACAAGAACTCGACAGCTACGAAATTGATCAATTTCGGAGTATCTCATCAAGTGGAAGAACTTATCCGCTGAAGATTCCACATGGGAGGATGAGAATTTTATACAGAAGCATCCAGAACTACTCAAGCATTGAGGACAACACTTTTTTGAAGGAGAGGGGCATGTTAGGTCCCTATAATACTAGTGATTCCCCCATTACTATTGCAGTTGTATCCCTTATTAATATTGTTGTGCCCCTATTGTCCCCATATTGTTATTACTGTGCCCCATAGAATCCCTCTATTGTTATTTTTGTGCCTTTATATTATTATTGTTAGGTCAGCTTGGTTATATTGTGACCCCTTAGACTCCTATATATAGAAATGAGGTTTTGTAATTTGAATCATCTAAGAATTGTTCATTTGTGTAATGTAAAGGAGGTTGCCCCCTCGAAGAGGCTTATTGCTAAGGCATTGATCTATCTTTTCTATCTTTTTGTGAGCTGGTTTCCTAACATCCAAGGTTGACTTTTCCTTTCCTTGTCACAATGTGCACCTCCAATCACCATAAATGCATGAAATGAAACCTCTCACCACAGTAGCATAAGGGTAGAATCACTCTCCAAAAGCCAACCCCTTGCGTATGGAAGGTTGTAAAAATATAGAGGAGTGTGGTAAGTTGGGAGTTCTTATCCAATTACCAATCTAAGGTTTTATATCCACTTTTGATGGGAGGACGGGATCAAAGGATAAGGGATGGAAACTCCAAAGTAGGGTAGGATAATATTTGGATGTTTTATTTGAGGTAAATGGTTGCAACAAATTTTGGAAGCTTCTGAAAGAGGAAGCTTCTGGAATTTCTCTCTTTTTCTCGAATTTCTAGAACCAACACAAGTGCAAAGGGGAGCAAGTTATATGTGATCAACGCATACCACAGTTGAGCAACCTATAGGTGAATGTTTTCCAACAAGAGGCCAAGGAGCGTTGGTCCTAAAACTAGCTCAGATGATGCAGTTTCAGGTAGAAACTCTGGGGAATGAAATATACATGCTTAGGTCTTTGTGCAAGATGATGACAAGGGGGAATAGTATGTTGATTGATCCCATTAGGAGGCCTATTGATAGGATGTGAAAAAATGGCCTATAATAAATTTCTCCTTAAAGCACAAAGTCAGAATGAACAACCGATGAGCTTCATCTGTTACAATACATTTACATCATGACATCTTTGTTGTTGAGGGAGGCATACCCATACTCAGCACATAAGCTAACATAACATGTAAAATGATCAAAATACATGTCCACGGATGACAATTGGTGGACCCATGACTGGATGATTGTTTGTATGATCCTGTACATCATACATTGTGATCTTTGTATAACTCATGAAATCACAGCCCGGATGGATGAAACTAGATCCGGGGTCTTCTATCTCCTTCACACGACCAACCAACTTACAAGCCTAACCATGTGAATCAATGAGCTTAGGTCAAACATGGTAGACACCATCTGATTACCAACTGATTATGTAAGTCATTAACAAATGTGAGAGAAACCACGGACGATGTTAATGGCTCTCAAGGTACTACAGTACAATCTGTATGTTGTGAATAAATGAGTTAATGTCGAACACCACACATAGTCTTTCGGTCGAAGGCTATTGATGTAAACTTGTCGTTGAGAGTGAGGAAACTTGTCATTGATGTATGCAAGCACCAAGGTACCAAGGAATGTTTCTAAGTCAACTTCCTGGATAATGTGTTGATGTTGATAGGAGGCGACCTATCACAGGAGGAACTTGATGTATCCGCTATCAATGACACGTAATGAGTATCATGATTGAGACAAGATGATGTTGATACAGAACTAGATCAGGAAAGGAAAACATGGAATGAAGGCTTAAGATTATTGCAATGGATATCAACTGAATGATTCCTCTTGAACACACTGGCGACCCTGAATAGAGTTCGTAGCATTGACCCAAAACCAAAATGGAGACTACGAAAATGGTATTATAACCAAAAGATAAGAAAATTACCCAACCTTACAGCCATGAAGATGAAGTGGAAGAGTGTCTTGTTCAAGAACAATTCATTGCCATTAGAAAATGGAATACCCTGTTTTCCCAATTTCCCCAACCATACTGTTTAGTACCTCTTTATTTTTAACAAGTTTGAGGAGGATAACATATGCTTGATCTGTAAGTTAACCCTTTGTATGAATCTCTCTCAGTATATTTAACGAACCTAGAGAGGGAGTGGTTCGGTCTTGTCATGTTCAACAAGTCCATCACTATTTGATGTTTTAACAAGTCCAGCGAAGGTAAAACTCGACATCTTTTACATGTTTAGACAGTTTGAAAAAGAGGTGAAAAAGAAAACTCTAGATGTCCATTATTGTATATAGTCTCTCAAGTCCGAAAAGGTAGAAAACAATACTCAAGAGAACCTCTTAGCCATATTCGACTAAGGTATTCTTTTTTTGTAAATAGTCTATATTAGTTCGGAAAAGGGTTAAACTTATACTCAGTAGAAGTCTTTTCATTTACTTTTACAAGTTCAAAAAGAAGTGCTCAACAATATTTTCATATTTTGGGAGTCTAAAAAGAGATGAAATAGGACTCCTCCTGGAGGAACGATTGGTATAAATGATAGCAACTGGTTCCGGTCATGATGGAACTTCTCAAAACACGTAGAGGTCAAGAGCCTAGCTACTAAGACCAATCATCATAGCGGTTCCTCAGGAAAGGGTTAAAAAACCAAGTGAAAGTGTATGATCAGCCAAACAGATGGTGACAATGGAATGAGAAAACCAAGGCTCATCTGGCAAAAACAGGCTGATAAAAAATGACAATCGCAAGAGATAGGATGAGAATGGTTTCATTTTTACACAAGCTTGAAACATTGGAAAATATGCTTGAAATTGGTTTCATTTTTACAGAAGCTTGAAACATGGGAAACTATTCTTGAAATAAGTTTGCATGCCCCCAGCATAATGACTCAATTCGATGTACATTCCCCCAAGCTTCATTTCATGCACCTAAGTAGACTACTGGGTACTAACAGGTAGATGGAATGAAGTTTCATTTACGAGATCAAGTGAAAGACTTGATTGGGAATTTCTGGGATCTAATCAAAGATTCGAATTGAAAGGGGATTTGCTTCATTTTTAATGAGCTTGACACAGGAAAGGAACTATGCTCATAGGAACCTATTTCATTTTTTAACGAGGTTGACATACTAAAATAACTATCCTCATAAGAGCTTGTTTCAATTTTTAAGGAGCTTGACACAAGAAAAGGAACTATGCTCCAATCTTGATCATGGCCTCTGAGAGACCATGGCTTCTAATAGGTTCTCATCAAATGATAGAAAAACACTCTAGAAGGGATATATATCAAGGGATCCAATGGAAATATCAGGCTCCAATGCCCCTAGTACATGATGCACTACATCACCAACAAGATCATAAGTAGACGTGGGCATGGAACATGTTGCCACATAATTAATCTATGGTCAGGGACATATCATTTGCATATAAGGACCATTTAGTGAATCTCATTGATTGGGATTCAAATTAGGACTAACAAACGAAAGTTGGTCAATCATCAAAAATTCTGTCTTCGTGCAGGAAACACATCACATGAAAGAGTGAAGAGACAAGAGATCCTATGACATAAACATCGTCATGCCCAAGGAGTAAATTAAAATCCAAAGGGCCTTGAACTACCATCACATCGATATAGACAATCTTTCCTCCCAAAGTAATAGGAAACTTAGGAAGGATCGTTAATGGTTGACTTGTTACTCTGTAAAAAAACCAACAAATTCTAGGTAACGGGCACAAGTTTTGGGCAACTGAAAGCTGGCCAAGTAGTTGAGCACATAATACTAACAGATGCACCTTCATCTATGATTGTGCTAGGTATGACCACATTATAAGCCTGTACCATGATCTAGAAGGGCATGCAAGGAGGAAGACGATATATTTCAAGTCGACACCAATCAAAATAAGTGACCATGCTACTTGGAGGGGGTGCCATGGGAATGGGATAACTACCCCATTGTCTTATGGGAATGGGATAATTTCCCCCTGTTCCATTGGAATGAGAGGATTGACCCCTAGTTCATTGGATTCTGAAGAAACGAGAAGAACCTGAGCAGTATGAAGTTCACTCTCAATGGGAAAGGTACGTTCAACTAAAGGTGGAATCGAGTCAACCATTTTCTCAACCAATGGTTGGTTGGGAACATACTCATGGGATTCATGTTTAGAGAGAGAAGGATTGACTGGAGACGGATCCTAATCAATCATTTCATCAAGATTATGATTAATATTTTCATCAACTAGTGGAGGATTGGGAGAAAGCTTTCGATAACCAGTCGAAGGATGAGGCTGAGAAGTTGTAAGGTTTTCCAACACTTTTGAGGCTTCATCCATATAAGGAAAAATTTGAATAGGATGATTCCCTTCACATAACTTACAGGGAAATTTGACTTTACCCTTTTTCCCATGGGCCTTACTATCACTAGTTGAGGGTTTATCACCAGCATAATCTCTAAAATTTGATGACAAAGGCTGACGTGAGCTTGTGGACCACACTTCAAATGCCTTGGAAATATAAGGACAATCCCTAAGAAGGTGGTCACCCTAACATAACATGCAAGGGAATTTAGCTTTACGGGGATGATTGGAAGCTTTGTCCCTATTAGTTACGTTCGTAGAAATGGTTTCTTGGTTGCCCCCCTGCTTATTTTGCTTCTTCTTCTTTCTCCTATTCTTCTTCTTCTTAGATTCTTGGTTACTAGAATAAAGACTTTCTCCAGGTGAAGAGGAATAAAGGGATGAATAAATAATATGTGAAGAAGGAAAAGGGTCAACTTTAGGATCAACATGAGGTTGATGTTTTTCAGGTGGAGGAGAACTCAGTTGAGAAGCAGTTTGGACATTCGGAACCATAAGGGTCGAGCAAACCAATTGTAAATCCGGGAAGGTACAACGTTGCCATATAAGTAGCACCAATATTTCCAAAAGAAGGAAAAGTATTGCGATTCTCATTAGATGGGTTTCCTTGATTGGTGGACTCGAGAATTGTTTCCATTAATCTCAACCTAAGATATACTAAGGAGTTGTTCCACAATAAGGATTTTGTTTCACGGTCAATTAATTGATTTTAGAAATTAACAACACAAAATAAAACAAAGGGGTAAACTAGGCAAAAGGTTTACCAAGCAACTGTGAACTGTAATATACACCTTGGAGAACCAAGGACTTAACGCACGTGCAGGAAATCTCCCTGAATGTTGTGTTCGGTGTTTCATGGTATACAATGTGTCCGACTCAGTTACCTATGGATGGATAGCAACCTATAGGGTACTTCCAAAATATACTCGACGATAAGTGGGAGTTTAGTCCGTAGTAGTGTTTTCTAATGCGTAATCATTCGATGAGATGGTTCCCATATACTTTACGTGCGTGGAGTGTCGTCCAATATACCCAAAGGTACGTGGAGAACGATCATATACACTTACATACGTTGAACATGATATCACCCCCGAAATGTAACACTGACAAAGAACGACAACCCCTACGTTTAAAGATGTTGGAACACGTCTCTAGCCTAGACCTCTATGTGTGTCGTTAAGTTTCAAATTCTCCTTAGGTTAATTGAGATGAATTTTAGAGTTGATCTTGAATTATGTTTCAGTTTCAAGGCTGAAAAATCAATGTCACCTAAACAAACCTATGATGTAACTAATATGACAAAAATAATTTTTTTCATTTTCCTTTAAACAAATGAAAGGCCTAACTAAGTAGGGGAAGAAGAAATCAATCAACAATGCCACAAACAAGTGATGCAACAATCGATCTCCTCACTATTCCAATCAAAATCAAATCCCTATATGCGATGCAAAGAGATTTTTCTTTTAATATTTCAAATGCAAAGAAACATATGAGTGCAACTTGATTGCTGATGAAAAGAAACCACACAAACTTTAACTGTAATGTAAAAGTGTCCTTTCAAATCTAACAATGAATCTATAAAACAACCTGAATTTGATAAGAAGAAAGAAATAACGAAACAAAATCGTATCAAAAAGGTGATGTCACTCATAGGGGATTAACACTCATACACAATGTAGCCCCCGCCCGCTTCCCCCTCGCCCCACATGATTGAGGGGGGGATTTTTTTGTAAAAATAAAAGAAAAAACACGCAATATCACACTAGGGAATTCCAATTTCACACCCTAGGTGAAAATGAAAAGATTTTTCTTTTCAACAGACTTAATTTTCGAAATGAAGAAAACTAAGATGCAAATGTTTGGATTCAAATGCACTTTTCATAATGAGGATTGAAACAACAATTCATCCAAGCGACCAATGACTAAACGAAATTAGTGTGCAAGTGACTAAATGATAACAACAAAGAAAAATTAAAACCAATTCTTACCAAAGGCAATCAAACACAAATGCAAACCAAATGGAGGCTTTAGAGAGACCACAAGATACTCAAGACTCAGGGAAGGTCAATTGGAAGTAGGTTTATAGGGGAGAGACTCGGAAACAAGGAAAAAATTTGTACAAAAGCAGGGGCCAATGCTGGTGCAGAAGAGGCACCAGTGCTTTGCAATGCAGGTACATAGTGGGCCCAAATGAGATGCAACACTTTGTCAAATGCACTGGGGATGCACTAGTCCAGGAATAGAGGATTCCAACACAAAAATTGCAAAAGGGACTTGATGAAATGTCTTCTTAGGTTTGTCCTCGATTGGGTAAATTAACAAAGTTCTATCAAGGAGGCAATAACACAAAGGAAAAAGGAACCACCAAGGGAATACACCATTACCTAGTATGGTCGCTAATTTGTTATACGAGATTTATGCTTACAGACAAAAGTATCTCCCCTAGGTTTGGTGACTAACCTAGAACAACAAAGAGACAAGGAATACATTGTGTTACTTAAAGTAAATAGATGGCAGTATAAAGCCTACCTGGAATCTATCGCCGGATTCGCTCCTTCTTTAGCTTGAATGCTCCAATTCTAGGTCCGATTACCAAAACTAGAACCTGCACAGTCAGATAGCACAAGCCAAGAAACTACGAGATCTATGTACTATCATCTAAATACTCTATTCAATTGATCAACATGGTATTGAAATATATGAAATAATTGCACCACATATAGGAAAATAAAGAATTCTTTGCATTAATATAAATGGAAGGAGTTTACAACCATAAATAGGTGTTGATTGATCTGAGAGGCTCATTCTACAACCGAGTATGATGTGTAACCCTATCCATCTGTCATAAAGTTGAAATTTTGCTTATGTCGGCCAAAATAATTTTTTTTTAAATCTAAAAAAAAAAATAAAAATAAATAACTACACAAAACATTTAAATAATGTTTTCTCATATAAAAAAATTGCAAGTGAATAAATTGGATCCCTCTCGGCTCATTTTAGATCTGTATTTAAGATGGATCTATGTTGGTCTTGTAGAAGAGCTTCTCTAAGGCTGAATTGTCCTATCCTTGTCACAATGTGCACCTCCAATCACCCTAAATGCATGAAATGAAACCTCTCACCACAACAACATAAGGGTAGAATCACTCTCCAAAATCCAACCCCTTGCATATGGAAGGCTGTAAATATATAGAGGAGTGGTGTAAGTTGGGAATTCTTATCCAGTTACCACTCTAAGGTTTTAGATCCACCTTTGATGGGAGGATGGGATCAAAGGATAAGGGATGGAAACTCCAAAGTAGGGTAGGATACAATCCAGATGTTTTATCTGAGGTAAATGGTTGCAACAAATTTTGGAAGCTTCTGGAAGAGGAAACTTCCAAAATTTCTCTCTTTTTTTCCGAATTTCTAGAACCAACGCAGGTGTAAAGGGGAGAAACTTGTAGGTGATCAACATAGGCCATAGTGGAGCAAGCTTTAGGTGAATGCTATCCAACGATAGGCTAGGAGGGTTGGTCCTAAAACTAGATCAGATGATATAGTTTCAAGAAGAAACTCTGGGGAATGAAAGATACAAGCTTAGGGCTTTGTGCAAGATGATGATAAGGGGCAATGGGATGTTTATTGATCCCATTAGGATGTCTATTGACCGGATGTGAAAAAATGGCCTATAACAGGGAGGGAAGAGAACAAATAATATGCATCATACAAGATGAAACAAGCAAGATTTGTCAAGGAATTCCCCTAATCCAATTGTTTCTAACTACAATTTTCACTCACAAAACCCTAGATGCAATGCATAATGCATAAGATTTTTCTTTTCAATTCCACTTAATTTTCAGATGAAAACTAAGATATTTTCCTAATCACCGATAAAAGATTTTTTAGAAGGATGACTAAAACACCAATTCTTTCAAGCAATCAGTTTGCTAATGACGTAATGACAAGAAGAAATTAAAACCCAAACAAATTCTTATAAAAGGCACTCAAAACCAAAAGAAAACTAGATGAAGTCTTCTAAGAGGGTTAAACACAATCAAGGACACAAGGAGGACCAATTGGAATCAAGTCAATCGGAGAGAAAAGCATCAAAAGGAAATTTTTGCATGAAATGGGGGTCAGCATAGGTGTAAAGAGGTTGCCAGTGCTCTGCAACGTAGGTACAAATAAGGCCATGTTGTTATGCAATGCTCTATCAGTAGACCAAGTGGTGCGCTAATTAGGGTAAAGATATTTTATGACACAACAACTCAAATGCAGCTCAATGAAGGGTCTTCCTAGGGTCAATTCAAGTTTAATGAGACACTGGAGGTCTTATGAAGAGGTGTAACAAGGGAAAAAGTGAAGGAAAGCACTAATGGAATGAATTGCTCCCTAATATGGTCGTCAATTTGTTATGCGAAATCTACGACTGCAAACAGAAGTATCTTCCCTAGACCTAGTGGCTTGGTCTAGAACAATATAAATCAAAGACTATCAAGTTTTCCTCAGAAGAATTAGAGAATGGAAAGATGCTTACTTGTGATATGTTGCAAGCTCTTCTCTCCTTTTGGTTTTTCAGCTCCAACTGTAGCTCCAAACGCTATAATTAGAACCTGCACAAGAAAAAGATCTACGGCATCTGCGTAGCATTATCCAATCATTCTATTCAATGGATCAGCATAGCATTGAAAAACATGTACATAAACATAACATAACACATGTAGGATGTTGGGTTGTGTTATATTCCTTCCATGACTAGCCCACGTAGTTAACTGGGGAGTTAGAGGGGGGGCGAAGCCCCCTCTTCGTTGCGTTGATTACATAATGGGGGGTCTCACAAGGGGTTTGAGGGGTGCAGGTAACCCCACTCTATGGGGTCCGGGGCAGCGCCCTGGAAAATTTTGGTTTTGGAACCTATGGTAGGTTGGGCGGGCCCACCTATGGTTTTGTGCATGATTTTCGCACATGTTTTTGGACACGATGGTTTTTAGTCCATGGTTTTGGACGCAATGGTTTTCGGTCCATGGTATTGGATGCTTTGGCATGTATAAATATGTATTATAACATTGAAAGGAACATAATGAAAAATCAAGCTGGTAGTCCTAGTTTTGGGATCCAGAGGAAAATCTTTGTGTATATGTATTTTATGTGTTATGCTCTCGCATTGTTTATTTTATGTGTTTTAGAATTCGTATGTAGGTAATTTTTGTATGAGGTTAAAACCTACATTTGGTATCAGAGTTGTTTTGGCTTCAAGGGGACGCCTTTGTTGCTGAGGGGTTTCGCTTGGGCCTGTGGTAGACCCTGTTCAGTGGGAGATCTGCAAGATTGATTTTGGTGGTGAAAGAAGATGGCGAGCAGTGGAAAGATAGAGATCGAGAAATTTAATGGTTAGATTTTTGGGTTGTGGAAACTCAAGATGGAGGATCTTTTGGTGGATAACGATCAGTGGATCGTGGTAGATCCGGGTACTAAACCAACGGGAGTGTCCGATGAAGAATGGAAGAAGTTGGATCGAAAGGCAAAGAGCACAATAGGATTGTGTGTCTCAGATTCATTATTGTTGAATGTATCAGGGGAAGCTACGGCGAAGGCTTTGTGGGACAAGTTAGGGACTTTGTACCAATCTAAGTCTCTGGTGAATAAACTATTCCTGCAGAAAGAGTTGTATAACCTGAGGATGAAAGATGGAGACTTGGTGACATAGCATTTGAATGCATTTAATACTGTGGTAAGTCATTTAGCATCTATTGATATTAAAATTTCAGATGAAGACAAGTGCATTAGTTTGTTGTGTTCTCTACCAGATTTGTGGGATAGTCTAGTTATTGCAATAGGTAGCAATGCAACTGCCTTGCAGTTTGATGAAATAGTCTCATCCTTGCTGACGGAGAAGATGAGACGGAAAAATATGGAGAGCCAAAATGGTGATGCCTTGTATGTACGAGGACGGTCCCAGAACAGAAATAAAAATAAGTCATCAAGTGGGAGATCTAAATCTCCAGGAAAACCTGTAAAGGTGGTGTGCTGGAAATGCGGAAAGGAAAGGCACTACAAAAGGGACTGTAAATCTAAAGCTCCTGATAAAGGAAAGGGATCTGATGATGCTCCTTCTGTAAAGGTGAAAACCACCTCAGATGAAAGTGGGGATGTGTACTTGGCTTCTTCAAGTACACATGTAGATCATGAGGCATGGTTGATTGACTCAGGTGCATCCTTTCACTTCACTCCCCATAGAGAGTGGTTTTGCGAGTATGAGAAATACGATGGTGGTGATGTCTTCTTAGGGGATGATAGGAAGGCTAGAATTGTTGGTCGCAGAAAAGTAAAGTTGAAGTTGCAAGGTGGAAGGGTTAGAACACTTCCAGGTGTTCTACATATTCCTGCATTGGCCAAAAATCTGATTTCTGTAAGCAAGTTGGATGATGCAAGTGTAAAAATAGTGTTCGAGAAGGATACCTACAAAATGGTTCGGGGAGCACTGGTATTGATGCGGAGAGTTCGGATTGGAACTCTGTACAAGCTGCAAGGTAGCACAGTTGTTGATGGGTGCAATAGTTCTGTGGTTCCTGAAAGTGGAGCAAAAAATCTAGTGGTCTCTAGAGAGAAGACCATGTTGTGGCATCAAAGGGTTGGACATATTGAAGAGAAGAGCCTTTGAATACTTCATGGTAAAGGTATGGTAGAAGGTATGAGTAATAGCTCTCTCGATTTTGATTTCTGTGAAAATTGTGTATATGGGAAGCAGAATCGGGTGAGTTTCCCGTCTGGTGGTAAGAGGGCGAAACATATATTAGATGTTTTGCATAGTGATGTGTTTGGACCTATGAAGGTTCCATCACTGGGTAAGTTTGTGTACTATGTATCATTTATAGATGACTTCTCAAGGAATACATGGATATATTTCCTTAAGAAGAAATCTGAAGTCTTTGACAGGTTTAAAGAATTCAAGGCTCTGGTGGAAAACCAAACAGAGAAGAAGATAAAGGTGTTGAGGACAGATAACGATGGAGAGTTTTGCAGTAAGGAATTTGAAGAATTTTATAAGAAGTGTGGTATAGCACGATAGAAGACTACTCCATATACACCTCAGCAAAATGGAGTTGTAGAAAGAATGAATAAGACGTTGATGGAAAGGGCAAGAAGCATGCTCAGTGGTGCCGGGTTAGGACAGGAATTCTGGGCAGAGGCGGTGGAGACAGCATGTTACCTGATCAATAGATCACCTTCATTAGCATTGGAGGATAAAACTCCACAAGAGGTATGGACTGGTAAGAAACCCTCTCTTTCACATCTGAGGGTATTTGGATGTGAAGCATATGTACATGTTCCAAAGGAGAAACAAACCAAGTTGGATAGTAAATCCGAAAAGTGCATCTTTATTGGGTATAAGGATGGTTTAAAGGGTTATAAGCTTTAGAACCCAGTAACAATGAAGGTTGTTTACAGCTGAGATGTGGTGTTCAGAGAGGTGAAAGATGTTATTAAACATGAAGTCCAACCAAAGGAACCTAAGAAGATAGAGTTTGAGCTAAAGGAGGAAGAATCAGACTCTACAGCAGAGGAGGAATCAGAAGATGAAGAGCCACAAACTCCAGGTGTGATAAGATCAATTCAAGAAAGAAGGCAGCCAGAAAGGTATAGTCCATCTGCTTTCTATTCAAATTCTTCTTTATCTATTACTGATGATGATCCCAGAACTGTGAAGGAAGCAGTATATTTAGAGGATGGAAAACTCTGGAAAGAGGCCATGGTTGATGAAATGGAATCTTTGCACAAAAATGAGGCTTGGGATCTGGTGGAGAGGTTGGCTGGAAGGAAACCTATTGGCAACAAATGTGTGTTCAACAAGAAGACAAATGCAGAAGGAAAGGTGGAGAAATACAAAGCTCGGTTGGTATCAAAAGGTTATTCCCAAGTGTCCGGAATTGATTTTGGTGATATTCTTTCCCCTGTTTCCAAGGTAACTTCTATTAGATTACTTTTATCTATTGTTGCTGCTTTTGATTTTGAGGTAGAACAGATAGATGTGAAGACAGCATTTCTTCACGGGGATCTAGAAGAGGAAATCTACGTGAAGCAACTTGAAGGCTTTGCGGTGAAGGGTAAGAAAGAACTGGTATGCAAGTTAAAGAAGTCTCTCTATGGGTTAAAATAGTTACCAAGGATGTGGTATCAAAAATTTGATACATTTATACGGGGACTTGGCTTCACCAGAAGCAAAGCAAATCATTGTGTGTATTTTAGATTAATTGGTGACTGTTTTATTTATTTGATCTTATATGTGGATGATATGTTGCTGGTTGGAAATGACAAAGAAATTATCCAAGATTTGAAGACCCAATTGTCCTCCAAATTCGACATGAAAGATCTTGATGCTGCAAACTATATTCTGGGCATGGAAATTAAAAGAGATCGGGAAAGAGGAAGCTCTGGTTAAACCAGAGGAAGTATGTCGAGACAATATTGCAGAGATTTAATATGCAGGATAGTAAACCGGCGAAGGTTCCTATTCTTGTAGGTGTAAAGTTATCTGCTGAACAGTGTCCCAAGACATTAGAAGAGGAAGAGGACATGTCCTGTGTTCCATATGAAAGCGCAATCGGTAGCCTGATGGATGCACTGTTCTGTACTAGACCAGACATTGCACATGCAGTGGGAGTATTGAGCAGGTTTATGTCAAAACCAAGAAAGGAGCATTGGACAGCAGTGAAGCGGGTTTTCAAGTATTTACGTGGCACTAGTGATTATGGTTTGTGCTACCAAGGAAGACCAGGATTGGACAGAGTGTTGGATATTCGTGGCTTTGTTGATGCAGACTAGGTTGTAGATCTGGATCAGATAAGATCTACAAGTGGGTATGTGTTTAACCTATTTGGAGGTGTAGTCAATTAGATGAGTAAGAAACAATCTATAGTGGCACTATCAATTACAAAGGCAGAATACATGGCAGCCACTCATGCAAGCAAGGAAGCATTTTGGTTGCAGAGATTGTGTTCAAGTATGGGGTTAGTACAGGGAGCTATAAGGATAGACTGTGACAGCCAAAGTGCGATTTTCTTGGCAAAGAAACCTGCATATCATCCAAAGAAAAAGCACATTGATGTTCAGTATCACTTTGTGAGGGATATGATAGAAGACAAAAAGGTGTTGCTGGTAAAGGTGGACACTTTGAAGAATACTGCAGATGCATTGACAAAATCTGTGAGCTCTGAGAAGTTCTCTTGGTGTAGAGAAACAATGGGGATTATAGGGCTGGATAAATGACTAATATCTCTTGTGGCCCCTTGTGGAAAGAAAACAACAAGTGGGAGAATGTTGGGTTGTGTTATATTCTTTCCACGACTAGCCCGCGTAGTTAACCGGGGGGTTAGAGGGGGGCAGAGCCCCCCCTTCGTTGCGCCAATTGTGTAGCGGGGGAGGTCACAAGGGGTTTGAGGGGTGGAGGAAACCCCAATCTATGGGGTTCGGGGCAGCACCCCGGAAAATTTTGGTTTTGGAACCGATGTTAGGTTGGGCGGACCCACCTATGGTTTTGTGCATGATTTTCGCACATGTTTTTGGACGCGATGGTTTTCAATCCATGGTTTTGGATGAGATGGTTTTCGGTCCATGGTATTGATGCTTCTGCATGTATAAATATGCATTATCACATTGAAAGGAACATAATGAAAAATCAAGCTGGTAGTCCCGATTTTAGGATCCATGGGAAAATCTTTGTGTATATGTGTTTTATGTGTTATGCTCTCGCATTGTTTATTTTATGTGTTTTAGAATTTGTATGCAGGTAATTTTTGTACGGGGTTAAAACCTACATAGGAAAACGATATACTCTTTGTATTAAAATGGAAGGGAGAGAGTTTACAACCAAAAGTAGAAGTTGATCTTGTCAAGAACCTCCCAAGTTGACTTTTCCTTCCTTGCCACAGTGTACACCTCAAAGGCACCCTAATGCATGGGACTAATGTCTCTCTTATGATAAAAGCAACAGCATAAGGGTATGATTAATCTCCAAAATCCAACCTCTAGCTTGTGGATGGAAGTAAATATATAGGAGAGGATGGTAGTATAAGAATTATGATCTATTTACCAATCTAGGCTTGAGATCCACCCTTGGTGGGAGGATGAGCTCAAGGGATAAGAAGGAGAAAGATCCAAGGTAGGATCAGATATAATTTGAAGTTCTTGTCCATGGTAAATGGTTGTAACAACTCCCGGAAGAGGAAGCTTCAAGATTCTTTTTATGTTTCCTAGATTTCTAGAATCGGTACACCCCTAGTAAGGGAAAACATGCTCTTATTAGAGCAAGTGCGGAATTGAGTAACCTGCCACTCAAAATAGGTCCCTAAAGGGCCAAGGTGTGTTGAGACTTAAAATCACTGAAATGAAGCAGTGAAGGTCAGAAACTCAGGGATTTGAGAGAGTCATTCTTACGTCTTTGTGTAGAATGATGACAAGGTGTTCATGGATGTTTATGGATCTAGTTTGTAGGCCTATTGACGAGATGTGAAAAAATGGCCTATAACAATGAGTTTATTGTAGTTCCTTTTGGTCTAACTAATGCTCCATCTACTTTCATGTGTTTGATGAATAGTGTGTTGCATGTTTATCTAGACAAATTTGTGATTATATTCATTATATATCTTTTTGTGTGTGTGTGTGTGAGGAAGAGCATGCCTAACATTTAGTAGTAGTATTGAGATTGCTAATAGAGCATCAATTGTATGCCAAGATTAGTAAATGCAGTTTCTTTCAAACAAAGGTACATTACTCGTGACATGTTGTTTCCAAGGAAGGCATAGTAGTGGATCCAGAAAAGATTAGAGCTATCATGGAATGGAAAACTCCTAGGAATGTAGATGAGGTTAGATCATTCATGGGGTTAGTCGGTTACTATAGGAGTTTCATCAGGAACTTCTCATAGATTGCCTATCTTATTGCATATTTTCAGTGAAAAGGAAATAAGTTTGAATGGACAGGGGAATGTGCAACTATTTTTGAGCAGTTGAAGCAGTTGCTTACAAATTCTTGTGGTGAAGTAAAATTATAAGTGCAGACACGAACGAATTCCTCTAGCCTGATAATGGGTCTAGCCATAACAGATACATTCTATGGAAGATTTCCTTAGGTTAGAATCAATCAAGAGGGCCTACCTTTTGGTCGCTTATCCTGCTTGATAATGTCCTCGCTTGCTTGCTCCAGCAATCTCTCGCTTCTTTCTTCAAGCTCCTGAAACAAGTAAACAACAACAGCACACAAACGTAATAATAGACAAATTGCAATTCAACCTACTTAATGAGTCAAGAAGCATCAAGACATGAATATGAAATATTACAAAACATGTAGGAAATCAATTGATAGTTTCATATATCAATATCAAAGAGAGATTACAACCACTCATCTTGACGTCACAGTCTTCCTCTGACAAGACCAGGTTCCCACACACTTCTGCTAGCATTCCATGATGGCTTCAAACAACAATAGTTTAAAGGCTTTTCCCTTTAGAATTCACTCCAAACCAAACACACTTCTCCCTCACACAACTAGGTGGCTACAACTAGTAATAACTTGCTTGTCTAATCAAAATAGTATACTCACATTCAGCCAACACTCTAACTAGCTTGTGCTTGGGAAGAAAGAAGGTTTATATAGGAAATATGGATGCGGAGATGGATCTTTTTCTCATGGGAGAAGGACTTATCCCTTGAGGTACTTCCATCATTATAGGGGAAAGGAACCCAAACTGTCATCCTCGACCCCATCTGGCCAAACCATTTACCATACTTCTGTTACGGAGCTTCTAGAGTTGGAAGCTTCAACTCTAATTTAAAAAACTTTCCATAACAGGACCGGCGTGACTGGAACACAGCTCAGTCGCATTGATTAGCACAGGGAATAGTGATAATCTCTGCACATTGGCGTGAGGGAGACAAAGGTAATTAGCGCTGGCCTTGTAAACTGGGCAAAACAAAAGTTTCAAGGGAAATGGTGCAAAAGGGAAATTATCTGCTCATGAAGAGGGACACAATGGGAGTTTCTCCATGAAGGCAAAGCATGCAGGGTTGACTATAGAGGTCCTTCAGGATCAAGGAACGAGGAGTACAAGGATAGTGACAAAATGTTGTGTAACAGATGCCCCTAAAGCGTGAAGGCCGAACTAGAGTGAGGGATGAAATGCTTTATAAATCAGTGCGGGGAACTGGTCTGCCATCAGAAAACCTGCAAGAAAGTACAGATACATATACATAAACTGAGATCTCAATCAAATGATACATGAATCATGGCATGGATGCAAGCATCCAGAGAATGATCATGTAAATGTATCCTGGTATGGGCCCAACCATCTGTCAAAGCGTATCATAATGAAACCAAGGTATGGTCGTAGCCATCCAATAATGTGAAGGATCACATATGATAACTCTTGGTCTGGTCACAACTAGCCATCTGATAGAGACATGCATATCATCATAATCATGTCACATCCCTTCACAACCTAGACTTTTGTGATTTGAGTCCAGGGTCTTGCGCTCCAACACGACCTGATCAAAGTACAAATTCTAGCATGCTAATAGATGTGTCGACGTCGAACATGCTAGAAAGTCGCTTGATTACCAGTCAATGATGTAAACTGTTAACAAGCATGAGAGAAGCCACCAATAATAACAATGGCCCTCAAGGTACTATCAGAACAATTCACGGAATGTGAATATAGGAATTGAAGTCAAACACCCTTGAAATCACTCGATCGAAAGCCAATGATGTGAACTTGTCGTCGAGTGTCAAGAACTTGCCATTGGGGCATGCAAGCTCTAAGGTACTGGAAGGGAGTCCCTCAATCAACTTCCCAAATAATGATTCGAAGTCGACAGAAAGCAACCGTGTCGAAGGAGGGCCATAATGAATCCCACATCATCGACACAAGACGAGAGGATGTAAAATTATTTTGGATGATATAGAGAATCAGAAGTAAGTGTAACTGCAGAAGGACAACTCTTGAACATATCGGTGACACAAATGGAAGTTTGGCAGCTTTTGGATCCATGGGATCAGTGGTCATAATGACATGGCAGAGATCAACTGGAAGGAAAAAATGAACGGCCCAAACCCAGGAAGGTCAACAATGAAAAGGAGGATGTCCCAACTCGACACGAAGCAAAGAGTGTCATGTTCAAGAGTGAGTTGCCGACACGACTGATAGATTTCCAAATTTCCCCCCACCATTTCTCACAAGTACCCCAATTATTTTTTAATCACAAGCTTGAAGGGGATAGCATATGCTTGCACTATAAGTTCATCCTTCGGACGAATCCGACCTAGTAAGTTTAACGAGCCCTAGGAAGGAGAAGCTCATGTTCGTCATGGTGACGAATCCAATGTTGTTTAATAGTTTAACGAGTCTGAAAAAGGTATAACTCGGTATCTTTTTCATGTTTAGAGAGTTTTAAAAAGACACGTAAAATAAAACTCCACATGGTCCATTTTTGTATGTTTGTGTCTCTCAAGCCCGAAAAAGGTAGAAAACGATACTTGAGAGAACCGCTTGACCATTTCATTCAAGGAGTACCTTTTTCGTAAATAGTGCATCCCAGCCCGAAAAAGGGGTAAACTTATACTAGGCGCATGACATTTCGCATCCATTAACGAGTTCGAAACGACAAGGGCTCGACCATCTTTTCGCTTTTAAAGGGTCGAAAAAGAGCTAAAAGCGAACCCCCCATTTTTATTCTCTTTAACGAGTCAAGAAGGGAAAATATACTTGGCAATCTTTTCATATGAGTTTTACGAATCGAGAAAAAAGCTTAAAGGTGACTCGTCCTGGAGGAACGAGTGGTATAATGGGTAGCAACTGGTTCCGGAAATGGAGGAACTGCTTAAAGAATGTTATGGTCAAGAGGTTGGATAATAAAACAACTCATCGCTACGGTACCTTAGGAAAGGAAAAACAACCAAGTGAAAGCATATGATCGGCCAAAGAGATGGTGGCGATGGAATGAAACAACCAAGGCTCATCTTGCAAATTTAGCTGATAAAAATAGCAATCACAAGATGTAAATTGGGCATGGGTTCATTTTTACACAAGCTTGAACCATGGATAACTTTTCTTGGATTTGGTTTGATGTTTACACAAGATTGAAACGAAAAACTATGCTTGCTATAAGTTCGCATTCCCCCGGCATAATGACTCAAACGAGGTACATGCCCCCCAAGCTTCATTTTAGTCAACTAAGTGGATGGAATTAAGGTTCACTTTCGAGATCTTGGAAAGAATCGACTGGGATTTTACGAGAGCGTAATCGAAGACTCGATTTGGAAAAGGGAGGTGCTTCATTTTTTAATGAGGTTGACACAATAAAAGAACTATCCTCAAGACCCTTGTTTCATCTTTTAACGAGCTTGACACAAGACAAGGAACTATGCTCAAAACCACTGATCATGGACCATAAAACATGGCTCCTAAGAGGTCTTCACTAGATGGAAGAACCACACTCTAGGAGGAATACATGTCATTTGGTACCAAAGACAGATCAGGTTCCAATGCCCCCAGTACATAATGTACTATACCATCTATGTGATCATCAACAGATGTGGAGAAAAAACATGTAGCCACATAATTTACCTGTGGCGGGGAAGGTACTTCTTGGAAACAAGAGTCAATAGGGGATGATGGTTGCAAAGGAGGTGCCTGGTGACCAATGAATGACAGTTGATCAATAATCACAATTCTCCCTTCGTGTGGAAAACAAACCACACAGAAAAGTGAAGAAACAAGAGCTCCCATGACATAAACATAGTCACGTCCAAGGAGAAGATTGAAATCTAAAGGACCTTGGACCACCATCACATCTATATAGACAGTCTTCCCTTCCAAAGTAATAGGGAACTTCGGAAGGACCCCCAAGGGTTGATTGGTTCCTTTGTTGAAATCCAATAGATTCTGAGTGACAGGCACAAGCTGTGGGGAGCCCAAAGCTTGCCAAGTAGTAGAATACATGATGCTAACAAACACACCTTCATCTAATATAGTGCCAGGTACTACCATATTATAGGCTTGTACTGTGATCTGGAAAGGCACATAAGATGGGAGGCAGAAAGCAGTCAATGGACCCCAATCAAAAGAGACGACAGAACTACTTGGTGGGGGTATCATATGATTGCCCCCATGCTCTGCAGGAATAAAAGAAGGACTCTCCTGAACAACTGGGACGGGAGGGTCACTCTTCGATTCATGAGAATATGAGGAGACAAGAAGAACATGAGCAGTATGATCACTACGCTCTTCCAGAACAAAGTGAGCAATTGGTGGCGGAGCCAAGTTGACACTCTTTTCGACCAATGGTTGGTCGGGAATAGACACAAGAGAGTCTCACTCAGGAAGAGTAGGACGGGAAAGAGATGAATCCAAGTCAATCTCTTTACCAACCGGGAGAGGGTCAGAAGAAAGCCTCTGATAACCAACAAGAAGTTGGGGTTGAGGAGCTACAAGATTTTCCAAGAGCTTGGAAGCTTTATCCATAAGAGGACAAAGGTGAAGAAGATGCTCTCCTTCACATAACCTACAGGGGAATCTAATATTCCCTTTCTTCTTACCATCGCTAACCAAGGATGCAGCATCGACATGATCTCCAGAGGTCAATGAGGATGGTCGATATAGATTTTGAGGCCATACCTCTAAGAATCTGGGAATGCTAGGACAGTCTCGAAGGAGATGGTCACCCTTACACAGCCTGCAAGGGAATTTTACCTTTTGCAAAGGATCGAAAAGTTTGTTGACAGGAAGTACATTTGGAGTAACAGCTGCACAGTTTGCCTCTCACTTATCTAACTTCTTCTTCTTCTTCCTCTTAGACTCCTGGTTACTAGATTTCAAACTTTCATGAGGCGAAGTAGAAGAGGAAGGTGAAGAAATTGGGGAAGAAGGCAAGGGCTCAACCTTAGAATCATCATGACGTGGTTCGAATGAAGGAGATGTTTGGACAGGAGTCGGGACGCTCAGGATCACCGAGGTCGAAAATAACCATAACAGTAAACCGATGGTTAACCCATGGAGGGACAATGTTGCCATATAAGGAGCACCAGCATTTCTAAAAGAAGGAAAAGGACCAGGATTCCCATCTGAGGGGAATCCTTGACTAGTGGACTCTGGGAATGTTTCCATCGAAATCGACCCTAAAGAATTACTAAGGAAGATAACTTTTACTAAGAATATTCTGTGGGTAATTAATTTTAGGACACTGAAAACAAAACTTTGCCTTTTCATATTTTAAGAGTCGAGAAAAGGACGAAAGGTGACTTTATCACTTTCAATTGGAAACAATCTCGAAAGGACAAGTGCTCGAATGATATTTTAAGTTTAATGAGTCAAAAATATCAAATGACTATTCAGGATAATCTAGGCAAAAAGGATTACCAGGCAACCGTGAACTACAGAATACCTCTCGACGAACCGAGAAGTACGGGCAAGCAATCTCCCCGAATGTTGTGCTCAGTGTATCACATTTACAAGGTGGCCAACTCAACTTCCTATGGATAAATGATTTCAGCCTAGCGGGGTCTCCTGTTATATACTCGACGGTACGGGGAGCACAAATCCGTACTAGTGTTGTCTAATGCCGAAGCGAATGACAGCTGCTAGGTTTAAAGACGTCGAAACACGTCTCTAGCCTAGACCACTAAATGTGAGCATTAAGTTTCAATGCTTCCTTAGATTAATTCAATAAAGTTTAACGATTTACCTTGAATTAGGTTTCAATTACAAGGCCCTACCACTGTCATCTGAAAAACTCATATATGCAGCTATATGAGAAAAGAGATCTTTGTCTTCGATGAAAGTTAACACTAATTCAGAGATAGGGAACACAAAATCAATGCAACAATCAAAGAATGAAATCTTTCTCTAATATATCTCCTAAATGCACTTAATCTTCCTATAACAACATAAGAAGTTTCATTTCATTTCCAGTGCTTATGATGATGCAATTCTAGCTTCTTAATGACGCTACTAATGCAACATTTTCGCTTAAGTAAAACTAAAAAGATTTTCTTCTTCTCATAAAATGCAAAATGAATATTTCACATAAAGCACTTTAATGAAAATTTTCACAATTCCAAACAAACAAGCATCAATCAAATCCAAAGCATTATAAATGAAACTAAAAACAACTTCTTCCCTGAATCAAACAAACCAAACACATGAATGCTTTAATCGAAAAACCAAGTAATGTAATCTATGCTCGGAAAGAGAAAAGAGACACTAGAAATAAGAGAACAAACGAGACTCTTTCACTCATTCAATTGAAAATGAAGCAAACAAAGCATCCTAGTCACCTCTGGCGAAAGAAGAGAGTCTGAGGGTCAAGACACACTGGCACTGGAATGGGAGAAATTCTGATTTTTTTTACCCCTGAGATCGGCGCGACTGCCTAACTGACAACTAGCGCCAATAGGCACGACCGGCACGACTAACCAGTACTACAACTAGCACTGATGGTATGATCGGCGCAACTTCCTAACTAACAACTAGCATTGGTCGAGGGATTCAAAGAAAAAATAAAAAAGAACTTCACACAGGGCCAGACTTAACACATTAGAAGGTGGGTTAAACCAAGCAAGCACACAAAGTAAGCTAAATGCAACTATCTAGTCAGGGAGAAGACAGTCAAAAAAGCTTACAGGGTCAAAACCACAAGAGCAGAACACACTGGCCAAGATTGGGGTCAAGCCCTAATCTTCACTTACAGGGATTGGCGCGATTGCCTAACTAACAACAAGTTCCAGAGGCCAGTCAGCGCGACTGTTCCTCAGCAATTCACGCTGGTCGGTGTGACTGTCAGCGGATTAAGCGTGTTGGCTGAGGTAACTAAGGAAAAATCAAAAATCAAAAATCAAAATAGGGACTAGAACTACTACTATGAATTTTGGACTCAGGCTAGTAAACAGGAAAAAAGAAACAGAACCAAAGGGAAAATGTGAAACTAGCAAAGTTCTCCCGAAATCATGAAATCCAAAACAAACAAAAATATGGGTTCCCCAACGGAGTCGCCAATTTGTAGTGAAGTAAAATTATAAGTGCGGACACGAACGAAGTCCTCTAGCCTGATAATGGGTCTAGCCACAACAGATACATTCTATGGAAGACTTCCTTACGTTAGAATCAATCAAGAGGGCCTACCTCTTGGTTGCTTATCCTGCTTGACAATGTCCTCACTTGCTCGCTCCAGCAATCTCTCGCTTCTTTCTTCAAGCTCCTAAAACAAGTAAACAACAATAGCACACAAACATAATAATAGAAAAAATGCAATTCAACCTACTTAATGAGTCAATAAGCATCAAGGCACAAATATGTAATATTACAAACATGTAGGAAATTAATCGATAGTTGCATATATTAATATCAAAGAGAAATTACAACCACTCGTCTTGATGTCGCAGTCTTCCTCTGACAAGACCAGGTTCACACACACTTATGCTAGCATTCCGTGATGGCTTCAAACAACAATAGTTTAAAGGCTCTTCCCTTTAGACTTCACTCCAAACCAAACACACTTCTACCTCACACAACTAGGTGGCTACAACTAGTAATAGCTTGCTTATCTAATCAAAATTGTATACTCACACTCAACCAACACTTTAACTAGCTTGTGCTTGGGAAAAAGGAAGGTTTATATAGGAAATATGGATGGGAGATGGATCCTCTTCTCACGGGAGAAGGACTTGTCCCTTGAGGTAGTTCCATCATTATAGGGGAAACGAACCCAAACTATCATCCTCGCCCCATCCGGCCAAACCATTTACCAAACTTCCATTACGGAGCTTCTAGAGTTGGAAGCTTCGGCTCTAATTTAAAAAACTTTCCATAACAAGACCGGCATGACTGGAACATAGCTCAGTCGCAGATAGGCGTGGGGAATAGTGCTAATCTCTGCACATCGGCACGGGGGAGACAAAGGTCATTAGCGTCAACCTTGTAAACTGGGAAAAACAGAAGTTTCAGGGGAAATGGTGCAAAAGGGAAATGATCTGCTCATGAAGAGGGACACAATGGGAGTTTCTCCATGAAGGCAAAGCATGCGGAGTTCACTATAGAGGTCCTCCAAGATCAAGGAACATGGAGTATAGGGACAGTGACAAAATGTTGTGTAACAATTCTCCAATTCTAAAGATTGTAGATCTAGATAAAGAGTTTGTGGTATGTACAAAAGCTTGCAAGAGATGACTTGGTGGAATCCTGATGCAGGAGGTATAGGTAGTATGTTATGAGTCAAGGAAACTGAATGAGCATGAGCAGAACTATATGACGCATGATCTTGAGTTTGAAGCGATCATTCACACATTGAAGTTGTAGAGGCACTATCTTCTTGGAAAAAGGTTTGTGTTGATGAGTGATCACAATGTGTTGAGATACTTGTTTAACCAACCTAATCTGAATGCCAGGAAAGCTAGATGGTTGGCTACTCTCAGTGAGTTTTACTTCGAGATCAAGTACATTAAGGGAAAGGAGAATAGGGTTGTAGATGATCTTAGTAGAAGAGTGCAGGTAAATCATATAACAACTATGAGTTCATATGGGACATATTTACAAGATTGTATTTTACAGGCAGGACAACAAGACAATAGGTGTAGGGAACTTAGGCACAGGTTACAGTAGAAGGTTACAAGTGATCAAAATGTGGATTATCATCTCACAGCAGATGGTTTGGTGAGATTTAGAGACAAGATCTATGTGTCGGACAACAGTGAGCTCAAGAAGCTCATCTTGTGGTAATTTTGTGTTAAGCCATATTCAGGTCATCTCGAATATCAAGAGACTCTAATAGTTGTGAAAAACTTCTATTATTGGTCGAATATTAAGAAAGAGGTGTCTGATTTCGTCAATAGGTCTTTCGATTGTCAACAAGTAAAAGCAATGTGCAAGCATCCAGGTGGTCTATTGCAGTTGATTATGATTCCAAAGTGAAAATGGGGGGTCATTTCTATGGATTTCATTATTGGTTTGTCGAGGACATCTAGACAGCATGATTCCATCATGGTTGTGGTTGACAGGTGGAATAAGGTAGCTCACTTCATAGTGGTTAAGTCTACTTATTCAGCTAGTGAGGTAGCTCAAGTCTTCATCAGGGAGATAGTGAGATTGTATTATATTCCTAAGAAGATTGTATCCAACAAAGATGCCAAGTTCACTTCCAGGTTTTAGGAGTTATTTACAGAGTTGGCTTTCAGAGCAACTTATCATCCATAGATAGATGGATAGATAGAGAGGGTGAATAGGATTTTGTAGGACATGTTGAGAATGTATGTTATGCACTAGTAGAGGAGGTGGTAGGAATATCTTACACGGGTTGAGTTTGATTGCAACAATCGGTATAAGGAGTCACTGAGGACGAGCCAGTTTGAGGCACTTTATGGGCGGAATTGTAATACTCCTATCAATTGGAATGATCCAGTGAACATGGTAGTGATTGGACAAAACATGTTCGCAGAGATGGAACATTAAATGCAGGTTATCAAGAAGAATCTAAAGGCAGCACGGGATAGACAAAAGATATATGGAGATCAAAACAGGGTATTTAAGGAGTTTCAAGTTGGGGAGCATGTGTACTTGTGCATCCATCCCAAGAGGAACTCCTTGAGGATTGGGTCATGTTCCAAGTTGGCACCTCGGTATTGATGGCCTTTCGAGATCCTTGAGAGGATTGGAACAGTGGCCTACAGACTTGCACTGACGCTGACAATGAAATTCCATGATGTTTTCCATGTTTCATTGCTTAAAAGATATGTAAATGATGTTGATCATGTGATTGACTGGTTTTTATTGCAAGTGGAGCCATAAGGAGAATTATAGTCATAACCTCAATGCATTTTACAACGGAAACAACTCATGCTCCGAAACCGAGAAATCGAGCAAGTTAAAGTGTTGTGGAAGCACTTTAGGCCCGATGAAGCTACATGGGAGATGGTTGATCGAATTCGGGCTATGTATCCTTCATTGTTTGTTGATTGAGGAAAGGAGTTTTGGTATATGTACATATGCATGTATGGTTTCTGTTATAAATATCACAATGGGTTGTGTTATAAAGCTCCAATAAGCGGTATGGTTGTCATGGTGTTATGTTTATCATGTTGGTTTTGCTTTCAGTGGATTCATTGTAAATACTACATCGAGCTAAATTATAAAGCTCCATGGGTAGTATGTTTTGATTTCCAGTGGTCTTGTTGGTTGTAGGTGTCATAGAAGATAGAGGACGGTGTTCCCCTAAGGGGGAGGGGTATGTAATATCCCTGAGTTAAAAGTTCATGTAATAAAGTTAATGAAGGAAAAATAAGACCGAGCTCATGGGACACGTATTCTAAGTTGAATGTTAGGCAAACATCCTAGTGGGTGATCATTTTAGTTTATTATGGCTAACAAAATTGGAAAAGGATTTGAAAAGGCAAAGAGCCATTAATTGGCATTTATATATGAAAATAAAGGAAAATAGGAGAAAAGGGAGATGAAAGGTCACATGTTTGCATGTGAGGAAAATTGAAGGAAAAGTAGAGGAAATTGAAGAAAATAGAGGCCTCAATTATAAAAAGCCTTATAAGGATCAGTTCATAGTTTTTGCTTGTTAACCTTTTGTCAATTTAGTTTTTGTTGGTTAAAATTTTGATAGTTCTATTCTCTCATACTATTTCACACTTAGAACATTATTGGAGCACTCTAACATTGAAGTAAGAAATCAAATGAAGGCAAAGGAAGGACAAGGAAAGCAAGGGAAGGACATGGAAAGAAGGATTACTTGCAGGTAAAAGGTTGCATCTGTGACCTCCTAGCTAGTTTTTGAATGCATGGTACATGCATGTGTGTATTTGGTTCTCTTGTTGTCATTAGCATGGGTTTTACCATGTGCCATACAATGGTTTCATCCTTGCCTTACCGTTTTTGGATAGACATGATGTGATGTGGTTCTTTCAGTTGGTTGAGCTTTGGATTATCGGATGGTTTTGCAATTGGGTGAGGTGGTCTTAGGAAAATTCCCAAGGGCTTAGAATCCCTTGACTGGTTTTGGCAGGATTGCAGTAAATCCTGAGGGCGGAGACAGGCAAATTCCTCAAGGTATTGGTGAAGAAATTCTAAGCCATCCAAGCTTGTTTTGGGCCTAGTGATCCCTTGACTAGTTTTGGCAAGATTGTGGTAAATCCTAGTTGTTTATGTGTTGTTTTGGGCCTAGTGACCCCTTGACCGGTTTTGGCAAGATTTCGGTAAAGCCTGATTGTTTATGTGCTTACTTTGGGCCTAGGAATCCCTTGACCAGTTCTGGAGAGATTGCGATAAAGCCTGAGGGTGGAGGTGGTTTAATTTCCAATAAGCCCTAGTTGTTTTGTCTTGATTCCCACATTCATTCTTTGAATATGGCACGGGGGTGATTAGCTGAGAGAAAGATTTGGTTCAACTCAATCTATGGTTGGGTGGTACATGCAAGTCCCTTACTTGGTTGGCTTTTTCATATGTTAATAAGAGTTACTTGCCTCTTGTATTTCATGAGTATTTGTACTTGTTATTATGTGGATTTGATAGTTATTCTATCATGGTTATTATTCTGATTGTATGTTGGTTATAAGCTGGTTTCCTAGGAGGTTCTAACTATGGCTCTTGAAATGTTTGATTTCTTGATGGACGGTTAATTAATACATGAGCTAACAAATGTTATAACAACTATTATGAGAGGGCAGTACACCTGCTTGATTATTCTCTAAATGTATAAGACCCTCTATGTTCAGATATGCATTCATGACTTGTATATTACATGTTCTCAATATGTTTAACCAAATGATTTTCATGGTTAGGCTTGGTTAGGTCAAGTATATGGCTCAAGTTTGAGTGTTTAGCATTGTTCTCATGTCATTATTGATTCTGGAAAGCCTCACTGATTTTTGGGTAGTGGTATGGAGGCTAACCTGGAATTTAGGCTCAGAATTCGAGATAACATGCTCTGAACTGGACATTTTAGACTGCAACTTCATGGATGCAGGCTTATACATACTGTTGGAGGCTCCCAACTGCATGGATGCCTTGATGTGGGAGTAGTTGAGGGCCCAAGGTAAGGAAAAGGTGGTCTAGCTCGGGATTTTTCCACCTATGGTGGTTGCTCAACCTCTGAGTGACCTGTGGCCCCTGTAGAATGTTCTGAAATGTCAGTTTGTCGTTAGTAGTCAACCCCACTTCCTTAATGGGACCTAGGATTTTGGGTCATGTCATAGTATCCATCAACTCATGTTTACCTCGATAGACCGGTGAAAGTGAGTAAATTTGGGAGAAGTGCATTACAAAAAGCCTCCATAGATCAATACTCACACCCAAACTGAAGGCACATCAATCCTCTCTTTGCTGGCATAAAATAGGGGTTTCCATTTTTTCATAAGAACTGGCCTTGAATTGATACTCTCATTTCCCTGCAAAACCCTTGTGGCCTCATTAACTACTCTAAACTGAAACATAAACCATCCTAGCGCTAAGGTCACCACCAATAGTTGGATTGCAAATCATTGTCTCCACCCTCTGTCAGACCATTCTCGCAGGGTTTTAATTGAAAATTTTCAACCTCTTGCTTTTCCTACCACCACCAATTTGGACATGTGAAGGACCTATGAAGTTGAATATCTTCTCCTAGAACTAGTTTAGCGTCCCCACTTTTTATTCTCGTATACTGTCCCTTTTTCCTTTTGGATCCTAAAAATTTTTACCCTTCCAAGTTTTCCAACTCCCTTTAAGTGTTGGTTGGTCCTTTTAGTTTTGAATCCTTACCCTACAGAGCTTCTCCTACATTACAAATAAGAGGCTTAGCTAAACCTTTTGAATGTGGTTTCTCCCCCAGAAAAACCCAAAGGATAAACCCTCTAGGCCATAGAGATTTTTAAGAAGTGGGACCCCACTACCATCCAAACCCTCCCCCATCTCTGATGCCTCCAACCCCTTTGAAAAATAACTTTGCAACCTGCTACCTAAAGAAAATCCCAAGTCATTCATCATATCAACTACTAGATCTGGTTGAAAACCCTCCTCATAAAATGTCAAAGCGACTAGTAAAACCTCTCTGTGGGAGAAGGATGTTTTTTTCCCCCACCAAATTTGATCCAAATGGATATTGGTGGCCACCCACCTATTCCACTTGGACCCCCAACATTGTCTCTTTCATTTTTCAGTTTCCTTAATTGTAGCACAATTTACTATTTTTGGCAATTTTTCGGGTCTTGAACTTCCAGAGCCGTTTTGAGGCCCTAAACAAAATTTTTAGGAAAAACAGAGAGACTGGAAAAGTCCCCACCTAGCTTGATATTTTCACTCCAACCTTCTCTTTGAGACCTTCGAAACAAGGTATTATGATAGCCAAACAAAGATTGTATGACAAAGTTACAACCTCGGGAAGTTGATGTACCAATTTACCCAAACGAGGCCCACAATTTTGGCGCTTCATCTCCTAGGGTTAGGTTTTTGGATGTTTATGGTTTTCCATTGTTTCTCAATAATAAATAGGCCTTTGAGCCTCATTGTAACACAATTTAGAGGCATGTAGCCGCCACATCTCTTCTTAGAGATAAGCTACCATCGCCCTAGCTAATTTATGTTTATTTTTGTATGTAAGCATATTTCAGTTCTTTGATATTAATGAAATGAATATTTATTTCTGCTGCATCTCTATGTATATGGGTATTTCTGTATTTTATTGAGTTCCTGCATAAGTCCGGATCAAAATCCCTTGCCCCTGTTTTGAGTTTTGGGTTCCCTATTCAGGACTATGAGTGTGGGTTAGAAGTCTCTATCATATCACCTAGCGGGCTTGTGACATTCACCCAAAGTTGGGGTAATTTGGCCAACACTATTGCTACCTCCATCCCGTCATGTTTCGAAAGCTCTTCCTCTGGACCCATATTAGATACGCTCAGTAGATTTCCAAGTGGATCCACCCACATTTGGAAAAACTCATAAGTTTTGGAGGAATAATCAACGAAAATATCTTCCACTTGGACATCCCCATGATGTTTTCACTGCTCTAGATAGGATAACCCCAATTAATATCCTCCCCTAGAGCCTCCAGAGATAGCACGAGGATTGTATATATGCTCGACTCTATCCCATGCAGAAAACCCTCCATAATAAAAGTTAGCAACCTACGAAAAACCTATACCTAATTACCCAAAATCGTAGACCCCCCGTCGACCTCCGTAATGGACCTAATATTATGCCTATGATGTTGTGCTTTGTTAGGGTGGTGATTTTTTTTCTTTGTTATATTCCTTATAATGGTTCACAGATATTGTTATGTTGTGGTACTAAAAGTATACCTCACAATAAGGTGCATTTGTTCCATTCGCTTGGAAAAATCACACAAACAATACAGAATCACATCCATATAGATAATTTTATCCCTAGTCATCATATTATGTTGATTAAACCTCACTGCTAGAGGTAATAAGCCAAATCTTACTCATCTCAAGGACTATGAAGTATCATCCTTGAAATATTAAGAGAATGAAGATTTATAACTTTACTTCTCCATGTTCGAAAAGAAGATCATAACAAGGGAAACTACAACGACAAAGAAGGTTGATCTCCAAAAGATGATAATCATAATAAAATTTCAAAAGTTCCAAGATACAAACTGGTAAACTCTTGAATACCTCAAGGTGAATCTATATAACGTCAAGACAAGCATGCCATGCAAAGAAGATTTTAAAAAGCTTTTGTAAACTATCAATAAAATAATAAAATTCTCTAACATAATTGCTTGTCCTTACAAAGAGCACAAGAGTGACTTACTGGAAAATTGAGAGAATAATAAGATCAAGTCCTAATTACAAGAGAATTCATCATATTGAGATCTACGAAATCATAAATTCAATGCTATAGGAAGGAATTGCTTCATTCCCACTATATATATATATCATTTTTCATTCTCTTCCCCACCTTTCAATTCGTTCTTTATTTCTTTAATTCTTTAATTATTTATTCTTATATCATATAGACATAGATACACATATTTTCATAATTTATTTTTAGTTTCTTCCATCTAAACTTGATCCTCCAACTTATTAATTTAATATGTAATAACCCATTATTATCCCTTAATTTATGTAAAATTCTTATCTAATATATTTATGCCCCATTTCTTAATCAAACCTTTGACTTTGTCCCTAATTAATTATGCCCTCTAACTACTTCCTTGATTAATTTATTAATAATTCCTTAACGACTATCTTGATTAATTTCTTAACAACTACCTTGTATTTTTCTTCTCTATTTAATACTCCTCAACACTTGTTTCATATCATTATGCTTTATGGTCCCTAATGATGGGTGGAGTGTCCACCCGAAACGTCAAATAGATTAAAAATCTTTACACAAATTATTCTGGAAATTCTCCACAACTAGATGATAACTTGTTAGATATGTTTATGAGTGGATGAAAGGATATCATTTAGCATGAGGTGCCTCTATTTGCACCCACATTCTTAGATATTCTTTTAGGACAAGAAAGAAAATTGTATGTAAAAATATGGTTGCTAGAAGGTTTGTTGTAAACACCTATATTAATCACAATGTTCCCACTCCTAACATCACTCAGTCCACAAGGTTGACACATTAATAAATGAATGAAATAAGAAAAAAAGAGGTATGTTTCAATTGTGTTGGTAAGTAAATTAAGGAATATAATCGTGGTGAGAAAAAATTAGTTTACATAGATTGTGAAGAGGAAGATGAACAAGAGTTGGAACCTAATGAAGATATAGAACTAAAGGAGGCTATTCTTGCCATACCCTGTGATGCTTTTGACGACATTAAAACCCTTAAAAAATGTCAAGGTAGATGACTATATCAACAAACAAAATGTGAGTATTAATTAAGTATGGTAGTAACCACAATTTCATTAACCATGGATTACCAAAACTTTTCATTAACTTTATATATTTGAAGCCAACATTTCAAGCAAGGGTTGTGGAAGAAGGTACCAAAAAATTGTTCAAGAATGTGCCATAGTATTGATATAACAATGGGGAATATTTATTAGACAATCGGATGATATTAATCCTAATAAATGGGTCTTAATGGTCTAATGTTTAAGAACATTGGAAATGGTTGCCATGCAATTTTAGGAATGTTTCATGAGATATTTCTTGCAAGGCAAGGAAATGGAACATAGAGGTATCCAAGGGAGGCCATGTAAATTTGTGATCTCCAACAACATCACAAAATATATGAACAATGGATAGTTAGGAGTAACTACACAATTTTTATCATGAGATGTTCATTCATCTAAGCCCTCTCTACCCATGGATCTCCAAAAATTTAGGGATGGGAATTCCAAGTGATTTTTTGATATGCCCAAAGGTCTTACTGTCACTTAATATCATAATCATTCTATTCAACATATTTCAAGGATTCTCCCTATTAACATGCAACCTTACATGTATCCCAATACTCAAAAAAATGATATTAAACACATGTTCCAAGAGATGTTAAAGGTTGGCATCATTCAACTAACCCAAAGTGCTTTCTCTTCTTCTTTGATGACGGTTAATAAAAAAATTTCTTCATTGTGTATAAGTCCAAATTATAGAGAACTCAATATGACCACTATTAAGAATAAGTTTATTATTCCTATATTAATCAATTATTGTATGAATTACATGGGATAGTTTTATTTAGTAAGGTGGATGCAATTCCTTAAACTTAGAAAGTGCCATTCCTTAGTTTCACTTCAATTATACTTCATTTTCTTCACTAGATATGTTCCAACATATGAGAAAATCCTATGCCTACCTCAATGATGTCAGAGAGCAAACTATGATGATAAGATTTTCCATCATGATTATTTGTATTATTCTATCATTATTAACCAAAAGTGTGACTTTTGTATCTCATGTGTTGTACTTAAACATGCTTAGTGTTGTTGTAAAGTGATTTTTTTTTCTTCTTCAGTTGGGTGGTTGCTTCAAATCCTCTATGGTTTGTCATGGTTGGTCCTTTTAGTGCCCATTTTAAAATAGTCCCCTTGTGTCTTCTATTATCCATCTCTTAAAGTTCATTTATGGTTGAGGTGGGTGTGCGAAGGTCTTAGAGTGGATCTATTAAGACACATGACTTAGGGAATGCCCAGGGTTATTCACTATACCCTTGTGTAATAGTATTTATCATGTATTATATAGCATTTTATGTCTACAGAGCACACTTATCTTATGTGTAAGCATGGACCCCCCTATGGATTTGTCACACTTTGGCCTAGTTTATCATCTCCCTAGCACTTTGGGGCACATGTATCCATCATTTGAGGTCACTCAAAAATTTTCCATGTGGAGACATAGCTCCTAAGGCATCTTCACAACTCTCAAGGTATCTTCACAACTATCTAATCATAGTCAAAGCACCCTAGGCACTTGAGGTTCCTTCTTCATTCACCTAAATTATCCATGTCATGCCACACCATAAATCGTGGAGCGCTTACCCTTTCATACATTTGGAGGCATGTGTCAAACAAATTAATGACATGTCCACCTTGGAGGATGCATTACCTAGCTATTGGGGCATTTATTTGGCACACGTAGACCTTCTTAAGCCTCCCTTGACTTGTGGATGCTATTAACATAATTTGAGGAGGTTATGCATTCAACACCTCCCTTGTGACTATTAGAGCTTATTTTAGGAGATCTTCCACTCTTTAGGCTTCCCATGTGCCACACATGTTGGTGTTCCTCATCTTGAGCATAGCCATTTACATATTTATAATAT
Organism: Pinus tabuliformis; assembly: GCA_031772625.1. Taxonomy (NCBI): domain Eukaryota; kingdom Viridiplantae; phylum Streptophyta; class Pinopsida; order Pinales; family Pinaceae; genus Pinus; species Pinus tabuliformis. The sequence continues at coordinate 1,520,707,062 of CM062816.1, forward strand.
CTATCTTCATTGCAGGGACATCTTAAGGAGTTTATATTACATCATGGAGGGACATTGGTATCCCTTTAACTTCCCGTGGAACATTTTGTACATGTGGCATGTCTCTTCTTGTATCTTATGTATTGTTTGACCTTGTCTCCTTAGTCAGTTGGAAGACAAGTCAATTGTGAGATCTCTTATGCTAGATAGAAGGAGATATAAATATTTTTGTAATATGAGTATTATTGAAGCCTCCTCTATGAAAGAGGATGCCCCTCACACTTCTAGTTTTTTTAAGCTACTGGGAATGCAATTTTTTTGAATATATACCTATTGAGGGTATTTGAAGTCGATTATTGTAGCTATTTTATCTTAGTTTCTATTTTGGTGCATAAACACTAATTGTGAATGCTCAATTCTTCTACAAATGGAGAAGGTCAACCCATTTAAAGGGTAAGCCTACCACTTGGAAGGAAGACAATTTGGGGCTACTCCTCTCCTTCTTCCTATGTTAGTTTCATAACTACTTGATTCCTTTCTTTTCCTATCCATTTAGGAACTCTAACAATAGTATTGAGTATGTTTATCAAGCTATAGTAGATCTTGTTGGTGAAGGAGTTCCCTTGAGGACCCCATCTTGTAAAACCTTGATCTCCATTGCTTATCTCGATTAGATAATAATAATAATAATTAAAAACAACAACAACTATTTTTCCTTTGGGTTCTAGTCCCTTCAGGACCCCATCTTGTAAAGCCTTGATCTCCATTGCTTATCTCGATTAGATAATAAAAAATAAAAATAAAAAAACAACAACAACAACAATTTTTTCCTTTGGGTTCTAGTCCCTTCATCACATTCCTTAGGTAGAATAGATCAAATTTAAAGTTAGGTTTTCTTCTTGACCCCATAAGCTATAGTTGGATAAGGCACTTGTCTTCTCGCATCAACAACCCAAAATACAAAAATACCAAATACCAAAATATCTTTTCATTTTCGTTTGCAAAGAAATATAAGAAAAGCATTGAAAAATCCTAAGTTAGATTTCTTTCCTAATGTAGCATTAAGTTAATTACCAAATTAATTTTCTTAACTAGCTCAAGTTAGGGTTTGATTTTAATTTTATATCTTAAAACCCTAAGCGGCAAATCAGCCCCCTGGAATTGTGTATCTAAAGTTCATTTATAATTCTTCATGTTGTTTTCATTATTTGTGGAACTTTGGAAACTACATCCAACTTTTGTTTACATAAATCCTAAGCCCAAATTTTAATGCTTATAGGGCATATCTGGCAGTAGATTTAGCATTGATTTCATATACTATAAGATTTTGTTAAGTTTTATCTTCTTTTCTAGTCATGAAATCATCTTAGAGTTTATACTACTTGTGTATCTCACATTTAGATCTTCTACGTAAATTCTAAGCTAATCGTAGTAAACCCTTGCAGAATTTACCTTGTGATTCAAGTTCTTTTGTTTATATTTCTATACTTATTGTGGACTTGATTCAAAATCTGGGATGTCATTTCATTATATATTATAAAACCCTAGCTAGAAATCTAGGATGTCTTGCTTTAAGGTTGAAAATGTATCTCTTTGGTTGATATTTATCTAAAATTCAATATAGAAATCTACAAAAAATCGCTAATAAATATATTTGAAGGTTAAGGGTAACCTAATTTTCACCTTGTACCTGTCCTTGGCTAAGCACCTAATTGATTTACACTTGAAATTACATCACATAAGGTCAATTGGAGTTTAAAGGTTACATCTCTTATTGTTTCGTTGAGCTTGGAGTTATTACTTTTCCTAGTTACTTCCTCTAAATGGTTATTATCTTGGGATGTTAATCAAATTATTTCAAATTTAAGTTATTTTCTTGCATTCTCTACAAATAAGATTTGGTGCTAATCTACTAGTTTCTAACTCATAACATAACTTACTTGATTATTGTGGTTTATGCTCTTGTTCTTAAGTATTAAATCACTTATTTGTGAAATCCTTATTTTTACTTTACTATATATTTTGTGGGTTTCATATTTTGAAGTAAATAATTGCTCTCATTGATTGGTTAGTAACTAAGATTTACTCAAACTTTATTATTAAGAGAATAGGGATATCACCATTGACCTTTGAGATTTTGGCAAAAGTGAAGGGGAAATTGTATCAAGGTGACGATGGTATGATTCCCATCCATTTCCCCAATATAGCAGCCATGGTTTGACTTTCCACTTGGATCTTAGTTTAGGCGTTAACATTTTTGGCACCATTGCCAAAAATAAATTTCATCACCCTTAATTTGTGGGGAATCCTCTTACATGTGTATTTTGATTAGTATGTTACAAATGTTATTTAAATATTTCATCTCGCAACTCCACATAAAGAAAATCTAAGAAATACACTACAGGAAGAAATCCTCAAGGTTTAGCTCATCTTATGCCTAAACTTGAACAAATATATAAATGAAGAATAAATAGAATTAAATTTAGAGAAGCCAATGATAATTTAGATTTTCAATCTTTCCAATATATAAACAATATATTTGTTGATAATTCAAGTTTCCTTAATCCTCAAAGTATAACGGTTGCTCTACGATTAATAGGTTGCTACGAGCCTTTAATTTAACTAATATTGTTGGACAATCTCGTGAATTACTTAAGCCGTTGGGAAAATTGCATTTGTTTCATGGATATAGTATTATTAGTGCATGTGAGAATTGGTATACTTCCATGGATTTTACTATGGTTACAAAAATTGAACACCTTGACATGTTGTTTAAATAATTTGCTTTAACTTCAAAGAAAGATATAAGAAAATGGTTTGCTACATCACTTTATAGTATTATAAATTCTCTTATGGCCATAGAGATACATTCTTTGCTACATGGTTAAAAAGAAGTGATCCAAATTTGATCTTTTTATTCGTTGTCATCTATTTCGGTGCTTTAAGAGTGTAAAAAGTGGAGGAATCGACGCATAGTACCATTTTTACCAATGGGACCTAGTTTGGCAAATTAGGGTTTGAAACCTTCTAAGAGCATTTTGAGGCATCAAACAACATTTTTTTTTGGGGGGGGGGGTAAAACTTTGCCACTTTGGTGTTGTCATTTTTCCCCTGTTCTACACATAAAGACTTTTCCAACGATGAAGGAATCGCCTAAATTGGACTATGTATGCAAAAGCTATGTCACTTGGAGGTTGACCTTCTTGTTTTGTTCACCATATTTCATGAGGATGCCACTTAAACCCTATTACTCATGGAAAAAGGGTTATCCATGTGATCATGATGAATAGGACTCTAGAAGAGTCAATGTTGTAACACTAGCTAAGAGTTGAAGGAGTTAACCTAACCACTAATAGGTTATCGGGCTATGTTATAACTGAGCCACTAAGAGGAAAAGGGGTTCCATTCTTTTCGAGGGAGTTTTGTTCCATAGATGAGTAGAGTAGATGAGTGGAAAAGGGGGAGAGTAAAAGATAGGATTTGTGCACTGTAGTAGCCCACGAGCCACATGCCTTAATTTTTTGTACTTTAGAAATTTCACCATAGATCACCTGATAATACAATATACTAAAGAAAAATACTTGATCTACTTCTACTATCAAACTTTGCGGAAGCTTAATCAATTTGAGCAAGATCAATCGGAACACATATAATAGAGAAGAAGAAATCATAAACATGAAACACAGAAGAATACTCTGGGGAAAGCCTCAGCTAAAAACCTGCTATTTGTATTATCATACAAGTGGAAATATCTCAGGATTACACAAAGCTTTAGCTCACAAGCTATCCAGCTCTCAGTACAATCCCTCACTGCTGCTCATAGACATAATAGAAAACACATATGCCTTCTTTCAGTCCTCCAAGCCTCCTATTTCCTTGCGCAGTTTCTCTTGGGTCCTCCAGCTGCCTCCTGTGTGATTCTCACCTCACACACAACACTGACCTCTGAAATAACTGCGCAATCCTGAAGGAGATAATTCCTTCTGCATGGATGAGTTTCCTATATAGGAAAATTCCTCCAACTGATAGTACATTGTCCCTTCCTCTGATCTCAACTGGGTCTCTGACTAAACTGACATGCATGAGTTATTTATGAGAGAATATTCAGTTATCTGAAGTACACTAGTTACATGCATGCATGCATTAAGTGACTGAACTCACAATTAGTTCCACAAACTGTTTGGAACTAATTTAACTGGACTTAACTCAATTAACTGAGCTAACTAATTACAACTCAAGGTACAACTCATCTTGGTCACTTTAATTAAGGGATAACTTCCTCAATCAAAGGGAAAACTGTTGCATGTCTTCACATAGACTTCATGTTTGATTTTCTCCAACTAATTAACTCAAGATGAATTAATTAATTATTTTTCAAATAGCTGTTAAGATCAAATTCGAATTTTAATTCTCAATTTTAGTTCAGGGACTAATTAAAATTGGAATCTATCCCGAAATGCTATTTATAGCAATGCTATTTTTAGAATTTCTATTTTATCATTCCTTGTTGCTATTTCCAACACTAGTACCTAAAATGCTATTTATAGCATTTCTATTTTTAGCATTTCTTGTTGCCATTTTCAACGCTCCCTCTCAACAAGAAAGGCATTCAACTCGAACCCAATCCTAAACCTTTGGAATGTTCTGCATGCAACACTTCTGCCTAGTGTTGTTGCTCTAGCAACTCTAGAAACAAAAAATATCCAACCTGAATCAGAATGATGCCTCTGTCATCAAAGTCTCTCACTGTTATTGCCTCTGTCGACTAAAAAAATCTGCACCTCTGTGCTCTTCAGTTATTGACTTCTCTAGCCTCTATCACTTTGATCTCTGACTGCATCAATCACATTGATTCCTCCTGCTGCATCTGTGCTGCTGCTGGTCCTGTCTCCCAGCACTGCATCCGCACTGCACCTCCTCTCATCATGTTGCACCGTGATTCCCACTGTTGCATTGCAACTCATTTACTGAGAAGTAAGTAACTGATCTCCCAACTAACCTCCCTGTTGGGCTAGAAACATCCTCTGATGCTGAAGCTTCCTCTATTGCTCCATCTGCATCTATCTCTACCCACTCAACCAGTCCTGCTACTCCTCGTCAAGGCTCCTGTAGCAAGGTCTAATCAAAGAGGTTGGGTACCTCAAGGATCCTACCCCTATTTCAACCTTCTTGGGACTATCACTCCACATCGCCCCACCTCCCACCTGGAGGTATGGATGCATGTGATCCCTCTACCCACTTGGCTCGAAATTCCCCCCTATTGGAGGTCTCTGCATGAGTGGATGCCTCCACTCGGTCTCCTCTCAGCTTCTCCAGTTGTGGCTACTCCACAACCTCCTGAAGCTGCTTCACCAATTGTGGCTCCTCCACAATTGTCTGAGACTTCTTCTGGCGCTGCATGTTGAGAGGTAATGTACTCTCCCTCTCAACCACCAAGTCTCCAACAGTTGCCTTGCTCCTCAAGGCTTTGCATACATCTTGAACCTCAAGAGCATATAGGTTCTTTACTTGTGAACCGATCTACTTCACCTGTCTCGTGGTGATGTGTCTAAGGAAAACCTTTCCCTTACTGAAGACTACATCATAGCCTTTGTCTTCTAGAAACGCGATCGATACCAAGTTCTTCTTCAGTCCTGGCACATACTTCACATCTGTCAAGGTAATACGAGCTCCATGCTCCCTCTGAAAAGAAATCATACCCACACCTGAAACACTATACTTTTCATCATTACCCATCGCTATGAGAATCTTGAGGTCTTTCTCCTCCAGGGTACTGAACAGACTCTTATCGCCGGCCATGTGGCTCCATTTTCAAGAAACCAACCACAACCCATCATCGATGAAACCATGCATGCGATGAGGGTAAAATCCAATTCGAACTGAAAGGCCAATGCCTCACCTTCAGATCCTTACTTCGATCCCATCTTGGATTTCTTCAATGGACAATTTGTTGCATAATGGCCCACCTCATGACAATGAAAGCATCGCACTTTCGATTTGTCAATCTTCTTCCCACCATGGGAAGAACTTGATTTGGGATGAGAATCCTTATCCTTCACTTTCTTTGCCTTACTCGCTAAGGCATAATTTTCTTCATCCTCCTTGGATGAAGAACCATCTCTGGTGCTTCTCTTGATATCCTCCTGCATCAGATCCGACCACAATCGTTCCCAATCTGGAAATTTCTCTCTTCCATTAACTGAGTTCTGGTAGCTATGCCAACTCTTAGGAAGACCGATGAGAGCAAGACTCACCATGTCATCATCGGCTATCGTGATTCCTACACTTCCAAGCTCATCCCTACAAGTGGTGAGCTTGTTCAGATATGTTGAGATCGTGTCACCCTTTTCACACTTGATTATCCAAAGCTTGTCTTTCAGCGCCAACTTCCTCTAATCGTTGATGTTCTGATTTAGATCTTTCAATGTTTTCCACATTGAAAACGGTGTCTCCTTCCCATGGAGACTCGAGACAATGTGGTCTCGAACTCCCTCAAGAAGGATTCTCCTTGCACTAGCCACACATTCCTTCCATTCTACCAATTCTTGGGCATTAGCAGTTGTTGGCTTAGGGACTTCTTGATCAATTAAGTCCTTCAAACCATTGTCCTCTAATACTGCTTCCATGCGATCCTTCCAGGCTATATAATTCGAGCTACCATCAAGGGCATACTCGAGTCTCAAACCGTTGAACACCTTTGGTGAAATTTGAGATGTGATAAGTGTTATCACTCAGGTTTTCCTAGAAGTTGTAAGAAGGGGAAAGGAGGCCGAGGTAACCACTAACCAATCTTTTAGATACAGAATCTAGCCAATCTGTATCCAAAGAGGGCTCTCTCTTTATGATTTAGCTTTGTATTTAAAGATATTAGGCTAGTTATGAAGTTCAAGGGTTTTGTTTGAGTTTGGGTGGTGAGATTCAATAGAGCAGAGAGGTAAAACAGAGTATTCCAGTCCATTGGGCTAATGGAGTCAAAGAAGATGGCTTTTTGGATTTGGTTTCTTAACAGAGGATGGTCTCACAGAGCAAGGTAGTTAAACAGGGAACAAACAAAAGACTTGAAACAGATGGAATGGGCTCAAATGGGGTGAAGGGCAGTTAAGAGTCCTTCAACCTATTTAAAGAGGGAAATTGGATGATTATTGATAAGGAGCAGTTAAGTATTCTTTATCAAATAATCAACATAAAAGAATTAGGAAACGGGAGCAATTAAGATTTCACTACTTATCCTAATTCTGAAGAAAACACAGAGAACAATAATGACCAAAAACATAGTGCAATCAAGCATATTCTGAAATTAAATCTTTTCTTTATCATTCAGATTGTGAAACACAGATGATATAATAAACTAGAAAACTTTAAGCCACAAGATATAGAGGACTTATTGATCCGGTGGTTGATTCAAGAAATCTGTGACAAATCCTCTGCTTCAATTCTTCATCCAGTAAGCCATACAATAGTTGATTCCAATAGCTCTTTATTCCAAAAATTCAATATTACAGCAAAGTCTAGGAATCCACCCCATAATACTCCATTTGAGGGGGTATTTATGCAGAAAATTATACAACAAATATCTCAGTGAGATAATATCTAGGATGACTAAAAATAGTTTACAAAAAATAGAAACAGCTAGCCTTGAAAATAGGGAAAAGAGGAATTGATGTTGTGCTGGTCCTGTTTTTCTTGAATGTGCTGGAGGCAGGCCCTAGGATTCGGCTTGTAGTTGTCTTCTTCAGTTACTCTGCGCTAGCTGTCTGTCTTAACTAATACTCTTTGACTGTGATCTGATACACTTTGACCTTTTCAACTATGTTCATCTCTGTCTAGTATTTAGCCCAAAATTTCCCTTTTTCCAAGGGTAACAGTGCAGCTATGGATCTCTCTGTGGCTGGTATGTTGAGTCCTGTGGAGATTTGCTAAGAAGCCACGGTAATTGATGCACCAACTCCTGATTTTTGAAAAGTTTCAAATGGCACCGGTGTTAAAGAGGAGGACCGTGCACTACAGGTCGAATGGTAGGCTGTGGAGCTCGTTGCTGGAGTCTTTCTGGTCGGGCGATAGTTGAAAACTGGAACAGTGGACTTGGTTGCTTGTAGGAGAGCACGGGGCGCAGAGCATTACAGCAAAAAATGGCTTTTTATTCATTTTAATCAGCAAAACAATGGTTGGCGGGAGTTTTGGATTTTATTGAGCGGATGACGTCAGCGGGCGGACGACGTGGTGGGTGACGTGGCGGATGACGTCAGCGGATGATGTGGCAGATGACATCATCCGTACCAGACCTGACATCAATGGATGACGTCAGCAGTAGGTGGTAAGCAGTTTACCCCGCGCCGCTTTTGGAGCTGGGCGGTATTGAGCGAGGAGGGAGTGAGCAGGCTGAATGGGTGACACGTGGCTTTGGTACGGCAAAAAACCGTCGGGCCCCCGCGAGTTAACGCTCGGTGATGAAGGGGGTCACGATATTAATATAAGCCGTTGGATGATCGGGGGACGATCGGACGGCGAACGGGCGTCGGAGATGGCGGGGAGTTAACTACCGCGAGCCCGATGTATTTGAACACGTTTTAATTATTTCGAGGTGATGTGATTGGTCCACAGGGTGTTTGTTAATTAACCCAAATGGTTAATTAACTACGTTATCGCACAACGGGGGACGGTTTTTAATGAATTATAAACAAACTCATTAATCCTTTTTTTATACAGCGACTATGGTTATATTTAACCGGGGCGAGGTATGTAAAATATCGGGGTAGTGTTTATATTAATACAGGAATAGGTAAATGTTTGGGATTTATATAATAATTGTTAATAGTTAATATGAAACAAAGTGATGATAAGCGCTAAGCAAATGTTTACGATTTGCATTAAAACTTAGGCTAAAGTGGGAAAAAGGGGTTTGTAGGTGACCTTATGTATTTTCCCAAGTAAAGTAGGGATTTACTTAAGGAAATGAGTTTATGAAATGAAATGAATGGTTTTTTTGGTGATATTAAGAACAGATTCTTAATATTTTAGGGGGGAAATTAGTAAATGATTAGGGAAAAGTATGAAGGGGAGTTAGTTATTTAACCTCGTCTTGCTTGAGCTGCATCAAGTATAATGTTTGTCTGGCATTCGTGACAGAGATAAAGACTAACACATTTAAAGACATAATCAATCACAAGTATCATTCTACAACACCATCTACCTACCCTCCCTACTTACCTAGCATTTCTTCTTCTTTTGGGTTCACTTAGACTGGAAAACCCTCATCAATCTTCTTTTATTTTCATGGTGAACGTACCTAAGTCTGCACTTATTACAACCAAGGGCTCAGATTTAACTTTTGAGCTCCTTTTTATTTGCTCTACCTATCTACTTATCTGCCAAGATTAAACAGTTTGGTCAGACTTTATTCTCTATCTCTAAAACATGAAATTCAAAATATGAATGAGCCAAGTTTAAGTTGTTTGACTCTTCATCAATTGTGGCATGAATTAACAAGTTGCACACAATGCTTATTACAGAAAATGAAAAAGTAGTGGCATTTTGGACTTGCACACTTTCCTGGTCTATTTTTGTTTGGGGTTCATTTCTTTCACTTTTTTGACCATTTTATTCTTTTTACCCTTTGATTTTTCTTTTAGGGCATACCCTCTTTACATTTTTTGATTTTTTGATAATATGGAAAACCTTTGCAACAAGGAAAGGAATGAACATATTACAGAGCTCAACAAGTTAATCATGAAATATGACACCTATTGGTATAGGAGTATAACAGTGGCTCCACTTGGGGATGGCTTTTCCTGGTGGAAAGTTAAGAACAACAAGTCAGATGGCCTTCTGCTTAACATTTGACTGTGCTCTGAAGTCTCTTTCTGCTGGTTGCTTTATTGTATATATGACAGTAACACTTGTGAAGCTTAGGGCCTTCACTTTGGGGTTCAACTCCAGCAAGTTACTATCCAATCCACACCAAACCTTTCTTCCTACTTGAATCCTACTTGAGCACCTTGTCACTTGGATAGGAACTTTTAGCCTTGGTCCTTTTATCAAAATATTCTTAACCTTCTCCTGCACAACTTGAGATCTGACCTGAAACCAAAAGGTGCTACAATCTTCAAACCAAATTAGTAAATCCTCAAGATCTCAGGGAGTTTTGATTGGATTCAAATATTTAAGGATTTATTTCATAATCTACTAAAACTGAATTAAATCAAACTGAAATCCTACCTACTTACTCTAATCAGCTTTCTAACTGTTGGTTAGGTAAAATGAAACAACCAATGCAACCATTCAAGCATTATATACATTAGTGACATTTGTTGCTTGTGCTAGTTGGCGTTTAAAATTGAGATCTTGCAATCAAATATAGCTTTGTTAACCTTTGAGAAGATAAGGAAATTCTTGATCTCCTTTGTTGGATCTAGAAACTGTACTGTTAGCGCTTGGAATTTCACCTCAGGCTGAAAAAGGTAAACTCCAAGGCAACATCAAACCACTTAGCCTCGTAGCTAGCCCTACGGGGCAGGAGAGGGCTCTCTCCGGTTTATCTCGGAAAATATCTTCAATGGGTGAGATAACCAATAGGGAAACACTGATTTTAGGCTAGTAAACTGATCAAGAGGTTTGATTTGGGATTTTTAGGTTTTTTGGTGGAAAATCGGGGAAAGGCAATTTCGGGTGCGGGGATTGGACATAGTTTTTGCAGGGGGTTCTTTGGGGCAAGGTAGGAGATAGTATTGATGCCTTTGATAGAGGTGGATGGATGAGAATGACCGGTGAGGAGTTAAGGAGAGCAAGAAATAACCTTGAATTCCCCTTAAACAGTTGAAAACATTGATATTAAGCAAACTTAAAAGCAGAGCATGACAGTCATGAATTCTACTTTAACACTTCATTTGCCTAATTTGCAGAAGGAAAAGTAAGGAAATGATTCACATAACACACTTACAAGTACAAAGAGAAACACACCATCAATACATGTGACCACAAGAATCCCAAAAAGGACTGCAAAACCCTGGTCTTCCTTTGCCAAAAATTGCAGAGATACAATGAGTAATACAATAGAGCTTATCCCTCAAGAGTCCAACCATGAAAATGAGCAAGAAAGTACATAATATAGGCCATCTAACATCTTTCCCTGCCTCTAGGGGTCGAGCTCACTATCCTAGGAGCTGTTTCAACCAATTCTAAACTAAGCACTGAAAACTAGGCAATCAAAACAACTTGCCTCTATAAGCTAGGAAACCAATTCATTCATTACATTTTACCTATCTGATGAATGAATCTTCTAGAAGAGATAAATAAGTGCTTAAACATCATAAAATTACATCATTTACAGCAAGGAGGATGAAAATCAACTCCCAAAAAACTCAAATCCAGTCAAACTGCGCTTTGCTGAGCCGTAGGTTGATTTCCTGTACAAACTCCCTGATGGGTCGCGCGCAATTCCTGGACGGGTCGCGCGCCTTTGGAGGCACTTTTGAGGCACTTCCAGGTGTCCAAATGAGGAAATAGTGGGCTTGTTGGAAAGGTCGGGATGTCTACTTTCCAACCCAAGTAGAATTTCTGAATTTCGTTGTCATTTTCCCCTCCAAAATTGCAATCTCCCAAGACTGCTTTCTGTGTGTCAAAAATGTGGCAGAAAGTCATTTTTTGCTTGTTTTTTGACTTTCTGGAGACCCAAAACTTGGTGAAATTTCCTAGTAATGGCTGAGAAAGTGTAACTTTCCATGACAAATCCAGAAATGCTGAGTTTTTCCAAAATGGAGTTGCCAAACGAAAGGGTCGCGCGCGGCGCGCGACCCGTCAGGGAGGAAAACCTGTTTTTTGCCAGAAAAATAAAAAATGACCCAAAATACTCAAAATTTTTTGGAATTTGTGCTGGAGTTTGAGTTATCTAGTATCATGCTCCTTCAAAGAAGCCTCAGCCAAGATGTGGAGGGGGTCGGGCCTTTTCCTTCGTTTTTGTGCTTTGGCCAACTTCCTTTGGAGCACTTTCATTTTCGCCTTGCATACATGCATCCGCGCCCAATAATGATTTTTCATGTTCCTGAGCAAGTCCTTATCCTGGTTGGCCTTGGCCAGTAACCTCTCCAAATGAGCATTGACCTGAAGAAGCATAGCCTCTCGCTCAACGGGTACCAAATCGCCGGGTCTCTTTCGAGCCAAGTTGCGGTCCTCATGAATCCTCCGCAACTCATCAAGAGTGTGCTCATCCTCCAACTGCTTGTTGCGCTGCTCCAAGTAGGTGATGGTCCATTGTGCCCCTTCCAATCTTCGCTGCAATGAATCATTTTCAGCTCTAAGGTGCTGAATGATCTCCTTTGACTCTAGGCTAGGAGAAATAATGTCAAGATCAACCACCTCTATGCCTGGAATACCTGATGGCCCCTCATCAATCTTGGGCTGTTTGCCTCTCTCTAGTACCTGTGCTGCTGAAGAAGGCGAGGCCCCTTCCACCTGGTGTGGAGATAACACTCGCTGAGCTGATGAAGAAGGCGAGACCCCTTCCACCTGATGTGGAGAAAATACTCGCCTAGCTACTGCAAATAAGGCCCTGTGGCCTCTCTGATAAGTGACCAATGGAGGAGAACTATCATGTCTAGCCTCAGGGATATCATGCTGCTGTGATGGTCCTCCCTCCTCATGAACAATCTCAGGATGTGGTGGTGGTGCTGTGAAAAACTCATGAGAGATAAACTCCTCCCATGGGATGCCATGCTGAGCCAACTGATGTATGACCACAAGCTGGATCAAACCATAATGATAAAGGCTCCTATATTGTTGTGCTGGGCTTTTCCTCTGCATCAAGGGCACCATCCTCTCAATATTCTGACAGAAGAAAACAGGAATGTTCATCATCCGGACTCGTGTGAAATGCATCAACAAGCGAATATGGTATGAATACACACGTGAAAATCTACCCTCACAGGTGAAATAGCACATGATAAGCCTCATCATAGGAGCATACTCATTCCTCAAAAATTTGAAAGGAAATACACCCGTCATGAGTCTCATAAATGCAGGTTTAATGTAAGGCTCGAACTGAAAACTATCCAACATTTTGCGCTTATTCCACACTTCTCCAACATTTGGTATCCCTATTGCTTGAGCAATCATCTCAGGTGTAAATGTAAAATCCACCCCTGCAAGGTTCACATGCCCATCATGCAAATGCAAAACAAACAAGCGAGCCAACTCCCTGTGATGTTGAATCTGAGAGATCCTCTCGCAAAACTCATAACAAGACATATAACGGAAACATGAGACTGCAATTGGACAAGCCTACAAATCGGTCAAAGAGGTGGGCTCCTCTCTCCTATGATGACCGCTCTTTCCACCTTTGTGAGGTCTCCTCTATACCTCAAACTCTGAAGCTGACTCATGGTCATCACTTTGCTCATAATTGGTTTCGGTTTCTGACATTGTTTTAGGAGCAAAGTGGCTGAAATGTACTGTTGTTTCTGCTTTGAAAACTGCTGATTAAAATGTTGTTTTAAGGGGACAAGTAGCACAAGGGAAACGTTAGGGAAGGGATACTTTAAAGGAAAATCAGGAATAATAATGAAACAGGGAGTTTAGGGGAAAAATCATTGCATATACTCATTATACACTTTTACTTACAAGGATGTTATGGGAGGTAGGGTTAGGGTTTTAATTTTTTGATTTCTTAGGGAGAGGGGTAGGGTTTAAGGCTCTTAGCAAATTTGGAAGGGAAATTTAAATAAAATGATAAGGAATATGTAATGGGAGGTGGACAATAGGAAAGAAAAGGGATACCTCAAAACAGCATAATAAACCCTAGCAATTTTGACAATTTCAAGCCCAAAAGCACAATGGAGACTTTTACTTGCAAAATGAAGACCTTTAAAAATACAATCATGATCTTCTTGAACTGTAGCAAGCAATAATTTTTCATGATTTGAGGGCCTACCTTGCAAAATTTAGCAACTTGTGGTTCCTTGACAGCTTGCTGGCGGTTTTGTGTAGAGGGAACGCTGATGGGTCGCGCGCCTCACCCAACAGGTCGCGTGCGCCTGACGGGTCGCGCCCGTATAAAATTTGCACTGGCGGAGGTGCCCTGACGGGTCGCGCTCGTCTGACGGGTCGCGCGCCAGTCTCGACGGGTCGCGCGTCTCCCAAACTCACCGAATTCACTCAAACGCTCTTGCAACTGATTTCTCTATCACTTGGATGCACAATGAAGCTTGATGGAGGGAAATAGAGCCTTTATAGCCTTGCTTTGAATAAATTTCATGTCACAACCCACATTCTAATGTTTTTCATGACACTTTTTAAACTTTGAATGCTGCTGACTTTTTGGTTTCCTTTTATCCTGAAATTGGTTGAATTGATGTTTTCCTTGATAATTTTTTGCAGGGATAGCTTCTGAGGGGTCCTGGCAAGGGAGCCAGGGTTGTATGCTGTCCTTTGCAATATTTGAATTTTTACAATTTTTACAAAATTTGGAGAAATGACCTTGGCTTTAAAAACAGGGTTTTTAAATCCAAGGTAAAAAAAAAAATAGTTGTACAAGATGAAATCTTTTAAAGAAACACTTTAATAATCATCCCTCTGGCCTGCTGGGCATTTATTGACCTTTAGAGACATGACCTTGAAGACAAACTGGACCTAAACCCTAGACCTAAGACTTTTGACCTCAAGACAAGACAAACAACTTTGAAATAGTTTATTGACTGAAACAATTTGATCCAGCAGTGCCAAGAGGGGAATAAAGACACCAACTCCTCCATCAGGGTTATGGCATGCCTAATGGAATGCAATGAGATGACATTGATGAGACACCTACTTATGCAAATGCAAAGAGCTTTGATCACTGATGGAGGGCTACTAGACCGACTCTAACATTGGCTCCAATGGGGATGGTAGCTCCTTGGAGGTACCAAGAACCTTAGACCTCTGGGAGATCAGACCAGTGCTTTATAATCATTGGGCAATGGAGTCATTATTTACAAATGTGACCCAAACTTGGACAACTTTATTGACTTTGACAATTGACTGAAAATCGAACTAACTTTGACACAAACTAACTCAACTTTGTGCAGAAAATGGACTGATTAAAACAACCTGACAAACTCACACCAACTAATCTCCATCTTCAGAATTATAGCCTTCACCGTGGGCCCCAGACTCAAGATGAAAGATCAGTTCACACTTGCTGCAGAATGAAAGTAAAATGGTAATTACAATGGTAGTGACTAGAGCAGAAAATGCTCAAACATGATACCTTTTGAGTAGCCGGCCATTTACCGACCCACCGAGACAATCATCCCCGTTCATTTCTTTAAGAAGAAAGGCATTTGGACCACGGTATGCTGCAATTTTGTAAGGACCTTTCCACAAGTTGTCGAATTTTCCATGTTTCCCTTTGTCTTCATTTCGGGCATCCCATCTCAAAACAACATCATCTATCTTAAAATCATCCGATTTAGCTTTTTTGTCATAGATTTTCTTTATGCGCTCTTGCAACTTAAGGGAATTTTGAAGAACTTCCTCTCATGTCTGCTGTAAATGAATCATTTGACTAATCCGCCGTTGCATAGGATCCTCCTCACCATTAGCTTCTTGGAGCAACTTTGCAACCAGAATACAAAGTGAAGTAGGAAACACTGCATCTATTCCGTAAACCAGTTCAAAGGGTGACATACCAATTGACTTCTTTTGACTTACCCGATCAGCCCATAATGCATTTACTAACTTTTTGTGCCAGCTCTTCTTATTGATTTCCAGCAATTTCTTTATAATGTTGACTAGAGATTTATTCGAAGATTCGGCCAGACCATTTCCTTGTGGATGGTAGGCGGTCGAATGCCCAAAGCTGATGTTATATTTGTAGCAAAAATCAACCATCTTCTTTGATTTAAACGCTGTTGCATTATCTGTAATCAACTTATGTGGACAGCCGAAACGTGACAATATGTTATTCTCAAGGAAAGAAATAATTACCGAGTCCGTGGCCTGCCGAGTGGGAATGGCTTCAATCCACTTCGTGAAGTAATCAGTGGCGGTCAATATCCATTGATGCTGCCCAGAAGATGCTGGGTGGATTTCGCCAATAAAATCTAATCCCCACTGCTGAAATGGTGCACTGATTTCAATGGGCTTGAGAGGTAACGGCTGTAATTTCTGCTTTCCTTGAAAAATTTGACATTCATGACAACTCTTAATTGCTTTATAGACATCAGAAAACAATGAAGGCCAATAGAAACCTGCCCTTAGGATTTTATTAGCCGTGGTCTTCCAAAACAAGTGACCCCCATAGTAACTTTTATGAAAATCCTCTACAGCTCTCTTAGCTTCTTCCTCGACTAAACAATTCAGCAATATGCCACCGGGGTCTTTCCAATAAAGTGCAGATTTGATGATACAAAATTTGGCAGCTTTTAATTTCAATGTCCTGGCTTTGTTTCGAGGCATCTCAGGGGGTGCAGACAAATTTTGAAGCACATATACAATATCAGCATACCAAGGAGAGGAAACAAAGATATCAGATACCTGTAGAGCTGAATTTTCTTCATCTTCATCGGATAAGGCAGCAATCAAATTGATGTCTAGGACATGGAGATTTGTTTCAGCCATCATCTTAGCAAGACCTTGACCCTTGATCAACTTGGTAGGCTTAATTTCCACATCATACTCTAATAGTGCAGCGATCCACTTACCCCTCCTTCCTTCCGGTTCTGCTTGTACCAATACATCTTTAACAGCCGCATTAGGAACATATGCCAAAATATGAGAATTTAATATGTATACACGGAAATCTTTCAAAGCTTTTACCAACGCCAATGCTTGTTTTTCAATGATATTATACTTCAGCGCTCCATCCCTTATGATACGACTGAAAAAAGCTATGGGCTTCTCAACTCCATCTCTCTTTTGCATCAGCACAGCTGCCAATGTATGCTCAAAAGCAAATGAAAATAAAATAAAATCTTGTGTATAGTCCGGGCTGATTAGAGTTGGGGCTGAAGATAAAATTAACTTTACCAAATTGAAAGACTTTACCGCCTCTTCGGTCCATTTGAGTTGGCTGTCCTTTTTGAGCATGTTGGTTATTTCTCTGAGATGTTCAGCAAGATTCGGAATGAAGCGGCGCAGAAAATTCAACTTGCCATTAAAGGACTGAATCTCCTTCTTGTTTCGGGGCTGCTCTACCTATTGAATTGCTTCCACACGTGCAGGATCTATACGAATGCCATCTTTAGAAATGATATGGCCCAACAGCTTGCCTTCACTCATGGCAAAAAGGCTCTTCTTCAGGTTCAATGAGATACCATATTTTCTGCACTTTTGAAACACCATTGTTAAATGATACAAATGCTCTTCATCAAATTTAGAAAACACAGTTAAATCATCAAGATAAACGACCAAGAAAACATCCTTCTCATTAGCAAAGGCCATGTCCATCGCCCGCTGAAAGGTTGCACCTGCATTTTTCAATCCAAATGGCATCTTGGCATAATGAAATGTTCCCCATGGAGTAGTGAATGCAGTCTTGTCGCGGTCATCCTCATGCACCAAAATCTGATTGTACCCGGAATAACCATCAAGTAGAGACATCCTTGATGCATGTTGGTATCATCCCAAGACCCCTTTTTCCTCCTAAAAACATGTCATTTACCCATTCATTTTCATTATATATTCCTTAGAATCCTTGAAAATTAATTATTAATAGTCTTATAGTTATTAAAATGCATAGAAATTGATTTAGGAATCTTATGTTGAAGAATTAGAAGTTTTTGGTGAAATGGTTACAGGAAGTTTCAACATCCTGTAATCAGCTCATTGTTTGACATGTGTCACAGCAGCTGGACTAGAGCGAAAGGCATGGATGAAAAATAGAATGTCCAAGGATGGACAAACACCTATCTTACAGCCGGATCGACTCTCCTACATGCGCGGTCAACCCAGGTCAAAGCATGGCACACTGGCGACAAAGGCAGAAACAGCAGCTCATTCTATCTTGATTTAGTTTTTGTTCTTTTTGATCAGTTAGGATAGAAACATTTTGAAAAGCTCGATGTAATAAAAGCGGCAACAGCCAAATTCCGAATGTACATTCATTAATGACATGGTTATGTAAATACAGTCCGAGTAATGGATAGAAGGTTAATCGTTGTATCGTTCCAAAGACTCTGTTTTGAAACTTAATACTAAGAACCAGTTACAGTTCTGATTTGTGTCTCGTGCATTGATTTGATCTTCAGTCGATTATAGTCCAGTGTACCTCTGGAGTGCGGACGGGCCCTGCGCTCAACCGGTATACTGTTCTTTCATTTTATTTGCACTTAGGTTATCGTGTGGTTTGATTTCGATTTCAATAGGTCTTATATGGTTTGCACAGCAGTTACAATTACTTGGGTTTCGATTTCCATAGCTTTTGACTTCCATTGAATGTATATGGTTTGCGCTTATGGTTGGTTTGCGTTTATGGTAATGCTGGACAGTCATCACTGAGATCTGGAAGGGCGTCCTGTAAGGGATTCGATCCCTGTGTGTCTTTTCAAAGCACTGTCATAAACTTTGTTTTCATTTCACAATTCATTTATGATCTCTGTATATTTTGATATTGTATAAATGTTAGCGAATGCTGGGTGTTTACTGAACAAGGGTTTTATGTGTAATATCTTTGTAAGGAGATTAAGATCATTGTTGCAGTGATACACAGTGTTTAGTTTCAGTGTGTGATTTGGTAAATGCATTTAATGATAGCATTGTAATCAGGTATATTAGCAGAGTGACCTGAGTGTTTGGATGATAGGTGACATATCCCAGTCTTCCGTAAAGAAGCCTTGTGACCTACATCATAACCGCTTAGTCAACAATCCTTTATGTCTATATACTTTAGACGCATGCCTCTAAGGTTACGCATCCTGGTCGATAATTAATATAGTCTAGTCTAGTACCCTAGCTAGAACACTACATTTTGGCGCCGTTGCCGGGGAGGCATACTTAAAGGATTCAAACAAAAAGAAAAAAAATTCAACACACAAAAATAAACAAAAACACAGTTAGAAATCATGTTCATTTATGCCTAGATTTAGAGACAGTCAAGGGAGATTTGTAAAAACCCCCCACCATCTAAAAACTAACCCATCATCATCAGGAGCAGACTCTCTAGGGAATACAACACCAGCTGAGGAAGTTATCCAGACATTGGCAGAAAAATTTTATTCAGGACAGGAACTTACTCTTATTGAGAGGGAAACTTTATTCACACATAAATCGCAGAAGAAGCACTTTCCTAAACCTTCTACACAAGGAGAAAGTAGTACAATTACCGAACAATCTTCCTTCCTCCTTTTTCCACCAAGTGACACTGACATAGAGAGACCAATTAGAATGGCTGAGGAAGGATCTGGATCAGTCCCACGCCAAGGAGATGAAGAGGAGTCAACTTTTAAGTTCCCTATACATGAACCACAGGAGGATGAGGAGATCAAAATGAAAAACATACCCCCATCCGTCCTACCAAATTTCTATGGTATGGCTTCAGAGGATCCGGACTCATTCTTGTTCGAGTTTGACATTGTATGTCGAACTTATGGCTATACAGATGATGCCCATCGACTCAGATTGTTCCCAGCCACATTAAAGGCATCAGCCTTAAAATGGTTCATGGGGCTAGGTGAGCATGCTATAGTTGATTGGGATGGTATGAGGAGAATATTTCTAAGGAAATATCAGCCTTATTGCAGATCCAAAGACTCTAAAGATGATATCTTTAGAATGAGTCAGCAAGAGGATGAAACCTTAGAGGAATATTTAGAACGGTTTGTCTATAACTTACAAAAATCTAAACACCGAACTATGCCTCCTGATCTGGTCCGCACAATATTCTTGAAAGGTATCCGAGAGGAATACATGGATGATCTCAACTTAATGGGCAAAGGTGACATTTCTGCCTTACCATTTGAAGAAATCGTTGAGTTGTGCGAAAAGTATTCAAGGAGTAAAGCTAAAATGGGAAAGAGAGGCCTGTCATCAAGGGTCACAAAATCAGCCTCTGCAAGTGTCACTAGGGCCGAAATAGGGAATCTTTTAGAAGAGTTTAAAACAGATTTGTTAAGCACTCTAGGGAACCAAATTGATACTTTAAAAGCCAAGAAGAAACAAGAAGATGAAGATCATATCATGGCTATTTTCTGCCCAAAGTGCCGAAAGAAACATGCATTAAAAGATTGCCCTCTAGAGAATATCCAAGTTTGTGCTTTCTGTACTGAACATCATGATATGTTTAACTGTCCTAAAGTTAAAATTTTGCAGAACTGTAATATGGCAGCCAATGCAGAGATGGAAAACGTGTATTACATGGGCACAAAGCGACCATGGCAGCCAAGGCCAGCAACCCAAGCTATGTTTCCAAATCAAAATCTGCAGTTTCTTATAAATGATCAAATGTATGCACAAAACTCATGGAATGTACCCATGCCATGGCAGCAACCACAAAACCAACCACAACACCAATGGAGACCGTCTCAACAGTACTCCCAATCTTATCATACATATCCTCAATCATACCCACCTTACTCACAATCATATCAACAATACCAACAGCCGTATCCATCACATTCTCAACCATATCAGCAGTATCCTCAGCAAGTTGTCTATCAGCCCCAACCTCCTCAACAAGCTCTGCCTGCTCCTCCACCAATAAATGCACCACAACTGCAATTTCCAGCTAACTCACAACCTCCCAGACCCACTCAAATTCCTGCTCAAACTGTCCCAAATCCGAATAATAGAGCAGAGAGGCCAGCCTACAATGTAGAAGAAGGAACCTCATATTCCACACTGCCTTTGCAAAACATTAATTTGAGGTCTGGTAGGGTGCTCAACAAAGATTCTCCAATAACAGATAATCAAGAAGAAAACTCAGAAAAGGAAAATGAAATGACAAATCCAACAAAACCAATCAATGATACCAAAGAAAAACAGATGCAACCACTGCATCCACCTTTTCCAGACCGATTGGTCCAAGTAAAACCACCACTGTCTATACCACAATTTGATGTCTTAGATGAGCTTAAAAATGTCTACATAAAAATCCCACTGCTGCAAGCTATCAAAGACATTCCTATCTATACCAAAGCCATTAAAGACATGTGCCTCAAGAAGCCTGCCAGGAAAAGGATTGATCCTCAAACCATTCATGTTTTAGGAAATTTAGCAGGCCTTATGACCAATACCATCTCCATGGAGAAGTATGTTGATCCTGGCATTCCTAAAGTGACCACCATCATTAACAACATACGGATTCCAAACACTTTGATAGATCTTGGAGCCGCAATTAATGTCATGACTCTTGAAACCATGAGAACACTCCAGCTCATGAATTTGCAACATACCACGATTGTTCTTGAACTAGCTGATAGGTCCAAAGTCATTCCTGAAGGAATTTTGGAAGACATCATTGTCTCACTGGACTCTTGGGAGTATCCAGTGGATTTCCTAGTCCTTCAACCCAAATCCAATTTAGGAGGACACCCTATCATCCTAGGTAGACCATGGTTAGCGACTGCTGATGCATTTATAGGATGTCGATCAAGCAACATGATCATTTCAAGGGGGACCGAAAGAAAACAACTCACCCTTTATCCATCGGCACAATCACCAACAGTAACACATAACTTGTGGCTTGATGATAAATTTAATGATAAAGAAGAAGTACAATCTGTTTTTAGCATTGACCAAATCTATGATTTCCAGGAAGACAACAATGATTTGGTAGAATTATTTCTTTCTCAACCTAATATGTCTGAAAATTTGAGAAATGAACAATATCATGCTGCAGATTTACTTCTGGCCCAAAGCTTTCAAGAAACATGCTCTATCCAATCATTGCAAACTACATTTCATGACATTTTTCCAGTTCAATCCATCACCAATACACAGAGTCAGATCATAGAGATCAGTCCAGGGAAAACTCTGAACATAGGCAACCACCTAGACTCATCTCAACAAGAGAAATTCATTAAACTCTTGAGAAAATACCAAAAAGCCTTTGCTTGGGACTATACCGACATGCATGGGATTCACCCCGACACATGCACTCACCACATCTATACAGATAGCACCATTAAACCAGTGAGGCAACCACAGAGAAGAATGAACCCCATGCTCCAAGATATTGTCAGAGAGGAGTTGCAAAAACTTTTGAGAGTTAATTTTATATATCCTATCTCTGACAGTCAGTGGGTATCCCCATTGGTGATAGTGCCCAAGAAGAATGGTAAGTGGCGCATTTGTGTTGATTACAGACAGCTGAATAAAGCAACGCTCAAAGACTACTTTCCACTGCCATTTATTGATCAAGTGTTAGACACCCTAGCTGGCAAATCATCATTTTCTTTTCTTGATGGTTTCAGTGGCTACAACCAGATCAAGATAGCCTCTAAAGACCAGGACAAAACCACATTCACCTGTCCTTGGGGGACCTATGCCTACAATGTTTTTCCATTTGGACTTTGTAACGCACCAGCTACATTTCATAGAGCTGTGTTAGCTATTTTCGCTGATTTAATTCATGATTGTGTTGAAGTCTACATGGATGATTTTTCAGTATATGGCAATTCATTCGAACATGCATTAGAAAATCTTGAGAGAGTTTTGAAAAGATGTATTGAAGCTAACCTGTCCCTCAGCAATGAAAAGTGCTTTATGATGTTAAACGAAGGGATAGTGCTAGGCCACTATATTTCTTTTCAAGGCATCCAGGTTGACCCAGCCAAGATCCAGATCATAGCTGATTTGCCAATTCCACAGAATCAAAGAGAGGTAAGAAGTTTCCTCGGGTATGCAAGCTATTACCGCAGATTTATTGAAAATTTTAGTAAGATAGCTTTACCTTTGTTTAAACTTCTAACCAAAGATGTACTTTTCAACTGGAATGAGAACTGCCAACAAGCATTTGAACAACTCAAAAAGAAACTATCTATCGCACCAGTCTTGAGAGGGACTAATTGGAGCCTACCATTTCATATCTTTACAGATGCATCCGACACTGCAGTAGGTGCATCCTTAGGCCAAAAAGAGGAATCTTGTACTTATGCCATTTATTTCATTAGTAAAAATCTAACACTTGCAGAGCTCAACTACACAGTTACAGAAAAGGAAACACTTGCCATCATTTATGCTGTGAATAAATTCCGACATTACATAACTAGTTATGAAATCTTTGTACATACTGATCATTCGGCCATTAGACATTTAATGAATAAACCAATAACTAGTGGCAGAGTTACCTGATGGTTACTATTGTTACAGGAATTTAACATCATAGTGTTAGATAGACCAGGTAAGGAGAACCAGGTGGCAGATTTTCTCTCTAGACTGCAAAATCCAGGTGAGGTTGTTCCAGTTGAAGATTCTTTTCCAGATGAAAACTTATTTGCAATTTCCATAGTAACTCCTTGGTATGCTGATTTGGCCAATTATTTGTCTACAGGAAGGACACCTCCACACTTTACTGGAAAGGAACGGAAGAGACTAGTCAAACAAAGTGCTAGATATTCATGGCTTAATGGCAACTTATTTTACACTGTTTTTGATATGATAATTAGGAGATGTGTAAGAAATGATGAGGTCATTGATATTTTAAAATCTTGCCATGATGAACCGTGTGGTGGGCATTTTGCAGCAAAGCAGACAGCATTCAAAGTTCTTACTCTTGGATACTACTGGCCATCCATTTTCAAGGATGCCAAGAAGTATGTAAAGAGTTGTGACAACTGCCAAAGAATGGGCAGGCCCACAGCTACCGATGAGATGCCCCTTCAGCCCCAAGTTCACTTAGAGCCATTTGACAAATGGGCTCTAGACTTTATAGGACCCATTAACCCAACCTCCAATGGTAAGAAGTACATCTTAGTATGTACTGATTACGTCACAAAGTGGGCTGAAGCAAAAGCACTGGTTAGAGCAACCGAACACACAGTAGTCAATTTCCTTTTTGAGGAGATTTTTGTGAGGTATGGAGTACCAAGGGAAATTGTGACTGATCAAGGTACTCAATTCACCTCAAAGCTAGTGAAGGACATCACAGACAGATACCAAATCAAGCATAGGAAAAGTACCCCTTACCATCCACAAGCCAATGGGCAGGTGGAATCCACAAACAAAACCTTGGAAGGCATCATTACTAAAACTGTTGCAATGAACCAGAAAAACTAGGAGGAGAAGCTCAAAGAAGCACTCTGGGCTTACAGGATTACCTGGAAAGATACTACAGGATTTACACCATATCAGTTGGTGTACGGTAAAGAGGTAATGCTTCCTATTGAGTTCCAAATACACACTTTTAAACTGGCTGCAGATTTACAAATTGATTTGGACCAAGCACAAAAAGAAAGAATTCAGCAGTTGAACCAGCTGGATGAGATGAGGCAGCAAGCAGAAGAAACCACCATCCTCATGCAAAAACATAGGAAGCAGTGGCATGATGCACATATTAAGACAAAGCAGTTTAAGGAAGGTGACTGGGCTTTACTTTTTGATTCAAAGTTCAGAGATCATAAAGCTAAGTTCACCACCCATTGGATGGGCCCCTATGAAATTGTTCAGGCTTATGACAATGGTTCAGTCAAGCTCAAAACTATTGATGGAGAAGGTCACTCCTTCACAGTCAATGGTCATCGCCTGAAACTCTACACCAAGCCCATCAGCAAGCAAGATTTTCTCCATACACTATCTCAGCAAAGAGAGGTTGAGGTACTGCAGCCCTCAGCTGCAGTATCACTGCCTTAGTTTCATTTCCTTTCAATTTCAAAGTTAAAAAGAAATAAAAAATATATATATAAAACAAAAACTAAAAAAAAAAATTAAAAAAAAAAAAAGAATATAAAAAAAAATAATAATGGGTTAGATGTGAAAACCAGTCTCTGGCACACTCTAACCTCGAATTCCTACTTGAAAACCAGTCTCTGGCGGGTATGAATTCTCTTTCTTTTGTTTACAGTTTGCTTTATCAGTTGAATCATGACTTGAGGACAAGTCAAAATTTTAGTCGGGGAGAGAGGCATCAGCACTTTGTTCTTTTATCTCTCCATTGTAAATTCTTAAAGATTTCTTATTCTATATCTTCACTGTAAATTTCCAAAGCAGCTTGTTCCAGCATTCCAGACTTCAATAAATAAGCTGTTTTGTCATTGTTTTATCTCAGAGGGACCTGGTTATAAACATTATGCAGGGGGACCTGTTTTGTCCAGACAACTATGCTACCAACACCAGCAGTAAGGGACCTGTTTAAGACATTCAGAAGGGACCTGTTAAAGAAATTGACACCAAGGGCTACTTCAACAGAATTTCATCAAGTTTCTACAAGGATTTGGGCATCAAGACTCCATCAAAGGCACAAGCTCAGTGAACCTGTATCAATATAAGGAGCTGCATGAACATTTTCAATTTTTCTCAAGGGACCTGTTACATTCAATCTTTCTCAAGGGACCTGTTATATCTTCAAATTTTTCTCAAAGGACCTGTGCATTCAATCTTCCTTAGAGGACCTGTTACAACAAGCAAAAGAACAGTCAAAAAGGGACTAGCTACTCAGCATGTCAATACAACAATGACCGACAAAAGAGTAATATGTTTCTTGTTCTTAAACATTTGATTTCTTAAGATTGATTTTTAATGTAACTTTGATAACTGTAAACTGTTATGGTTGATTTCAAGGACACCTACATTTCCTATCATCCCTTATTCCACCGATTCTCATCATTCTCATAACATCAACCCATTCATACTTCTAAAACCCATTATCAACACATCAACCTTGTCATACATCCCACAGTCATACCAACATCCTCCATCCGACCGAATACCATCTGGAATGGGACACGTGGCGGATTATGTTTTTAAATATAAAGGAAAGAGACAAATGTAAAGCGGCCTATCTATTTCATTCCACACAGCCAAATCATAATTCCACCACCCAACGTACCCAATGATTCAAGGGACTTCCCGAAACCATACCCAGCATTATATATACATGCTCCCAGCGTTCTTGTGGTGACATCTGTGTAAGCGTACAGCACTCCTCTGTTTTCAAATGAATGAATATGCTGTGAAGTGAGTACAGCCGGTTATCCCACAGTCATTCTCGCACTTGATTCCCATAATTTTCAAAGTATAATCGGGAGCAGTAAGCGTCGGAAGAAGCATTATCATTTAGGTTCAATTATTATCATTTGGGTCCGATTTACTCAGTGAGGAATGGGAGCAGTGAGCACTTAAAGAGAAAGTATAACCACCCTGTTGCGATTTCCACCACAGTCATCATACAGTCGACCAACCGAGCATCATATTGAAGACTAAGGAAAGTGATATACCAGGTAACCAGTTTGAAATTTCTTTGTTAAAATTGTAAGAACATAAACAGAGAAGGGTTAGAAGCACGACCCTCTGCCACCATGACTAATAGGGTCGAACCGAGTGTGTTCGACAGTTCACAATATCATGAGGATTGCATCGAAATTCTTAGAGAAATACAGTGGTTACCATTCCTAGAGAAATTCCATGGAAGCAATGAGGAAGTTACCAAGCAATTTTCCTTCACCTTCAATGGAGAAAAAGCCCTGATAGGTAACTTCTCATTCAGGGTTTCAGAGGATACTATAGCTCAGGCAATAGGGATTAGTCCAGAAGGGGAGAATTATTTTAAAACCAAGCAATTTAAAGAAAAATCGTGGACACAGTTTATGTCTAGATCTAGAGTCTCATCAGTGAACTGGAAGAAGGGTGTTCCAAGAAGTTGGTTGATGCATCCTTGGGATGAGATGGTCTACATCCTTCAAAAATTCATAACCTGTGAAGGCCGCTACAGTATTGTCTATCTATACCACATTAAACTACTCCTCCATTTGAAGAAACAATGTGTTATCAGTATACCATATTTTCTGTTACAAAGTTTAACCAAGATGTCCAAGACTATCCAGAAGCAGAAGGGGAATGAAGACAAAAGCCTGTATCACTTTGGCTTAATCAAAATCCTTATTGAGCATGAATTGCAGAGAAGAGGGAAGCCATGGAAAGAATTTCTAGCTGTTAATCAAATTAGAGATGAGGAAGATAAAGAAGAAGTGCAAGAGGACTCAGGGTTCATGAAGGACATTGATGAAGAAATCCCAGTATCCAAAACCAGCAAGGCACCTCTACCTGTGGGCAGCATAAGGACCAGGAACATGAAAAAGGAAGATGCTAAGAGGGCTGAGAAAGATAAAATTTTCACCACTTACTCACGAAGAACAAGGAGGACACCAAAAGCCCAGTTGCAAGAAGACCAGCTTGAATCCAATGCACCTGCACAAATGGATGTTGAGAGTGGTGACCACTCACTACCAGGACCAGAAGTTGATATAGAGGTAGAAAGCAATAATAAGCAGGAAAAATGTTCACCACCTCCCATTAAGAGACAGAAGAAATTGGAAAAACAAATTGAAGAATTAAAGGAAGAGCTCATGGAAGCTAATATGTTAGAAAAAGTTATCAAGAGGGAAAATGAAATGCTCCGGGCGCAGAGTAAAGAAACTCAGAAGAAGAATGAAAAGTTGAACGAGAGAATCAGTGAACTGGAGGCAGAGCAAACTGAGATTTCTAACTGGGCCACTAAGTGGTACAATCAGAAGAAGGCCCTCAAAGAAAAATACAAAAGGTTAAAGCAGGAGCTCAAGGGTCAGAAAGAAAACCAGGTGAAAAAGAATGTGGACACATTGCTCAAGGCAGCAGAGATCCAGTCAGGGACAGAGTTCAAGGGAAGCACTTCGGGGATAGCATGAGGACATGCTAATTCCTTAAGTCGGGGAGAGATGTTGGTATCATCCCAAGACCCCTTTTTCCTCCTAAAAACATGTCATTTACCCATTCCTTTTCATCATATATTCCTTAGAATCCTTGAAAATTAATTATTAATAGTCTTATAGTTATTAAAATGCATAGAAATTGATTTAGGAATCTTATGTTGAAGAATTAGAAGTTTTTGGTGAAATGGTTACAGGAAGTTTCAACATCCTGTAATCAGCTCATTGTTTGACATGTGTCACAGCAGCTGGACTAGAGCGAAAGGCATGGATGAAAAATAGAATGTCCAAGGATGGAAAAACACCTATCTTACAGCCGGATCGACTCTCCTACATGCGCGGTCAACCCAGGTCAAAGCATGGCACACTGGCGACAAAGGCAGAAACAACAGCTCATTCTATCTTGATTTAGTTTTTGTTCTTTTTGATCAGTTAGGATAGAAACATTTTGAAAAGCTCGATGTAATAAAAGTGGTAACAGCCAAATTCCGAATGTACATTCATTAATGACATGGTTATGTAAATACAGTCCGAGTAATGGATAGAAGGTTAATCGTTGTATCGTTCAAAAGACTCTGTTTTGAAACTTAATACTAAGAACCAGTTACAGTTCCGATTTGTGTCTCGTGCATTGATTTGATCTTCAGTTGATTATAGTCCAGTGTACCTCTGGAGCGCGAACGGGCCCTGCGCTCAACCGGTATACTGTTCTTTCATTTTATTTGCACTTAGGTTATCGTGTGGTTTGATTTCGATTTCAATAGGTCTTATATGGTTTGCACAGCAGTTACAATTACTTGGGTTTCGATTTCCATATCTTTTGACTTCCATTGAATGTATATGGTTTGCGCTTATGGTTGGTTTGCGTTTATGGTAATGCTGGACAGTCATCACTGAGATCTGGAAGGGCGTCCTGTAAGGGATTCGATCCCTGTGTGTGTCTTTTCAAAGCACTGTCATAAACTTTGTTTTCATTTCACAATTCATTTATGATATCTGTATATTTTGATATTGTATAAATGTTAGCGAATGCTAGGTGTTTACTGAACAAGGGTTTTATGTGTAATATCTTTGTAAGGAGATTAAGATCATTGTTGCAGTGATACACAGTGTTTAGTTTCAGTGTGTGATTTGGTAAATGCATTTAATGATAGCATTGTAATCAGGTATATTAGCAGAGTGACCTGAGTGTTTGGATGATAGGTGACATATTCCATTCTTCCGTAAAGAAGCCTTGTGACCTACATCATAACCGCTTAGTCAACAATCCTTTATGTCTATATACTTTAGACGCATGTCTCTAAGCTTACGCATCCTGGTCGATAATTAATATAGTATAGTCTAGTACCCTAGCTAGAACACTACAATGCGCCAACTACCCGCTGCAATATATGATCCATCTTGGGCAGCGGATAATTGTCCTTTAGCGACACCTTATTGAGATTTCTGAAGTCTATACACAAGCAAATCTCGCCGGTCTTCTTTCTCACGGGCACCAAGTTGGAAATCCAGTCGGAAAATCTGATTGGCACTATGATTCCAGACTTATACAACCTGTTGACTTCCTTCTCGATCAATGGCAGTAGCTTAGGATTAATTCTTCTCAACTTTTGTCGGAAAGGCTTTTGATTTGGCTTTATGGGAATGGTGTGCTGAATGATACTTGTGTCATAAGTTTTCAAATCTGAATAGTCCCATGCAAAAACATTAGAAAACGAAGACAACAATCTGATATATTCCTTCTTTACCTTAGGCGACAATGCTTTCGATAGCTTCACCATCTTTGGATTCTCAGCTGTCCCGAGATTTACTTCTTCGACACCTCCTTCCGTGGGCCTTAAGGTGGGTTTGCGGGCCACATCATCTTGATCGAACAATTCTTCCAAAGGAATTAAGCCTTTAGGAATGAAATTGTTCTTAAGCTGCAACACATCCATCTGATTTACTCCTTCAGCTTCCGTGTCTATGGAGATGTCTTTGAAATCACCTTCAACTTGCAGAAAATCCTTGATTTCCTCATCATCTTGGAAAACTTGCCAACACCTTTGATTGTCTGGAACTGTAGGACGGTGCTTCACATAAATTTCAAACTTATTGCTGGAATTCATAGGTATCTTCAGATTACTTGCTGCCTTAGCCAATGCATCCGCAACACCATTTTGAATACGGGGCACACATGTCAAAGTATGTTCAGAAAACAATTTTAAAATATCTAGGACAGCATTGCGATATGCTCGCATACGAGGATGTTTAGCCTGAAATTCACCTTTCACTTGCTTTATAACCAACTCGGAGTCGCCATATACCGCTATCTTCTTTGCCTTCAACTTCCGAAGGATTTTCAGACCAGCAATGAGAGCCTCATATTCCACCTCATTATTTGAACAATCAAATGCCAATTTGTATGAACATACCCGTACCTTGCTTGGGACTTTGTTTCGGAAATCATCGGATTGAAAGTTGGTTTTTGCTTGTTGCATTTGGGTCCAACATATATTGGTTCATCTATCACATTATCAAAATCTCCATCCATAATACTTGACATTACTTGGAGTGCATTACGATCAACATCAACAATGTGCCTTGTCCTAGGCCATAAATCCTCAGAAGATGAATCACTTCCATCTATTATTCTATGATCATTATAGATTCCATCTAATGTATCAAGAACTTTTTCCCAATACACTACTTTATTTTTCCATTCCTCTGTAACAATTGGTGAATCCTCATTCCCAATAGTGTCTTTCCACATTTTTATGTATGATGTTATCCCTTCCTTTATTTCTTCTAAATAGACATAATTTTGTTTGGAAGCTAAGAAAGATGGCTTCCCTATGGGAATTATAGGTCGGCCTTCATCATCTATATTCCATAACTCAACTGGTTCTGACCACTCAATATCTCTAATTGATTCTTTGTACCTTAGTACTGGAACATCATTGAGTACAAGAAATTGGAAGTATTGGACATTAAGATGTCCAACTAGTGCATTTTTCCCTCCTTGATGTATCCATTAAGAAAACTTTTGAAGTCATAGACCTTGTCAATAAGTGTAGGTGGAAACACTCGATTTTCTTCAATTGTGCGATATGTATCCATCATTTCAGGTAAAGAATAAATATCTTTACTTTTTAGGTTGGAATACATTCTTCTGTAGGTTCCATCTATGTCTTCATGGGTGTGCCCCACAGGCAAGAACCCAACCTCAATAGTGATGAAGACACCAAGTGTAGTTAAAAGTGATAGAAACATGAAAAGATAGCGATTCTTATTATCACTTGTTGCATTGTCCAACTATAACAAAAAATGTGGAGGAAGAGGTTTAAAATCAACATTTTGACTTTTTGAACTTCCATGAGATATAAAATCATCTTTGTACCCTTGACATTTTGAGTAAATAGAGGTGTCAAGTAATGCATTTGTAAGTGGGTTTCTTGAAATTGCACTTTCATAAAGTAGATCACCATACATATCCATTTGTGGGTCTTCAAGGTCCCTTAAGCACTTTGCAAGAGATGTAATAGTAAATTGTGATCCCATATGGATAAATGGTAAGGATAAATGACCAAAACCTCCTGCCTTATGCCCATGTGTAATCATACCTGTCAATGACAAACCTAAATTTGTTCCTACAATAGATTTTGATTTGACACGTAGCCTTGGGATTGAAGTCTTTGTTTTGTCCATTTTATCATGGATAATGCTCAAATACTCCTTTGGAAACCACTCTGACATAATTCTATGGGCATAGTAGCAATATCTTCCACACATAACAATCTTGTTATGTTTCTTCAACCTACCTCGTGCCTTTTCTTCCAACTCTTTTGTAGTTGCTAACTTCATTTGTGCTTTCAACACAATATATTCACTGCATTTACTGAAGTTGGTGTTCATTGAAGATGCCACATCTCGAAACTTAGTATTCCAGATCTTGCTCATTGTTGACTATGATATTGATGGGTAATTGAGCTTTTGAAGAGCCTCATTGATCTCTTTTAACAAATAATTTTGTGTGTAAGTCTAAGGAAGCAATCTTAAAGGAGCAGATGTTCCATCTTATTCAACTTGACGCGTTTGGTTTGGTTAAAAATCTAAATTATCCATTACAATTTTGTGCAATATTTCTATGGCTGCCACTATGTGAGCTCTTGCTTTGCATGTGTTGGTGTTACCATGAATAGCTTTGATCTGTCCATGTTGGAAATAATGCTGGTAGTTATAGAATGTGCTTTGAAGAATTTTATTTATCTTGTACCATGCTTTCTTACAAATAATATTCCCATTAAATCTCATGTCCTTTACATTTCTAGCAATAGGTGGTAAGCCATGGCCATGGCCATGGCCCTTTGACATAACTTTGTTTGACATGAGTGAATTCAAGACATATTCTCTAATACCATTTTTATTTTTTTGTCTCATATCCCTTCTAGCACCTGCAATGGCCTTCCTATCCACATGTTGAAGACAATCTTTTCTACAACATACATCTGCTGCCAAAACTCGAATTTCTTTCTCTTCATCTTTTTTTTTGACATTTTGCACTTTTTTTGTAGCCATAACTCGTTTAATCCTTTTATATGGCCTTGTTACATGCATATCAATTGAGTTTCTATCTTTTTCATTACAAAAGTACCCATCCCAATTGTTTAAGGGATTTGTGTCCTCTATAACATCCCATATCACCATTTCCTTAGGTGGCTCCTTGAACTTTTCCTTAACCCTTAAAATCACACCTTTGTTGTCCACCAACTTATTTGTTGGCCATCTAACCAAACAGTGTATAGACTTATCCCCAATTCTGCATATCTCACAATTTCCATCTATCTCTTCTAGAAAAACACCAAAATCCATTTCACCTAGTGTTTCACCCTCAACAATGTCATCCTCGCGGACATTAACTAGCATTCCTTTGGCAATGCACATGCTTGTTCCCATGCATTCATGTGTAAGAGAAACCTTTGTACATATGAATCTAACCCTATCTTGGGGAATATTTGTGGCATGATCATGACAGTGAGGCTCCAAATCTGATTCTGACCAAATTTCATAAGATTCTAATGCACCCCCAAGTGTATGCTCAAATCTTGTTGGATGTGGTAGAGGAGCATTATGTTTTAACACCTTCTCGATTTTAACCACTATGCATCCTTTCTTTACCATCTTTCCATGCACTTTATGCCCAAGCTCTGTATTGAATATGGAGCCCTCGCCCACCTTCACTCCATGTTGCAGAAGATCTACCTTGGCTCCAATAGAAAATGTGGAAGAAACATTTGCACCTATAAACAAATGTAAATAAGGTTAGTATTTACTCAAAAAAAACATTTATTATGCTATCAATAATATATAACACATGCTTCAATATTTTGATTTACCTATGTTGTGTCTCAAATCCATGATCTTCCATGGATGTATGTCCCCTTCATTAACATCCTCATCAATCAAATGTGGTTGAGTTACATCAATTATCAAAATTGTAACATAACCAACATTAACCCTTTCTCCAACATAATAAGTTCCAGACTCTGCAGATTTGACCCTTCCTAGCCCAATGACTTGATCATTAATAAGGAGATCAACATAGTCCCATTTTGCCAAAATTATATTTTCTGTTGTAGCTTGTATCAATTCTGTAACAACAATTAAATCGTAACTTGTAATTAAAAGGTTGAACCGTGTAAAGTGTGACTTTATATTTTCACAAAAACACACAACTTATGAAAAAGTAATATAGATGCAAAAATTAAAATAGTATGGTAGTAATATTGTATGTAATGAAACATTGCTTCCTCAAATGAAAGCTAACAATCAATATCATTCCTTCTACTACAAACATAAGCATATTTCTAGAAGCAACATTACATGGTCAAATAAATATAGCACGTGCTAGATTTCCTTCTAAGACAAACAAGCACATTGTCAATAAGAATATTCTAAGGTGAAGGAAATCCACCACATGCTAAATTTCCTTCTAATGTAAATAGAAGCATATTACTCACAAAAACATTTCAAAGTAAAAGAAATCTTACACATTCTAAAGTTTATTCTAGCAGAAACACAATCACATTGCCAACAATAACATTGTAGGGAAAACCAAATCCAACAACTTTTATCAAAAACACAATCACATTTCCAATAACAACGTCGCCAGGTAAAATAAATTTAATGCGTGCTAGCTTTACATGTAGCATAAATACAAGCATACTACCAAAAACAACATTTCATGCCAGAAGAAATCTAGTGCATGCTATATTTCCTTCTAACACAAACAAAAGCACATTACCAAGCTGAAGAAAATCTAACACGTGTTAGATTTCCATCTATTATAAACAACCAAATTGAAAACAACAATATTGCATAGCAAAAGAAATCTAGCACAACTTCTAGCCCAAACACAAGCACAACATTTCCAATAACATTGCCAAGGTGAAGGAAATCTAACACTTGCTAGATTTCCTTTTATCATAAACAACAAAATTGACAACAACAATACTGCAAAGAAAAAGAAATCTAGCATAGTTTCTAGCCCAAACACAAGCACGTTTCGAATAAAAATATTGCAAGGTGAAAGAAATTTAATGCATGTTAGCTTTACATGTGGCACAAATACAAGAAAACTACCAACAACAACATTGAATGCCAAAAGAAATCCATTGTGTGTTATGTTTCTTTTTAACACAAATCAACAAAGTGTAATGGTGATTCTCTGTTGTGAAGACCCATATTAAAAGTGGTGTAATGCTAATAAGACCAATGTAACTACTGCCAGGATACCAATGTAAAGTTTCATTGTTCAGAAGTTTAGGGCCTCCTTGGTAAAACTATGCATGTCATATTCAGTGACTATGGCATACTCTGAGGTAGATTCAGTAATAAATTTTGTGCATCAATAGAGTTTTGGCATTTTCTGACTAAGTTAAGGCACCAACACCACAACTGTTATGAATCACCTAGTCAAGCTTCAAGAGAGAGCCTCTTTTGTCTCATCACTATATCAATCCATGAAATGGTGGAGAGCCTAACAACGTTCTCTTTTAATCACTCAAGCTAGACCAAATTGACAATTTGTATTCCTACCTAACCAAACATTTTCCATGTTTTTGTTTCCTCATAAAAAGATAGCAGTCTAGAGGTTATCCCGATGCAAAATGTACCTCTCGACAGACTATGTTAACACCTTGTTTTAGGAGATTAACCCACTAGCCTTCGTTCTATAGTACAAATAAAATCGGTCACACTTTCATATTTTATTTGGATTTTATTTTCACCCATATGTAGTAGCATTTTGCTGACCAATACGTTTGCTTTAAAAAGTAATGCAGTTCTAATAGTCAATATTGACATGGTTGGTCAATCTTTTTCTATGGAATAGATTTATGATGATAGGAAAATTATAGAAGTATCGATACTCATAGAAAATGAATTTGCAGAGAGACTAGGAAGACCAAATCAAGTTCCCACATCCATTGGCCTGTTGAAAACATCCCAACATAAGGACTCAGATACATATCTTGGAAATGAATCTTCAAATGGAACCCGATCCAAAAAAAATAGACAAACGTAAAGAAATCGATCAAGACCCAGGAACAGATACAAAAACTCATTATGGGTATTGATATATAATGGGATAATGTGGTAAAGATGAAGCATAAGGTATTGGTGGGCCACTGGGAACACATTAGGATGTCTACTGGACAAATGAAAGAATGGGTGCAGAATGTTGGTTCTGTATTGTTGGAAATAGACCGAAGGTAAGGATGCTCCTCAATAGTTGGTTTGGATTCCACTTCATGACAGTGGAAGATGCAGATAGGATTGGCTCAATCTCATGCGTGAAAGGTAGGGGATTTTTATGCTTGTAGAATTAGACGGTCAGATTTAATCCTATTAAAGAAGATCCCCAACAAAAATACATATGTGTTAAACTCCCTGGCCTTCCTTTGGAACTATGGACCAAGAAGGAAATCATGGAAATTACCAACAAGATAGGAAAATTCTATTATGTCGATGAAGGGCGTGCTGGCCTTCTGAAAAAATGAGTAGCATGGTTTTTATTGAACCAGATTCCGTAGAAGGTCTCCCGGCTACCCTTGATATCTATTAGAGTACACAATCTATCATAAAACGAGTGGATTACTGGGGAATCCATTTTAGATGTTTGGGATGCCATAATACCATACATCTAATAGCGAAATTCCTACGTAGACTTGGTTGGGATGACATCAAAATGTATGGTAAGGCTATAGGCATAAATCAAAATCATACTTTTGCCAAGAAAGAACATGCCCCTTGGGAGCTGCCAAATGAAGTGTAGGTGCCTGCGCTAGAATAAGTTCCTATAAACAATAGTAGTAGAAAGGATAATAGTATGTCGACTCCGGGAATTAATACTCAAGAAATATATTCCCAAGAGAGGCCATATGGACGGGGAAACTTGGCGAATAATGAAGATAAAAATTTCACTCCGGAGGTTGGCCAAATTTGATATATTACAAAAGGAAATGAACCCAATTGACATCCAGAATTGAGGCCTTATGCAACATATCCTTCTCAACATGATAATATACAAGAAAATACTTCCCCTGTCTTAATTGATGTTGATGTGGAAAATCTAAAAATGGATGAATCACTGGGCCTCGAATCGTTGTCAGTTAAGAAGACCTTTTTCAGGAGACAAAGTCTTTTACTAATATGGATTTCCCTAGAAATGGATCAACTAAGAAGAAAAAGGATACTAAATACAAAAAGATGTCCTCATGTAATGGAGTTGGGTTAGAGCTCAACACTTACTTTTCTGAAACCAATGAAGCAACTCTCTATCCAAACATTGATCTAGGAACTTCTTATTACTAATACGAAGAAACAAAGACCTCAAATTCACGGGTCCTTATAGAAGACTATCCCGTAGCAACCCAATCTAATTGAGGATCATGTCATTAAATATCAGAAGTTTTGGATCACTACATCGTTGTCGAACACTGCATAATATAATTCAAACCAGAAAGCCTGCTTTGGTGTTGTTATAGAAAACAATGGTAGATAGGGACAAAGCTCAGAATATCCTCTTGAGTTTATGCCCAAATTTGGCGGTCTACACAACCAATCCACTAGGGAATTCTGGAGGTCTTTCCACTATATGGAATCCCAAAATTTTCTCCCTTTTGGCTTACAAATCCTTCGTTGGCGTCATTTTATTGGGATATTGTCGGGGTTATTTTACAAGATTTTGTATCCTTAATATATATGCTCCATATGAAAATGGAAAATAATTCTGGAAGATGGTAAAAATTCTATTATAACTGTTTTTAATGCTGCAACAAATGAAGTTTTGTCACATCCACTTTGCTTATAGCCATCATCATTCATACCATGTCCAAGCAAGTTGAAGCAACTTATTCATTCTATATCAGCAATATACTGATAGGAAGTGTTTTAGACTACACTCTTGCTTTCATGAGTGTAGCCTTGGACATGGTGTGTGATAAATGGGATCCAACTCTAAAGAAAGGTTTCATCGACATTACTTCCTCAAGAGATTTCTATTGGATTTATAGCAGCCTTAAATTTGTATTTTTTGGAGAGATGATTGAAGATTTAATAGGAAATCAACAACGATTTGGTGATTTAGTAGCTTGGGGAGGTTGTACAATAATATATTTTCTTTGTCAACAACTTCACTTTGACCTATTTGACTTTGTGTATAAAAATATTAATGTTGTAGAAGTGGAGAATGTAGTAATAACATATTTGGCATCAGGAGAAACATCAAAACCAATAAATTATGGATACGATTTGGAAAATGCAAAGAAGTCGAGAACATTGAACGATCACGTCTTCTTAATGCTAAAAGCACATTCTTCCCCTAAAGATAGAATTGATGTGCAATCAAGCAAATTGATGTCACACATATATTCTTGGATGTCTGTTATGGAATATAATAATAAGGCATTAGTTGGTATAAGGTTAAACATAGCACATCAAGCCCAATCATGTCACTTTCTTGGTGCTTTTTCTGCCTGTAGCCATTCAGGTTTACTTGATGAGAACTGACATTATTTTCAATGCATAAGTCAATATTATGGAATTTTCCCCAGAGCAATGCAATATGCCCTTGGTTAAACTTTACAGTCTAAGTGGGTGCACGAATGATGCATATGGCGTTATTGAAAATCTATCTTTCACAAGTATTTACAGTTCCTTGCTTTATGCCTGTAGAATGCATGGAAATATTGAGAAATCAGACATGGAGATGATGTAGGTAGAGTCCAAAATTTTGGTTTGGCCAGCTATCATTATATTGTTTTATATATTATTAATTCTAAGCCTGATGAAAATTGTAATGTTGCAACATATAATTAACCCTAGTATATCTTTCAGGTATGCAAGATGACATAAAGATAACTGTGACAATAGCCGGAATATTTAAGAACAATTGGCTGGCATTAGAAAGGAGAATATCGAATTCTAATGTTGGCATGAAAGATGATGCAAACAGAAAGCTAATCCTAAAGGTTACAATTGAAATAATATTGAGGAAATCACTCAAATTTTAGGACTTGGTAAATGGTGGCACTCTGTTTAGAAAATATTTTTGGGAACAAAGGCCAAATTCTATTACACTAAATGCAAAATGTCGTGGGAGGTTTTAAATAACATATTGAAGAATAAAATTGAAATCTAGTGGTCGGATATTATGAGATTGAAAGCAAATTTTCCCAAAAAAGGCCCTACTTCCCTCCATATTTAGATATAAAAAACTCCTTTGTTTTTTGAGACAGACAAATCCATAACCTCTGTTCAATTTTTGTACGATTCTCAGATAACAAATTTTTTGAACAAACTAAGGAAAATTTCAAATAATTACAACCTAGAGTTTTTGCAGAATAACCCCAATTAAGTTTCACGCGAGCATATTCAAGAAATTGTGAGTGATTTGGGATATTTCGCCAGTCCTCCTAGAGGGTATATGCATAATAGGGTCTATTCACAGCTAAGACGCAGTCAAAGGGAGCCTAAATGAACCCCTAATCCAAAATAAGAAAGAGACTCAATACATAGTCCTAAAGGATGTGTTTTAGGTGTTGTTCAAGTAAGGAGACCTAGCACATCTTAGCCGTAGTCTTAAAGCCCAACCGTTTTCAAGGGAGAAGTCTCTACAACTGTCTTATGAGGAGGACCTATACGTTGTCAAAAGAGGTTCTAACTTTGAGTTTTCTTCCAAGTCTTGGTACTTGTCTATGATTTATGGCACATATGCAAGCCTTGAAAGTGTGAGAATGCGCAAGAATAAACTCCTGTGATAAATACCCATTTGATTATAAGGACTTCTCTTACATTGATGTGAAAGTGTCAGCAAGGAAATTTGCAGATATCTTAACACAGAAACAAGCAATCACATTCCATTAAAATGCACTTAACTTTACATATGCCCAAAAGCAGAGGAAATAACTAAGCTAGAATCTGATCCAAGAAAATGCCCCATATTATCATCCTATGCTTAGTAATGATTACAAGGAAATGGGTTGGGTATGTGTTTAAATTTTGTACAATCAAAAAGAAAGAATCCAAAGGTAGCCCCAAAAATCTGAACAGGCAACAGGATATCAG
Source organism: Pinus tabuliformis (assembly GCA_031772625.1). NCBI lineage: Eukaryota > Viridiplantae > Streptophyta > Pinopsida > Pinales > Pinaceae > Pinus > Pinus tabuliformis. The sequence goes on from CM062816.1 coordinate 1,520,746,451, forward strand.
TTTACCAAGTCAATCTAATAATGTAGCACATATGGACTCATCTTGATATTGCTGCCTTGAGTTTACTGGCTATTTCACTTGTCAAAGCGAAGGATATTCCCTTCGATTATGTGTATACAATGGGCCAGTATCTTGAGCAGTGAGGAATCAGATGAACGCAACTGATTTTATCTCTCTAGAGGTAGCATAGGTGCATTCTAGCTGTGTAAGTGTCATTTAATAAGGTTGCAACTTTTTACATATTACAAAAATACTTGAATAAATGGCAAGATCATAAACAACCACACAAACGGAAATTGTTTTCCATTGAGAAGAATCTATATACCCCTCTCAATGTCCTGCAAGGCAAGGACATGGATTGAAAAAAAAATATATACTCTTCTCAAAATATTCCTAGTTCTCCAAGTTGCAACCGAGCCTCAAGAACTTAACAGTTGCGAAGCATTGAAACCCATATTCTTGTATTCTGGTTTTCGTCATATGATTAAGACAATAAAAAACTATAAAAACATATGTATCCTATTGATAAAATCAGTATACCCCTATCAAGGTCTTGCAATGCAAGATCGGCTAGATTCACCCAGTTTTGGGTTGCGGTGTAGATATCCGTATACTGCTCAGCCACAACCAATATTTTTTCCTTCATCGCTGTCTTAGCAAGTGCAGAAGTGCCAAGAAAATGTTTTTTATGATTTTTTGGAAGGTCAATAGTCACGGGTGTTTTAATATAATTTTAACCCTGAGATGACAGGTTATGACGAAATCTGCAACGACTAGGAATCCGATAGGGTATACGACGGGATGTAATGATTCTCGCTGGAGTGGGAGGAAGCTGCTATGGTCCCTGTCTCTTCTACTTTCCTCGTTCTGCTATGATATCGCTTGTTGTGCATCTTTTCTACTTTCCTCATTTTGTTATGGTCCCTGTCTCTTCTACTTCCGTCTTTGCAATTCAAATGTCTGTGTGTGCGATTGCAAATCTTCCCCGTCTGCAGACGAAATGGCTAACCTTCACTCTACTCTCCACAAAAGAGATCTAATTTGTCAAGGTTTTTTACCCAAAGGATCCATCTCCCCTAATGATTCATAAGATATGCCCTAAGCATAATCATAACTTTACAAAAAACTGAGAGCGGAGGATCCCCTCCTTAATCTCCACCAAAATCAGCACTAGGCATACATGTGCCCCCTCTTGATCAATCATCTCCTCAAACCTTAGATTTGATGTGCAAACAACAAAAGCAATTCAGGGGAAGTGGAGATGCCTTTGAATTCATCTGCCCATTTTCAATTATGATGGGCATGCGAGCAATGTCAAAGATGATTGCAGGGCAGGAACTGATCAGGGAAAACTCTTTGATAACCAAAGAAAGTGGGATGGTACGCCTCGGCAGAGAAATGCCCTCCAAATACTAATACTAATGCAAACTGTTGTGCCCTCCATACAATCGAAAACCCCAAGAACAACTGTTGCGCCCTCCATACAATCGAAAAATGATTCAAAATAAATTATTTTTTAGTTGAGGGGGTGACCCCAGGAACAACTAAGGAGGTGCGTGAGATGGATATAGAGGAGGCTACAAAGGAGGTAGGAATGGCACTGGAGACGATCCAGAAGCTAAAACATACATGAAAATTTTTCCTGCAGTTTCTACACCCTATCTTCAAGGAGCTATTTTTTAAGAAAACAAAGAGAAAGCTAAAAGACATACCTGTTTTAGGAAAAAACTATGGAAGATCAACCTCACTGAAAAAATAGCAATAAATGCAGAGCTGGTAAACTTGTCTTGGCTATTGCTCCTCAAAGCACACTGATCTGTCTGCTCAAAAGTTTCCCAAATCGTTGAATACCAGATATTTAGAGCCCAACTTTCCAAATATCATATAATAATATAAGGTAGCTGGTTCAGAAAATAAGCTTTCCTACTGGGTGTGAACCCTAACAGCGACACCTTAATCAATCATTGGAAGAGAATGTTCAGGCGGTGGGACTTCGAGCCAAGGAGATAAGAACAGTCGATTCGAGCCGAGCCAAGCCCAACCAAGGAGATAAGCGAAATTTTATATTTTCCCACAAAATTTTAAATTTTCTCACATAAATGTTTGAAAAGTCTACTTCATAATATTTTTTTTAAGTTTCATTTGCCAGCAGTTCTATTAATTGAATTTTCCCACAAAATTTTGAATTTTCCCACAAAAATTTGAATTTTCTCACAAAATTGTTTGAAAAGTCTTCATCATAATAATTTTTTAAATGTTCATTTGCCAGCAGTTCTATTAATTTGCGCATTTATTTTATTAATACAAACCATATAATATTAACTAACCTTTGCATCCTATAAATTATATAAACACACATTTGCATTCTATAAACCATTCACCTTAGAGGCACCGGGAAATGGTTTTGTACAATGTGCATAATTTATATTATTGCTAAACCTTAAAAACCATTCATAGGCCCTAGGATGATAATGGTGTTTCTTGTTAGATGATGTCCAAGGCCCCAACAAAAGTCATCCTTGTTGGGCAAATCCTCACATTAACACCCATACAACATTTATATACCTATGGTTTATAATGCTGGCAAATAGTGCTCCTCATCATCTAATTGTGAAAAAAGCCCCAACTAACCTAGTCTAGGTTAGATGTCCTCGATATTAACATATTATCCTACATTATCCATTAGCTCATGGAGATAGAGGGTTCAAGGACTCTCACTTGATGGTTGGGGACTATAGTCCATTAAGAGATCAAATGTCGAGCTAACTTTATTAAGGACACCCCAAGGTCAACCAACACTAATGCAATGTATTAGTTGTTCGTACATCGACCTATCAGAATGTCATAATATTGGGTAGTAGACATTAGTAAGTAGGACACTAGTCACCAACAAGAAACCTTGATAACGATAGAGTAATGATGTGATGAGTGGATGTGGACCCGGGGATACCGCATGTCAATTGTGTGGCAGTTGATTTGACATGCTAACGTCTCATTATGATGTGGCACCAATGTGGATCTAGATGGCATGGCATACCAATGTGGCAAGTGATGTGGCATGTTGACATGGAAATGGAAGGTTGACTTGGCACCGAGGTGTTGTATAGGCGGTAAGCATATAGTGACGACGTGGATGTTGGGCTTTTGGATGTTAAGATATCAACTAATTAGTATCAACGACACTCTCTAGCCTCTTCCTGAGGGCCCGGTGGCTTGATAGCTCGACCATTGGCCTTTCAAGATATCGGGTATTGAGAAATTAGGGCTTCAATCTACAAGCTCGTCTGTATGTTAGGTGTCGAGTATCGAGACAGTAAGTATGCATAGAGAATTAAGGAAAATCATGTGTTTCGTGTGAATTTGGGCAAGCTTAGAATTCGGGTTGCAAACTGCTACAAGTGTCCTTATTTTTCTACAAGAAACAGTGTAATGTGAAGGTGAATATGCTAAATGTGATATTGGATGGCAATGATGCTAAGGAGAAGTTGGAAAATTGAAAAGTGCACCTATCCAAGATGTAAAATTCATTATTAAAAATTTGTAAAGGAGTAGTTGGTTAGATCTTTCATCTTACCTGAATCTATCATTAGCTTTCCACATTCCATTAATAACTCATTATGCATTTTCCTGCCTCTTTTCTTTCTTGGAATTCTGGGAGCTAATCCTGATGTGTTTTTCATGGTTTTCACACCTTCGTTTCCCTGCCTTTCACTTTTTCCTTGTCTGTCCAACCCTATAGCCTGAGTTTTCCATGGGAACAGTTGTTGTATCCTATTAAATTCTTCTGGCGATAAAGAGTCTACCCCACTCATGGTCCCCTGTTTCAAGAATCCTTCTAGATCTAGGTGTTCCCTGTCAAGAATCTCCTACAGTTCATGATCTTCTGTTTCCATCTCACTTTGGGCCATTTCTTGGTCCATCTCCGGTTCTGCATCACTAATCACAGTCTCTTTCTGTTTGATACTATCATGTGTTTGAGCTGTGTCTTCCTCTTTCTCCTTTTCCCCTGGGCTTCCTTCCATTACCCGATCTATCTTTGTTATCTCTTCTTCTTCTTCCAGAACTTGGAACCTACTCAGATTAGTCTGTGGTCCTTCTATCTGCTGCTACTTTAGCCCCCTCTTGCCCCCTTTTCCTTTATGAACCACTTTGTGAAAGCCTTCAATATCTTTCTTTGTGTTCGCCTCACTTTTGTTCTCTATTTTTCTGAGAGGGTAGTTTCTAAATAGGTGCCCATGCTCATGGAATTTTCGGCATCTGAAATGAATATGTTCATAGTCAACTATTTGCACCCGTTCTTCATCCAAAACTTCTAAAATGACCTCATCCAGAAGAGCTCCAAAGAGATCCATCTCCACACATATTCTTGTGAAGGAAGTGTACTTACCCTTCTTGGTGGCTTCAGAAGTTTTGACAAAATTCCCTAACTTGTTTCCTATAGCAGATAACTATTCCATTTGCCAGTAATCAAGGGGTAACAAGTAGATCCTTACCCAGACCGGGACAGAAGTGAATGTTTCTCTCTTAGGGACAAATTTCATCATCCACAGTCGCATATAAAGGCCTACTGCTGCATAGAAGTAGGGCCCTCCTTCAAACACTTTGTCTTTGTCCTCAATATTTGTGAAGACTACCGTAAAGAAACCCTTAGACCCAAGAAGTAGGTCAATGCTTCCTTTTGGTTTCCAGTTATATTTAATCCATGACTGTAAAGCTTTTTCTATGGGCCATACTGCCATGAGTTTACAAATGATAGCATATGTCCTCATGTGGTCTCTATGCGCCTACAGAGTAGGATCATTTAAAACTACTCTAGGAGTGACCTCAGCTTTGGGTTTACATGGCCCTTTTTGTGCTTTGTTATTCACTCCCTGTTCCTTGTCTTCTTGCTCATTTTCCTTGTTGATGTTACTCTCCTTTGTCTTATTTGAATCTTATTCCTCTTCTATAATCCTTGTCCCCTCCCCTGAAGGACCTATGACACTCTCTAATGGTTTCTTTCCTCAACTAGCCACTGCCGGCCTATAGGAGGGAGTGGAGCTCCCTCCCCTGCGTGCTTCCATGGAAACTCCTGTGAAATCTTGCAAACCCTAACACTTCCAAGAAACTACACGCAATTTTCGACTAATCGCTAAATTTAGAATGCATGGCAGATTAGTCTATTCTTTCCCAATTCTCAACATGATACAAATCTAATAAATTTTATACTTAATATTAATTTAGAATTTAAATATAATACTAGTGTATTATGTATGGCATAATAAAATAAAATGAAGTGTTATCAACCAATTTCCTTCCTTATATTTATTTGTAGTCACCATTATGTTTTTTACCCTTTTGCATATATTGGGCCCTTCATTTTGAGCTTGTTGGAGCACAAACATTGGTTCAACACTAGGAATATTCCTCCTCCATTCGTTCTTAGTGTATTGTTTGGATTTGAGAGCGTCAGATTAGTCTTTTCTAACCAACATCCATACTTAGTGTATTGTTTGGCGTTCAAAGCATCATATTAATCGTTTCTAACCAACATCCATACTTAGTGTATTGTTTAGCGTTCAAAGCATCAGATTAGTCATTTCTAACCAACATCCATATATTTTTTCTAGAATATTTCATTCCCTAGAATTTTGGCATTTTTCCTCAAAAATTATATAGTAGAAAAGTTCTCGCATCACACATCGAACCAAAAGGATACAAAACAACACACACACTTCTATGTACAAGTTACAATCACAACTCAATCAAAAAAATCATGTCAATGTGTGCCTATTTTGGACATAAGAAAAGGATTCCCGTACATGAACTCAGGGAGGGGTTGAGGTACCATATGGTGTGCCATGATGGGGCCATGCCATACAAATTTTAACTATGAGACTCCTAAAGATTGATGATAACAAGGAAAACCTAGAATGATAGTGTTATCAGGAATAACCAGAGGACATAAAAAGTGAGTGGTCTTGTGAGCTACTGTGGCTCCATGACAAGGACTATGAATACATAAATGGGTGACAAGAAACTCATTGAATGATGGATGTGTGTTTGACAATTCACTGGAAAGTTCAACATTAGAAACCAAAAACGTTACTTGGTCCAAGGGTGACACTTCCAAGGATGGCTGAGAAAATGCCCCCTAGGTTAATTTGAGATTTAGTTTACCAATCTCTACTTTTTCCCATTTGGGGAGACTATAGGTATCAAGACGCATAATCTCCCTAGGATTGTCAATAGGTGAATCCATGACCTCCATGATGAATTTTTCCATAGGAAATTTGTCATTAGGGAGTCATGTTCAATAGGCAGAGTGACAACCCATGTGGTAAAATGATCCTAGTCATATTCCAAGGGATCTACCCCTCTAATAGTAGTCAATAAGGATTTTCGCTACATGAGGTAGGACTGAAAATCCTCTAAGGAAGACATGACACATGATGCTTCGACTAACTCTTCAATAATACTATAATGTTGGGAAGCCCGCACATCAATATTGTTTGTTAACTTTTGGAATACACTGTTAGGTGGGTGATATATCAGTTCCATAGTCTTATCTAATCTGAGAGATCTAGTGGAAGCAAAAGGGGTGGTCAAGTTCTTAGAAGTAGAACTTGACTCAAGAGGGTCATATGATTTTTCTCTCGTGGTAAAATAAATGTGAGAATTAACATGAGGACCTACGCATTGTTATTAGGACCATATTACCATTTCCCCACATTACCCATAGGAGGAGGTGGAGAATCTTGTACAACCATTTGTTTTTATGGCAACACTTTTGATGGATTTTACTCATTGTTAGCTAGATTTATTATTTCTTTGTGACTAAAGTTGAAAAGTGGAAATACAAAATATTTAATAAATGAGTAAATATTATTTCAAGGGTGTTACCAAGCATATTGCTTGAGGTTGTATATGAGACAAGTATATATTGCTAGAAGAATAGAGATTGAAAGATAAAAAGTGTAGTAATAGGCATCAACATATAACATGAAAAATTTCAAACACTTTTCAATAGGAATTAATCACTAAAGGGAAATAAACATTGTCCATACAACATACGTGGGGAAAATATTTGCTTTGTAGGTGTTGTATTGAAGTGGCTTGGGAGCTTATACATGGACCATGAGCATTATCTTACACCTCTTTTAGGCTATCAGGGACTAGTTTTCATCCTTGAAAAATGTTCAAGGGCCTAAGAACCATCCCTTAGATGGTCTCCATGAGCACCACTAGGCCAACTATTCACCTTAGAGGCATTGGGGGTGGTTTTGTACCATGTGCATAGTCTATATTATTACTAAGCCTTAAAAACCACTTATACTAGGCCCTAGGATGATAATGGTGTTTCTCCTTAGATGATGTCCAAGGACCCAAACAAAGCCATCCTTGTGGGGCAAAATTATCCTCACATTAACACCCATACACCATCTATATACCTATGGTTTATGATGATGGAAAATAGTGCTCCCCATCACCTAATTGTGCAAAAATCCCCAACTAACCTAGATGCCATGTCAAACATGTCCTCTATATTAGCATATCAACCTACATTATCCATTAGCTCATGGAGATAGAGGGTTCAAGGACTCTCACTTGATGGTTGGGGACTATAGTCCATTGAGAGGTCAAATGTTGGGCTAACTGTGTTAAGGACACCTCGAGGTCAACCAACACTAATGCAATGTATTAGTTGTTGGTACATCAACCTATCAAAATGTCACAATATTGGGTAGTAGACATTAGTAAGTAGGACACTAGTCACCAACAAGAAACCTTAGTATCGATAGAGTAATGATGTGGTGAGTGGACGTGGATCCGGGGATACCACAGTCAATTGTGTGGCATTTGATTTGACATGCTAACGTCTCATTATGATGTGCCACCAATATGGGTCTAGATGACATGGCATACCAATGTGGCAAGTGATGTGGCATGTTGACATGGCAATGGAAGGTTGACTAGGCACCAAGGTGATGTCTAGGTGGTAACCATATAGTGATGACGTGGATGTTGGGATTTTGGATGTTAATATATCAACTAATTAGTATCAATGACACTCTTTAGTCTCTTCCAAGGGCCCGATCGCTTGATAGCCCGACCATTGGCCTTTCAAGATATCGAGTATTGAGACATTAGGGATTCAATCTACAAGCTCGTCTGTATGTTAGGTGTCGAGTATCGAGACAGTAAGTATGTATAGAGCATTAAGTGTCCTAGGGGGATAGCGGCTTAGTGATCTGGTAGATGGATAAGGTAGATGATGGAAAGGTAACTGTGTTAATTGATGACCCATTGTTTGGTTATGTAAAGATCGAGTAAGCAAGTTTTAAACTAATGTGATATTTCCCAAGTGGTTGATAGTGGATATAATAGCCAAATTAAATGAATAGGTAAGCTATCGTGGAAGTTGATATGCCATTTTATAATGGTGACATGTGGGCAAAGGACTGCCACGTGCTTGAAAAGAAGAAAATAAATATGTATAAGAGAGAAGTTACAATATAAACTTGAATAATACCAAAGTTCAAATAAAACACCTTTTCTTAGACTATGCAAAATGAGAATTTGTAAACAAGAAACTAGGATCCCATCTTATTGTTTATATCATTGCTAAAATGAACATGGCCTAATTATTTAATATCTCTTGTAATGGAACCAAAGTTATGTATCACATGAATAGTTATAGGTAAGAATTCATATAAATGATCTTGATTACTGTGTCACATATTGAAATCTTTCATTTCACAAATAGTTTCATCATCTTAATAGATCAAATAACTATGACTTTAGGCAACACTTTTGATGGATTTTACTCATCGTTAACTAGATTTATTATTTCTTTGTCACTCAAGTTGAAAAGTGGAAATACAAAATATTTAATAAATGAGAGTAAATATTATTTCAAGGGTTTACCAAACTTATTTCTTGAGGTTTTATATGAGACAAGTATATATTGCTAGAAAAATAGAAATAAAAAATAGTTAACAAATTCCTAAATTCCTTATTTGAATAAAAAAAAATCTCTACTTTTAATTTTTTTAATAATTACTAAATTCTGTATTTGAAATAAAGAAAAATCTCTTCCTTTTTCTTTTAATAATTACTAAATTTATTATTTAACTAAAAAAAAAAATTTAAAAATTAGATTTTTCACTACATACATATTGAACTTTTACTTACAATTCTAGGATCCCATCTTCTTGTTTATATCATTGCTAAAATGAACATGGCCTAATTATTCAATATATCTTGTAATGGAACCAAAGTTATGTATCACATGAATAGTTATAGGTAAGAATTCCTATAAATGATCTTGATTACTATGTCACATATTGAAATCTTTCATTTCACAAATAGTTTCATCATCTGTAATAGATCAACTAACTATGACTTTAGGCAACACTTTTGATGAATTTTACTCATTGTTAACTAAATTTATTATTTTTTTGTCATTGAAGTTGAAAAGTGGAAATACAAAATATTTAATAAATGAGAGTAAATATTATTTCAAGGGTGTTACCAACCTTATTGCATGAGGTTTTATATGAGACAAGTATATATTGCTAGAAAAATAGAGATAAAAAATAATTAACAAATTCCTAAATTCCTTATTTGAATAAAAAAATCTATACTTTTAATTCTTTTAATAATTACTAAATTCTGTATTTGAAATAATTCCTTATTTGAAATAAGGAAAAATCTATTTTTTTTGTTCTTTTAATAATTACTAAATTTATTTATTAACATAAATATAAAAAAAAAAATGAAAAATCTATTTTTTTTTCTTTTAATAATTACTAAATTTATTATTTAACATAAATAAAAAATAAAAAATAAAAATTAGATTTTTCATTACATGCATATTGAACTTTTATTTATAATTCGATCCAATACTATTTTTTCCATATATAAAAAATATACATGATTTTTTAAAATTTCAAATTTTTCATTCATATACCCGATATCTATCTACATGCACGTTTTTGTCAGTAAATATAGGCTATTGAACTAGGTGAAAGTAGTTAGTAAACTAAGTGTTGATTCCCACTCCATCTGATATCTAATCTGATCTCATCAGACAGTTCGGGCTCTAATGAATTAATAAATATGGCAGTTCTGAGCTGGTAAATTTACTTCCATTAATGCACCCAACGAATCGTTAAAAGCAATAAGGTACGGAAGTTTACAGATTCACAAGCACGATATTTACATACAGGATTCTGTCTAATTTTCAGAAGAACAAATCTTCAAATTTACAAGCAGCACAAGTTTTTGGTTCAGATTTTTCCCTTTTGGAAGTGAGAGTTCATGCAAAATACAGGTTTTTTCCTACTTCTGATTGTAATTTTGATTATCTTTGTGCACTTTTTTTAAACAGTTTCTGCCATGTCTTTTTAATATACTCTCTTTTTCTGTTAATGAAAAATACTTTTACATAGAATTTGTCCATCCTGGGCTGTAAGTATTTGCAATTTGCTTAGTTGATATAGGTTGGTTTGATCGCTTTGTTTAGTCCTATTAGTTGATACGCATGCAGATAGCCTCCCGGATTGTGCTGGAAAGCTGTGCAGTTTAGAGAGACTGGGCAATGAGATAGGATTTGGAATCATTACGGGCTTGATTTTGTACTGTGGTTTTAGAATTTCCTTGTTTTCTGCTTTCATTGAATAACAAATTTTGATTTGAAACTGAGCAACAGTGGGTATTTCCTCCCTCACTTTTTCTCCTAACAATTTCAAAGAGTCCTCAAAAAGATTTAGGGCATCAGCTACAGCCTCCCAGTCATCCAAGTTTCCATCCTCATCCTCACTTACAAACCCTGAATAGCTACTGCTACAAGCACGATATTTACCAATTGATCTATTGAGTTGTGGGATCAATAAATGAAAACAATGACATAAAATATAGGAGTGACTGATATAAAATGTAGCAGGCATGAAATTTATAATTATGAATAAGTACGTTTCATAAGCTCACAGGAGATACCCCTGCTGGCTAAGAAACTGTTACTGCAAATATCTATTTCCCAGAGGATTTGTATTTGGCTCTAACTAAAACATATAGCCTAGCCCGTATACATGAGTGGGTTGAACATGTCTTTTGGAATTTGAAATCTAGGTGAGTGATAGCAACAACCTAATTGCAACATATAGCCTAGCCCGTATGCATGGGTGGGTTGAACATGTCTTTTGGAATTTGAAATCTAGGTGAGCGATAGCAACAACCGGAGTTTAAATTCTTTTTTACCCTACTCAAATAGGTAACAATTGAGCTTAACAATGTAAACTTTGAAACGGGAACTATAAACTCAAAACGGGAACTCTGGCCCAAAAACCTCAAAAAAACCACAAAAACAGTGCTCAAAACGAAAAGTGTGTATACTAGAACGATGTTTTTTTTTTTTAGGTGTCAATTTTGCGGCTGTTTTAAAAATGGCAGTGACCACAAAATTTTCTACGAAATTTTCCTGCAAAATATAGCTTCAGAACGAAAGTGTTGATACTGGAATAATGATTTTTTTTTTAGGGTCAATTTTCATACTTTTTAAAAAATGCTAATAAAACCAATTTTTTATGTCTCAAACAAAGTTAAATTTTAAGGAAAAAACACATTAATGTTTCTGGTAGAATATCATTTTTCTTTCCTAAGTATAAATTTAACATGTTTTCAACCACAACATGCTAGATACAAAAGAAATTGAAATTTTTTCAACTATAAAACTAAAAAAACATGACATTATGAACAAATTATATCACTGAATGAATTCAAAAGTCTTTATTTGTATACTGAATAAAACAGACATTATATCTCTAATTTGATATTGCATTGTAGATATTTAAACAATAAAATTTATCATACTTAAGACATAATCCAACAACATAAAAATGCTTCATAACTTCTCATTTAACAAAATATGGAAAACATTAATTTTATTTGAAGATACGATGCATACATGAGTTATATAAACTATCTTAAACAATTATTCAAAATCACTCATATTTTCTTGCACACCATCAGAATTCACATCTTCAAATGAGTGACTGGATGCTGACGAAGATGTTCCATATTCTTCTCTTTCATCAACTAGTGCCCCATCTGAGTTCACATGCATGCCCAACATTCCAGGTTTCAAAAGTCTTCTAAATCTACGACTGGTTTCAGCAGACTCCCATGTCAACACTGTTCCTTCTGGTAACAACCTTTTTAGAATCTCTGTCGTCTTGAAGCGAAGAGTTCCTCTCTACTTCCATGGTGGATTTTTGCAAACAATACTAATTTTTTTTATATATTTTTTCTTTACACACTAACCATAACATAACCATACTTATTTGAATGAAAAAGGGACCAAGTAAATTGATTGTTATCCCCCACTCTACGTATTTAGTGGTTTAAAATTTAAAATTGTTCTTTAACTTGTTTGTCTTTTCATTATTTTCAAAAAAAAATTCCACGTGGTGCATCAACTCGCAGTGATCATTGATGCTTTTACGAGCCACACTATGTACAATGGGTTAATATATAGAGCATATTGTTTCTTTATTATGCTTGTTAGTATACTTAGAAAGAAAGGACATACCATTTATGGTGATTTGGTACATCTTAACTCGCTATTGAGTTAAAATTTCCTGCAATTGTCAGTCAATTATTATTATTAAATGTAGTAATGCACCTTTAACAATGCTCCAATAGATCTTAAGTACATTAATAAACAAATTTCATGGCCGTATTGATGTGCCCTTAATTTCTATGATGCACTACTGGTGCTGCTCCAGGACATAAAAAAAACACCATGAGATAATATTTTAAAAAATTATTGTGCCAATGAATGCATGATACTTGAGAACACCAATGTTCTAAAAATTATTACAACGCACAATTGATGATGCATTATAATAAATTGGGAATCAATGACTTTTACTCATTATTTTGGCAGAAAACTTTAAGTTTAATATTCAATGAATATAACAAAGGGTAATTTAGACTAGATTTTTTTTATTTTCCACCTGCCCCCCACGCCCAGAAATATCTAATAAGCACCTTCAAATTACCGAGCTTGATATTGCATACTCTAATCATAATATTTGACTACCTACACCATATCTATGTGTGAAAGCTCTGAAATGTTCATCCATCCGGAAACCTGCCAAGAAGTAGTGGAAGATATGGCAGATATATATATATATATATATATATATACCATGGATTTGGCACCCTAGATCACTCTTTCTACAATATAATAGCATAGAATGGATATATGAATACTTTCATATGAAATGTGATAAGAGTTCATTAATAATACCCTGCACTGAATAGATGAACCTTTTAATACATCTCTTAAACGAAAGGAATGCTGTGAACTAGTCTTTTACGACGTTTTAGGGAGGAACGCTGTGAATATCTAGAGGAAAGTTGTCAGTGAATATTTTAATATTTAGGAATGCTGTGAAAGAATCTTTTAATGCATCCTTAACCAGACTGTATGTTCGGGTCATCCGAGAACAAACTGCAAGGTCAACCGTTGAATTTCTTGCTGGGAAGTTCCGATAACCAAAGTTACAATCGGGTCTAGGTCTTCTGTAAAATACTATTGGATATATATTCCTGGAAGACCTGCTCAGAGTTAATGGATGATATGACCGTCACCTATAAAAATTAAATAACCCATAAACATAGGGATTCACAGCCTTTCTCCAACGAATGTGTTACAAAGGTTCATTTATTAGGTCCCAATCTTATGGCACTAAAATTTATGTTGGTGTGAGAAGACTGACACCTAATAATAAATGGACCTTTTTAATACTTTCTTCTGGAGGAAGGCTCTAGGTCTAATTAGAAGCAAAGGGCATCTGCATTAGAATACTATAGACATGGATGGAAAAATATTATCATATCGTTTGTGAAGCCATATTATGTCTACTTGTACTTTTGTTTAAATTATTGTTGTGAAGCCATATTGTGTCTACTTTTACTTTTGTTTAAATTATTGTTTGGTAGAATCAAATGAAGATATTGAATATATCGATGAAACCATGGACAAAATGTCAATATTTGGGAGTTTGGTTTGTGACATACGATAGAACCCTAGAAATAGATTTATCAATGTAGGTGAATTTTGCCGCTATATCAATTGGATTTGGATAGTCACTCAATTGGATGGACGCCTAATAAATGAACATTTTTTAGTAAATATTTTTGGAGGGTTGTAGGTCTAATTAGAATCAATACTCTTCTGCATTAAAATACTATAGAGCTGGATGGAAAAATATTTGCATATAGTTTGGGACGTCATATATGGCCCGATACAGGTGGAAGTACTTTTGTTTAGATTATTGTTCTTGTACAATTGTATAATGATATTGAATTTATATATGAAATCATCAACACAACGTTAAAATTGGGGAGTTTGGTTCAATTTAATATGTGACATAATAAAATTCGTAATCAATCATATTATCATTTGCTCCATATTCATTGGATGCATCTCGATTTAAATGAGATGTATGTTGATTGGATGCATGAAAATGCAGATATTAAAATTTGTAATCAACGATATTATGATTTGCTCCGTATTTATTTCATCATTGGATCGATGCATTGAAATGTAGATTTTAATTTGGATGATTGGAAGATGCATCTTTATTATTAGCATAACCAAATGTTGTTGATATATCCTGAAAAGTATCGTTTTCCAAATAAATTATAATTACAAGTTATCATTTGGAGTATTCGACTCGTTCAATAGCATTTCACCATAAATCCTACGAGTAATGAAAATCCATAGAATAGGGAAAATATAAAAGTATATTAACCGTACAAATCATTAATACATTTCAATTTGTTCAGCAATTCGGTTTGTTTAGCCAAGGCTTTTGATAGTACGATCTGCTATCATGAAATTGCTCTTCGCTGACCCAGCTGGCAAACTGGCAAACTCATGATTGAAATCAGTGAATTGTCCTGTAGTTCGATCATCAGTTTGACCATACAAATAGTGATTTTGTTTCAAAGTTTACTTAAAACACTGACTCCTCCCCGTAAACTGCAATACATCTCATGATACTATTCAATACTCATGATACTATTCTATATTACCGGAGCGTTGATTCCGGGAATCGACACTCCGCCCCTCGGGCGGGGCGGGGCGGCCCGGGGGTGGCGCTGCGCAGGCGGCGCCCGCGCAGCGCCACCCCCGGGCCGCCTTGCCCCACCCGAGGGGCGGAGCGTCGATTCCGGGAATCGACGCTCCGGCAATCAACCTTGCAATCAATCCGCATTTTGAGTTGATATTGTAATACGTTGATGTCTAGATTGAATCATAGATGGATAGCCAGCTAATTAGGCCTTCCAGGTTCTTTTCTCGTGTGAACAGATGTAGATCAGCGAATCTCTATACCTGAACTCTCGTTGGTCAAATTGCAAATTAAATCTATTTTAATAGATAAACGGTTTCTCACACTCAATTTTAATTTTTTTAATAAAAAGACTTGATTGCTACGAAAGCAAGCCGTAAACTTTTATTTTACTTAGAAATGTTTTATAATCACAAAAAATTGTTATAATCATAAGCCTAAGATTTTAATTATCCAATTCAAATGCGATGTTGAATTTATTTATCAAATAACTAAAAATTATACTCTTATCTCAAATTTCAATAATAATAAAACAAGTCAAATCTCAAAACAATTAGAAAATATCATTACAAAATTAGGAATGAGAAGAATCACTTCAAATATTTAATTTTCTTTCGCATATTTGGGTATTTTAAATTTGGCTAAAACAGTTTAACTAATAAATGTTTTAATTTTTAATGAAACCTCTTTTTCTAAGTACATCATTAATTATGCGATTGTGTCTACTGATGTGAAGATATTGGATTTCGTAAGTATTGTTCTTGTGAAAATATTGGATTTCATCAAGTATGGATTCAATCTTTGCTCTGTGGATGTCTGCGTTCGGTCCTTTTCCTTGAGATTTGACGGTATTGCGTTAATAGCCGTGGGTAATAAATGTTCAAGAAGCGTCGATTGGTCTTGCAAAATTTTATAGAAATCAACTAAAAAATCGATATCAAAAAAATTAAAACATTTATTAGTTAAACTGTTTTAGCCAAATTTAAAATACCCAAATATGCGAAAGAAAATTAAATATTTGAAGTGATTCTTCTCATTCCTAATTTTGTAATGATATTTTCTAATTGTTTTGAGATTTGACTTGTTTTATTATTATTGAAATTTGAGATAAGAGTATAATTTTTAGTTATTTGATAAATAAATTCAACATCGCATTTGAATTGGATAATTAAAATCTTAGGCTTATGATTATAACAATTTTTTGTGATTATAAAACATTTCTAAGTAAAATAAAAGTTTACGGCTTGCTTTCGTAGCAATCAAGTCTTTTTATTAAAAAAATTAAAATTGAGTGTGAGAAACCGTTTATCTATTAAAATAGATTTAATTTGCAATTTGACCAACGAGAGTTCAGGTATAGAGATTCGCTGATCTACATCTGTTCACACGAGAAAAGAACCTGGAAGGCCTAATTAGCTGGCTATCCATCTATGATTCAATCCAGACATCAACGTATTACAATATCAACTCAAAATGCAGATTGATTGCAAGGTTGATTGCCGGAGCGTCGATTCCCGGAATCGACGCTCCGCCCCTCGGGCGGGGCAGGGTGGCCCGGGGGTGGCGCTGCGCAAGCGTCGCCTGCGCAGCGCCACCCCCGGGCCGCCCCGCCCCGCCCGAGGGGCGGAGCGTCGATTCCCGGAATCGACGCTCCGGTAATATAGAATAGTATCATGAGTATTGAATAGTATCATGAGATGTATTGCAGTTTACGGGGAGGAGTCAGTGTTTTAAGTAAACTTTGAAACAAAATCACTATTTGTATGGTCAAACTGATGATCCAACTACAGGACAATTCACTGATTTCAATCATGAGTTTTCCGGTTTGCCAGCTGGGTCAGCGAAGAGCAATTTCATGATAGCAGATCGTACTATCAAAAGCCTTGGCTAAACAAACCGAATTGCTGAACAAATTGAAACGTATTAATGATTTGTACGGTTAATATACTTTTATATTTTCCCTATTCTATGGATTTTCATTACTCGCAGGATTTATGGTGAAATGTTATTGAACGAGTCGAATACTCCAAATGATAACTTGTAATTATAATTTATTTGGAAAACGATACTTTTCAGGATATATCAACAACATTTGGTTATGCTAATAATAAAGATGCATCTTCCAATCATCCAAATTAAAATCTACATTTCAATGCATCGATCCAATAATGAAATAAATACGGAGCAAATCATAATATCGTTGATTACAAATTTTAATATCTGCATTTTCATGCATCCAATCAACATACATCTCATTTAAATCGAGATGCATCCAATGAATATGGAGCAAATGACAATATGATTGATTACGAATTTTATTATGTCACATATTAAATTGAACCAAACTCCCCAATTTTAACGTTGTGTCGATGATTTCATATATAAATTCAATATCATTATACAATTGTACAAGAACAATAATCTAAACAAAAGTACTTCCACCTGTATCGGGCCATATATGACGTCCCAAACTATATGCAAATATTTTTCCATCCAGCTCTATAGTATTTTAATGCAGAAGAGTATTGATTCTAATTAGACCTACAACCCTCCAAAAATATTTACTAAAAAAAGTTCATTTATTAGGCGTCCATCCAATTGAGTGACTATCCAAATCCAATTGATATAGCGGCAAAATTCACCTACATTGATAAATCTATTTCTAGGGTTCTATCGTATGTCACAAACCAAACTCCCAAATATTGACATTTTGTCCATGGTTTCATCGATATATTCAATATCTTCATTTGATTGTACCAAACAATAATTTAAACAAAAGTAAAAGTAGACACAATATGGCTTCACAACAATAATTTAAACAAAAGTACAAGTAGACATAATATGGCTTCACAAACTATATGATAATATTTTTCCATCCATGTCTATAGTATTCTAATGCAGATGCCCTTATTCTATATTGGTGCGCTTATTCTATATTATATCCATGGTACAGGTATCCGTGCAAGTTATAAACAAATATTTCATGAAATCATTAAAATGAAGCCTCAAACTTCCACCGAGCATTTGTCTAATTATGGCAAGGTGTGTACTCATGGTTTTGTATTATAAATGTAATTTAATTTTTTTACGGTTTTAATTAGGATATTAATAAAGTATAATGAAAATAAGTGATGATAGATGCTATATTTTAATTGAGTGGATTATTTTTAATTGGTTATATTTCTCTTTAATTTTCATAACTTAATGTTTTGACCAAGAACCCTTTTTGGCGTGAAAAGCTTACGAGTTGGGGTTTATAACTCTGACCAAATACATTTTAGAAATGTTTGTCTTTCTTCTTAATGAGTCTTTGACTGCTCACACTTACATTACTAGAACATGCTCTTTTGAGGTTACCTGTGGAGATTTAATTATGTAGTATATTCCTTTTATGGTTTTCTATACAAATTGTCGATTGTACAAGTGCTTTATAAATCATATCTGGGTACATTGTGTGGAGAACTATGGTATCCCCAGGCAACTAGATGCAAAAAAAATTAATTATGTTTTGCTAGGGATAGTAAAAGGTTACCTATTATGTTATGCATGTTGCTTGTACATCTTCTTTGGTGGTTGTTCATTTTTCATTAGAAAAATAAAGAAAAACCCTTATGTTCTCACATCTAAATTTTGTTTCACCATTTTGGGTATTAAACACCTTGGAAGGAAACACATGTGAATGATAAATCCTATAATAGTATGCTTGACATATATTACTAATATTACTAATTTTAAATTAGTTTTTCTTTCAATTTTTCTTAGCTCTCATGTATTACTTTCTTCGACTCTGATATTTTTCTCATTACATTATATTAGTTACAGTTGATACTTTTCAAAAATAGCTTGAAAGCCTTCATTCAACATATTATGTTTATGTGTGTTAGATAGAAATATCTAGAACAATAAATTCACTTAGTATTAAAAACAATCTACACATTCATTTACACATTTTTTTATGTTTTCAAGAGTACTTATATGTGTGTGTGTGTATGTGTGTTTAGTCTGTGGATAATGCAGGCTTAACCTAGGGCTTGCAGCAATCTTCAAGCCTATTAATTAGCGTTTATGATTGTTCCCCTTTGGTTCAATGACTTATAGTTTGTTTATTAACCTCGATAACTAACCTAACCCAAAGAAATATTACATTCCTCTTTTGATTTCATAATTTTCAAATTACAAAACATTAATACATTGGAATAACCACAAGCATAAAAAATAAAGACAAAAATCAAAAAACAAAAATACATGTTTAACATTCATTCGCTTATATGAATAAATGACTTGGCCTACCACAAAACCACAGTGAATAGAAAGATGCTCTACCCAACCAATGGGAACTGGTACCTGTACTGGAACTCCCCCTGAGCAAATTTTCTTTTTGTTTTGCTAAACTAAGAGTTGTAACTTCTATTTCATTAAATCGGAAAGAAAAATACATAAAATACAACAGTCCCCAAGGAACTTTGGGCTAAAGAAATATCAAACTGCTTAAAGCCATAGACCCACAAACAGAACAACAAAACCATCGAAAAACAAACATAAGTCAACACCGTTCGATCACCCCTCAAAGATCTGACGGATGAGGCTCATATCGGGGCGAGAACCTGCAACCACGTTAAAATTAGAATCGAACCCAATGAGGAAATACGGAACATTCTAAAAGGATTTTGGGTCTGAACAGGGGGATAATCCTCGAGCATGTAGTCCACCCGAAATCCACCGATTCCCACCATGAAGCACAACAAACTCAAAGGATAACACTCACCTTGACCTACATACATATCCTTAATCGTCGAATCTCCTCGCTAGATCTAACGGCAGAGGAAGACATCGCTTGACCTACATACATATCCTTAATCGTCGAATCTCCTCACTAGATCTAACGGCAATTGAGAAAGATCCATTACAATGCAATTTCATTCAGCAAAGAATTAATGCTCTTCAATTTCTTCGAGATGCAATGCAAGAAATTGGGTTGAAGAAAGGGGACTTTAGTGAATCACGTGTGGCAAAAAAGGAAAAGGAACCCCAACCACCATTACATGGAATGTTTGGAAAGACATATATTGGGAGATTTGCAGACATCAAAGACCCATTAGAAGAGGAAAATGAGCAAAATGAAACAGAAAATATTGTGGAAGAGGACAATGATGAAACTCTAGAGGACGAAGAATTTGGATTACGTGACATTGTTGATTAAATTTAAGTTATGCTTGTAAATCAAGCTTTGCAATGTTTTGACTTTGACATTTTATGAGAATAATAAACACTCAATTAGGGTTGTTATATGTTCAATATTGGTAATATGTGATTTCTGCATTGATTTTTAAGTTAATCATTATTTTTTGAAAAAAAAAGTAGTTATTATTATCTTTTTGACATGTAATTCATAAAAAAAACTATTATTTGACCATTTTTAGTTAATATTTTTGTATAAAAATTGTGATTTTGACATGTTAATTCTAGCAAAAAATTATCAAAACGTTTAGTTTTTTTGTTATATTTATGTTAAAAATGGTTATTTTTTATGTCCATTGTTAAAAAATGTTGTTTTTTAGAAACAATTATTTCATGTGGATTGAAAAATTAATTAAGGATGTCTAAACATGTAGATTATCTAAAATTCAAACTATCGACTTTCTAATTTAAAAACGCAAAACAATAAAAACCCCACTAAAAAAAAAAAAAATTAAGATAGAGAACAAGAAAATATGAATACAATGACGACTTCAAAAACTATCAAATTTAGAAAATAATTTTTTACATTTCACACACTAGAAAATTTAAAGTCAAAAAATAGGTCTTTTAAAAAAAGGGTGTGATGCAGAATACTCACTTTTTAAAATCAGGATGAAAATCACTACCATTCGCTACCATTCTAAAACTTAATGCACATGAAAAAAATTAAAGTTCCAAAAACCATGTTCTAAAAAAAACATGTGTATTCTGCATCACCACTTTTGAAAATCGGGTCATTTTTTTGCCACCTCTACAAAACGGGTAACAGTATCAGTTCCCATTTCAAAGTTTACATTGTTGCTTGAATTTACTATTTTATATCTTTAAATCCTCCTTTACCCTTTGTTAAGGCTTTTGGTTATATCCCCCTTTGAGTGGATTCGTTAGATGCAGAGGATTTCTGCCCCATTTTTCAAAAATTTCTCACGTTCTTTTGGCAAGCTTCCAAATAATTGCGAGAGTCGTTTTTCACTCTGCTATCTTTATAATTGCTCTTTCTACATCTTTTTTTTCTCTTGTTCCAGAAGGTCTGTGTCCTGGTTTTTCTTTCAAATCTTTGATCTAAGGGAAGCTGGTTATTCCAGAAGATACTACATATTCTAGGGATTTAGACATTCCAAATCATTGCGAGAGTTGTTTTTCACTCTATTGTCTTTATAATTTCTCTTTCTTCATCTTTTTTTCTCTTGTTCCAGAAGGTCCTTGTCCCATTTTATCTTTAAAAACTTTGATCTAACCGAAGTTGGTTATTCCAAAGGAAGCTGGTTATTCCAGAAGATACTACATATTCTGGGGGATTTTGATCTAAAGGAAGCTGGTTATTCCGGAAGATACATATTCTGATCCCCAGAAGCTCCATTTTAATTTTTCTCTCACATTAAAGCAAGGTGCAAGTCATTATAAGAAATCTCTGGGTATTAGGTGCTCCCTTTTTATTTAGCTTTGATTGGGTTTGAAGAATATGATTATGTGTACTTCTTTGCTCAATGTTCATGCATCCAATATCCACCAAGTGAGTATTAGATCTTGAAGGTCACCCTCCTTCTGGGACGCTCCTAATTGATCTCCATATTTGTTTGAGGTGTGTAATCCATTTCCTATCTACCTACAGATTTCAAGTATTCAGAAAGATGGCCTATGACATAGACATGGATGCATCTACACAAAACAGCGTATAGAGTAAGGCCACTAAGACCCTTCATCTAAAAAAAGCATACAGAGACCCTCAGAGGTTAATGTTTGACTCGTGGTTTTTGTGTTTGACTCTCTGTTTAGCCAGTGGCTTTTTGTTAGTATTTGGATGGTTTGTAGAATTGCCCGGTTTTGACAGCTTATTTTGTAATCTTTTACTAATTGATAAAATTTAATTTAAACTTGACAGAGTTGTGGGTAGGAATAGAATCATACTAAATGAATGTGAACAAGGCGCTCAATGATTGTTTTGATTTTGCTAATTTTTTTTGGAACTAGTTTAAGTTTCAGCTTAATTTAACAAATAGTCAGATTAAAAGTTGAAAGTTGGATCCTCTTTGAGCATATATCTGGATCCACTTTACTTTGTGGATTGGTTAAAATAAAATCATTGGAAAATAGGTCAAAGAGATACACCCTCGTTGATTAGATATGGGAAATCTCTCAGAGCTATTAACACAGAATATGGTATCTTGGGTACCATTGTTGTTTTCAAATTTGCATTTGCTACAGTAACAGTCATGCATGCCCCATTCTTTCAACATCTGCTTCCTTTCTGAAAGGGGTGGATTGCAGAGATGTAAGGAAAAGTGATCTCATCACCATCTTTCATATCCCTCACTGCAATCACGAACATGGAAAACTTATTAGTAAATATAAGTTCCCATACTACCAAAAGATCTAGGAGCCATTATTGGTGCCATAATGACTGGAAAAATTACCAACTTCTAATCAAAAAGGTGTTAAGAAATATACACAATTGGTTGAACATGGAGTGAGAAGAAACATGTCCCATAATGCAATAAATTAAAATGTCAAGAAGATGAAAACCTGTGTGAAAATGGTCAATATTAATACATTTTATGTGAGAGTTAAAATATCATATCTAGCATTTAATACAAATTTGTAAAGAATGAAAGTTGCAATTTACCAAAAAGTAAACTAGCTCTACCCCAAATTATCCTTGAGTAACAGATTGTGCATAGCGCAATTTTTCATTATAGTAATTAAAAATTTAGAACAAAGCTAGAAGTAATTGTAAAATACACCATCCTAAACATGTGCAAGAATTTCAAATTCAGACAAAAACTACAGCTAATCTAGAAAATGACCCATTGGCTAAGAATAAGCATATTTCTGCCCACAAGACCATCACTGACATACACAGCCAAAACCAAAAATCTTAACATTTTTAAGTTCCCATGAGACTTTAGTTTGTCTAATCAATGATATACATTAAACACTTGATCATGTATAATTGAAACTTGACATTGTAAGTCTTGTAGATTAGCACAAGTTCAGTATTGTACTTATTAAAAGAGAAGATAAGGTGTGGAATGTTAGTAGTTGTGTGCAAGACAAAACTACACTCGTAGTTTCCTACAAAGGATTCCCTTCTAATTTTTTCCATTGGACATTGTATCAACAAAATTATGTATGCAGATCATTTGCTTAAAGCTTCAAATTTTAGATAATGTACACGTAAAATAGAGAGAAGGAGAGATGATAATAATCAATGTTGAAAAAATCTACAAATTCTTCTGATATTTCCAATTTTCCCTGAGTTTTTCAGGGTGCCAATGTTTCCAATATGTTCTGAGCTTTCAGTCCAAGTTTATGTGTGTTGATATTTTCCAATGATTTCCAATATCTTCCTTTCTATTTCAGATAAGTTTATTTCTGGAGCATTGGTAATATATTCCCTTTGCAAGACTAATAATACTATTAACTTTATTATTTGGAAAGTTCATCCACCCTTGTAGGGTTACATATGTTTTTATATGTCAATATTGTATTCAATTGCAACTTCATAAAACTAACATTTCAACTTCCAGACTTGACACCTTATATGTCTGGCTAAAAATCCACTGCTTATTACATGTATTAATTTACACAAGTCCTATAAAAAGGTGACCATCATAATCTATTAGTAATTACCCACCTTAATTCATACATAGTCAGCCAGTAGGACAACAAATAGTTAACTCCTCCGTTTCACCCATAGATCCAATTTAAGGCATTGATCTTATTGATTGGATGAGGTATTCTAAAGGAATCTTCTCATAGCCATCAAGGAGGTAGCTGGGCTTAAAGAGTGGGGATTTGGGCGACAGTGGGCCCTCATCTTGTGTGTGTCAATCAGAGTAGGTTGCATGGACCTCAACGACCCTACTGATTTGATTAGAGACAGGGATAAAACTTTTTAAAGGGAGGGCATGCTATGTACCTCACCACATAAGCTTTTAGACATTACATAATATAAATCAGCTATTTTGTCTCTAAGCTCATAATTTTGTAATAATGTTCTTGTCTTAGGTCTTTATAATACTATATTTTGATATATGTAAAATTCCATTGTTGTGTAATAAGGGTCTTATCACTTTTATTAGTAACTAGAGCTTTTAAGTTTTAGGGTTTCCACCTCATTTGGTATAAAGAGTCCCCTTTCATTTCTAACATTTATCATTTCAGAAATACAATCAAAAATTTCCTTTGGAGAACATTTATCCATTAATCCTGATTTGCAAGTACAATCCACCCATTGGGTGTGCAGGTGCCTCCACTAGTTTCGTTCTTTTCTTTTCTCTATCTTTTGAGTTTCACTCATATCATATTTCTGTTGTTATTTTCAATTCCTTGGGTAGTTCCAATGATAGATTCTTTTTTGGATACAACCATACTGCATTCGATGTAGTACTTTGTCACACACTTGCATCTTTTCTCCTTCATTAGTTTTGCTATATTTTTATGATTAATAACTAGCTAGCAAGAAGTATGAATTTTGAATAAAATGGGGTTTTTCTAATCTGTTTGTGAGGAGTGTCAATTTCTGAAATAACAACTTATTTTTCTTTGTAGCTCCTAAAGGACTTCCCAAAGGATTTGGTGTCACTAAAAAGAAACCAGTTGCTTTTCTTTTACATTGGCCGACCTGATCTTTCTCTTCAGCTTGTAGAGCAGGGATTGCTTCCCCTTTCTGTCAGGTATATGTCTAATACGCATTCTGAAGACCTTGACGTGGTATATAAGTTTTAGAGACCTATTATATTTATTATTAATCTAATTGAATGGTATTTCAAAAAACATATGGTGTATCTCATAAAAGATGCATGATGATTCAATTTTCTCATACGGGGTTTTCTATGGAATTGAAAATTGCTTTGGTGAGCAGTTAAGAAAGATATTCTTTCATTTCCTTCTAGGTATTTTTATCTACTATGGATGCCAGAAAAGAATTAAACAATCAATAGAAGTTAGCCTGTAACAGGAGTCAGGACATTTCTCTTACACTCTACCTTTCAATCTGAAAATTATATGTTCAGAAGAGTCTGAGATTTTCTATTCATAGATTCTGACTTATCAAGGCAGGTTTTGCCAGCAAATCAAGGTGAAAACTATATATATGGAATGCTTTCATTTTTTTTACTGGAGGTTGGGTGAATGAGGGATTCAGAATTGGCTTCAAGGAAAGGCTTGACAATCAAAAGTGATGACCCATGGTCTCAGCATGCGGTGTGTGCCACAGAACAGCAGACACTTAGCATGTTGTATTTTAAATTTTTATCCAAGATTGATGGCTTATTTTTTGCATTGCATTTGAAAAATAGTATTTTGTTTTGGTTGGGGGCACCTACTTTATTTGTGTTAATCATTTTACAACATGTCTTTGATCTCCATTAGATTTTGGTACAGCTATGTCATGTGTTTCAGCATGAATGTCGCTTTAAGGAGGCAGTCCAATTTATGAAAACATGTTTGGATTCATGGAATGCTTGATGTTCATTCATGTGAAGTAGTCTTTTCCCTCTTCTATCACTGTTTAGTGATCCATACATTACAGATGGTAGGTAGTTTGCAAAGTGGGTTCGATCAAGCACTGACATATTTTAGGGTGCCAGGTATACTCACAATTGGTGGCATCTAGCATTATGTTACTTGGAAGGCCATGCACATTTCAGTAAAGTGATCCATATATATGACTCCCATATCTTGGCTTCTTTGCAAAGAGATAATGTTGATCCTTCACACGTCATGATTACTATAACCTTTCTCCATTTTTGCTAAATTGGGAGAGTGACCTGGTCTAAGATACTCTTAAGATTACTTGCTTTTGGTTTTCATTTGCAATCGGCTGTCTTTTGGGTTCTCACGTTTACTTGAATGCTCTAGGGTTGCTGTTGAATATTCATGTGCATGGACATTCTGGTATTATTGATGATAGAATGAGAGATCTTTCATATCACCTTCTGGATCAAGTGAGTACTTACAATCATGATATACATATTGGAAATGCATGTTCCAAAATGTTTATGTTGATGTCTGATAGTTAATTGCTTCACCTTGTCCTATCTTATTATGAATAAATGTGATCTAAAACACTAGATGAGATTATGACTATAACAGACATTTACCTATGCAGATTTGACTTCATGATTTATATATTAGACCAAACAATCAAATGGGATTGACATGTACATATCAGAAAGAATTATATAGCCATACACGATAGTCACCAAAGAAAGGGGCTTTTTAGAAACATGGGAAAAATAGATTACAAATGGATGAAAAGACTATTGTTTGAGTGAGAAGTTAAGAATGATTTAAGTGTTGCAACCCCAAAACCTCAGTCAATATTAAATTGACATCATGAAGTAAGAAGAGGTAGCAGAGCACATCTAGAACAACATAAATATTTACTTAAGAAAGACATGTTATCCAAGATAAGAAAGGATAACTCAGACACAAAATGCAGCTTGCAATGAATTGTGATCATGGCTGGCATCAAATCACAGTGTTGAAATTGAGATGACCAGGGAAGAAGCTCCAGTCACTGGACAATGTAAAACATGGCTAACAACCATGAATGCAACTTCTAAAGTGAATATGATCAAAATACATTTCCACAACATACATTTATGAACACCCAACTGCCAGAGTGATACTAGTAGATCATGAAAAACATGAAATCTAGAGAAGTAATTGTGCTCAAAAGTTTGTGTCTATGCAATATATTAAAATAAAAAACACATTTAATAATAAAGGAGACTAGAAGCAAGTAATAGTTTGAGTTGGTAGCAGTAGCTCTTTAAAGTCGAGACATGAACAACACCCCTAAACTGATATGGTCTAGAGCCTATCCTTCTTTCATGGTGTCCACAATAGGATTACAGAACAGAACCAGATCTCCTGCTATGCAATCCTGTGTAATAAACAATCCCTTGTCCAAACAAGATTCGTCATGTGTGACTGTTGTTCACATCACAACCACAAAACAAAATTTTCCAATCAGGATGTTGTATCTGGTAATTCTCGATAAAATCTTAATCTAGAGAGTGAAAAACAGTCACACATGACGTGTACTTCTCATTCACAGTATGCCCATAAAGGCAGATCGTCTGTGCAGTCAAGGAATATGGTGTTGAAGAGTAGACTCACGGCTTTTGCAGGATTGTTATATCTAGAGAAAACCCTTTGGTATCTCATCATCTGGATTTCTTAAATTCTATGGAGAGAACCATCATCTGAGCAGCGGATATTCTTCTTCATTGAGTATTGATGTTATAAATAAATACCCAATTTTGTTAAGTAATATTGAAAATTGTAAGAATTTGAGCCATTGGAAACCTAATGGAACAACCTAAGAATGATTTGGAGAATGGAATATATGAGAATGGTAATTTAAGGCAACCCTTGCTGCATCATGGTGCTAAGCACAGCAAAAATAAGGAAACATAGGAACAAATGCAAGAAAGATTCTGATGCATAGGGGAGTGCTGCAACTGTTGTTTTCTATACCGCAATTGTGGCCTTGGGGCCTCTACAATTTGGGTTCTGTGTAAGTTTGTTGAACCATTATATTATTATTTGGATAAGAGAGAGAGAGAGAGAGAGAGCATTTTGTAGATTCAGATAATAATGGAATCCTAGCAAATAGTGGGTGGGTAGTTAAGTTTAATGCTTTTAGGCACTTTTCATATAGTTGTCTGTGCCAGGGACCCTTCAATAAAGATGCACTTTGAGTCTGTATCATGGATAGTTACTTTAAAACCCAACTCAATTAAAGTCATGTACTAACATCACTCAGATTTATGCATCTCATTCACTGTAATGGATGGAATTGCATTTAAAAGAATCACAAATTAGAATCATGAATGGTTTTGTGGATTTTAATTGTGTAGTAGAATATCTATCTCTGATACCCATTTTATTGATCCTTCATTTTGCCTGTCAAGCTAAGCTAATGTTGAAGTTAAGTTAAATATTTTGATTAGAGAGGGTACGAAACTAATTACAAGATTTGATTTTCAATCGTGGTTCCTTCAGCCAGGATTCATCTGATACCTTGATTTCTATGGGACCTAAAAAACCAGAGCTGCAGTGCTCCATTTTCATTCTCGACTGAGAAAGAAACTGCTTGAATTGCTGGCGGAATTTCAGAATTTTAAATTTAGATGGTTGAAATTACATTATAATGCATTTAATATTTTATAATATGGATGACCCTTTCCAAATTTATACCTCCCACTATATATTAAATATTATTCATCAAAATACACTCCCTTAAAGAATGCCAAGAAATCACCACCTAGTAATTTTGAAACCTAATGGGGTGTTATAATGGGAATTAAATGGATCCTATTGATTTGATGTGCCTTCTCACCGCCTCCTTCCTATTCATGCCACCACATCATAGTGAATTTATGGGACCTTGCCTCCCAATGTGTCATGCCCCTACACCTGCGGTAGTCTTTCAACCGCTTATAGTGAGGTGCGGCACCACCGAACACTTTCTTTTTACCAATACTTATGTTCGTGGACTACGCCTTAAAATTCCATACTTAGTTTTATTCTCGTTACCAAGTATTATTAATGTGCCTTTATACCAATGAACACCCATACACATTCATTATCAACAGCATTATACAAGAGAAATGCACAACAGTATAAATGGAGGGGAAACTCCCTGTAATATGAGTCTGCCCGAATATCAATATATGTATAATTTTCCACTTTTACAAATTATAGACTAAGTCCTTGGGAAACCCCAAATTATATTTAGTCAAATTTCCAACTTCGGCAAACTCGATTGCCTAGCTCGTCAGCACCTCCGCACGATTGCCGCACGACTCACCAACCCATCGTTCACCTCATCGCACGTCTTCGCCAGTTCGCTCTTCGTTTGGTCGCAAACGCCAAAACTGTGTACACCTGCCCACACGCAGTCCCACTTTCCAACCTTTGACAAATGCCCAAATCGTGTGAAAAGCACGTATTACCACCTGCCCAACTCTACGACATCCGGTTTCAACCTTCGTTCACCTTTGTGCACACTTGCACGATGGGCAGGCGCTCACCCCAGCCACCAAGACACCCTCGCCAAGTCTCAGCACAACAACACCTCCACACAATCAACCCGGGCACGCCTTGCCCAACGCGTCCACCTCTCACCAAGAGCGTTTACCAAGTGCATTCTACCAAGGAGAGCGCATGAGCCATGTGCTCATCTCTCCTCCAAAACTGCGCACTAGTACTTCTCTTCCAAGAGCGAAGAACCTTGATCAATTGCGTTGTTCGAATGATGATTCCAAGTGCTCCAATGCACTACAATATATAGGCATCTTTGTGCATGGGTGGGCTGCCCAGCCGACTGCCCACACACCCCATACACACACCCATTCGGCGCTCCACAAGTCGGCCTCACCCGCCCATCGCAAGTCGGCCAACCCCCATCGCAAAGCGCTCCTCATGTGGGTATAAACAATGCCCAACACTTAGTCGCTCAATTGTTCGTCGCACCTTTTGTTGCAAATTGTCACAACCGCAGCTCACCCGTGTGCACGTGCCCGGGTCGTGCAGCCCAACTAGTCGTGCACGCCTGCGCGCCCGTGCCCGGTTCGCCCGCGCACCCGAGGACCTTACACAAGGAGTGTAGAAGAAGCCCTTTGGCATGATTTTTATTTTTTTTCTGCTCATCTACATGAATTGGGTTCACTCCAATATGCTCTTCATCCTTGGCCACTAGCTCAAGATTTAGTTAACACTTTGACACCTATTCCTATTGCTTCCCTTGCCCACCATGCACTCACATTCCTATTTGGTTTCCTGGGTGGGTTTCCTTTTGTCTACTTCATTGGTTCCCCCCCTCCCTTAGCGACTTTTTCTAATGGAAAAGGCTTAGCCCCGAGCTCGTCCTTGGTGCAACTTGTTTAGAAAGTTATCACGACCTATATTTTTCATAACTGTCTCATGTAGCTTCCCTCCCATCCCTATGTTAGACTTTGTGACATCTTGCTACCTCCAACAACCATGACTCATTAGCGAGCTCTTTGCCAACATGGAAATGGTGGTCATGGCACTTTAGGGGGCTCTCAAACATGACTGTGAGTAGAATCTCTAGCCTCAAACTTCCATGCATATAAGCCTCTAGACATTCAAGAGGAAATGGTTATGTGAATGACGTATTGTGTGTGAGGAATTCTAGTGTTCAAATCTCTCTAATTTACATTTATGTGCTAAAAAGACATACATACACGACTAGAGTATATAATGATAGCGATTGGAATTGATCCTATCTAGGTGACACGGGTATGAGGTCTAGTGTTCATTTCTCTCTAATTTTCTTTTATGTGCTAAAAAAACATACATACGCCAGTAGAATTTATAATGATAATGATTTAAATCAATCCTATCTATGTCACATGAATATGAGATCCTATCTGTATCACATAAGTATGAGATTAACCCGTTACCAATTTCTCTAATTTCTCTAGATACCAAAATAAATTACAAATTTTATTAAAAAATTATAATATATTTATTTTATTATATTTATAAAATAGAAAATTCTGATTCTACGTAACATATACACGGAGAGATCAAAATGCACACATATAACTAACCATGTTAAATTTCATGTGAAGTACACTATTATTAAGGTTCAACCCATAAGTTTTAGGTGTATAGGTCCATCATGTAACATCAAATGATGAGTTACATGGTCCCATGCTTCGAGGATCACCCATGCCTAAAAGTAATTCCTAATATTGCAACCGTACATAGTACCTCTTGCGTATGCAACCTTGTGTATCTCTAGTCATACATCATTTTCTACTACGGCCACTGCTCACCTTTGAGGGTTGTCCGACCAACATATGTGGCTATCTTCTTACTCCAAGCCTTCCGAGCTCTATGCCCAGAGTAATATCCACTTTTCTAGGACTATTTCAATGGTTGATCATTTCATAAAATTCTAATAAGATTCCCACTCATAGTGTAGAGAAATAATCCAAAATCAAAATTTGAAAATAGCCTAATTATATATCTTTTTAATGCCTAACTACATTTTTTTTATGGCCAATTCTTTACCATAAGATTAATAAAGATAAATGGTTAAAATTAGAGAAAGTTTAGAGTTGTAATGAATGGGAATTGAATATTGTTATACTCTAGCAAAAATATTTTAAAGATATAATATTTATTAATAAAAGGTATAAGAAAAGTAATGTTTTATTAAACAAATAGTTTTAAAATGAAAAATTATTATAAATAAATATTTGTTATATTTTATTATTTATGGGTCGTGTATAAAAGTGGGTTAAAGTTAGTTTTTTTTTAAGTAATTTTTTTAATGTTTTAAATTGTGAGGGTTTGGTTTTGTAAGGTGGTCAAGGTTTGAAATTTGTGGTAGTTGAGAGGAGAAACCATAAAAAATATCAACCTTGTTAAGGGTTGGTATGATCTAGATCAGGGGCAGTACTTAAGTGCTTTTGATGGTTTATATACCCATGGGTCACAATTTCTTAGACCAAAAACTAATCCCTTAAGTAATAGACATGCTAAGAACCTCACACACACATATAATATTGTGTGTGTGTGTTAACATGTCCATTACTTAAGGGATTAGAGTATGGTCTAAGAAATTGCAACCCATGGTTCTTTAAACTGTAAAAATCACCAAGGTATTGTACCTGATCTCGGCCATACCAATCCTTAAAATGGTTGGTTTTTTATGGTCTATGGTTTGACCCAGAGGGGTTTTGAATCTTGAATCTCATAGTTTACATAATACTTCATAACATGACAACTGCTAATTGAATTGTCGCGACAAGCATGTTTTATTAAGATATAAGAGTTTTTTATTTTATTTCACACACACACACACACACACACACACACACACACACACACACACACATATATATATATATATATATATATATATATATATATAGATATATATATATATATATATATATATATATATATATATATATATATATATATATATATATATATATATATATGGGTGAAAAAATAAGATAGACAACATAGTTTAAAATGAAATTTGGTGTAGCTATGTAATTTTTACTATATTTGCTTAGAGTTAAATAATCTCTTGAATGAGAATTATAATCATGATTTAGAATTTGCTTATGTTTACATGGAGTTAAAAAAGTCTTGAACGTGAATTAAATTTCTTATACTACAATTTTTGTCTAACCATGATTCAAATTTCCGGGAAAAAAGAAATTGTTAACTAAAAAGTAAGACTCTATATCTAAATTATTGATAAGAATCATCTAAGACCTCAAATTAAAATCTTCTAAACTATTTTGAGCCTACAAAGGGATCAAATTTCTAAGGTGCATGCTTTTTGTTTAGGTCCATCTTAACTCTAGATTTAGTGAGCATAGAGGGGGATTTAATTTCTTGATGATAATGTTAGAGTTTCTTCTATTTGCGGAGTTTGGGAAACCTTACAAAGACCCAAGATTTCACACGAGTGAGAGAGACAATTTACTTGATGTGGTTTATAAACATGTATATGCATCTCCTTGATGGGGAGGAGTAAGTGGAGGGATATGGAGATGAGTATGAGATTGTTTTGTGTGAGAAATCCATCACAACTTGCTAGATTTCTCACTCTACAATGTTTCTACGTGCTTGAGTTTGCCCTAAAAGGAAATCTAACACATGTTAGGTTTTCTCTGACATTGCAATGTTGTTAATCTAGCACACATTATACTTATTTAGTCCTAAAATTTTGTTACGTTCTTGTGTTTTTGCTAGAAGGAAATATAGCATGTGTTAGATTTCTTTCAAATTTAGATGTGCTTGTGTTTGTGTTGGAAGAAAATTTAACACAAACTAGATTTCTTATACTCTACAATGTTGTTGTTGGCAAAGTGCTTGTATTTGTGGTAGACATACAATTTACAATGTTTCTATGTGCTCAAGTTTGCGCTAAAAAGGAATCTAACACATGTTAGATTTTATTTTACATTGCAATGTTGTTAATTTGTCACACATTAGAGTTATTTAGTCCTACAATGTTGTTATGTTCTTGTGTTTGTGATCGAAGGTAATATAACATGTGTTAGATTTTTTTCAAATTAAAATGTGCTTATTTGTGTTGGAAGAAAATTTAATACAGTTTATAATTCTTATACTCTACAATGTTGTTGTTGGAAACGTGCTTGTATTTGTGGTAGACATAAATCTAACACTTGCTAGATTTCTCATTCTACAATGTTTCTATGTGCTTGAGTTTGCACTAAAATGAAATCTAACACATGTTAGATTTTCTTTTACATTGCAATGTTGTTAATCTAGCACACATTAGACTTATTTAGTCCTACAATGTTGTTATGTATTTGTGTTTGTGATAGAAGGAAATATAGCACGTGTTAGATTTCTTTCAAATTTAAATGTGCTTGTGTTTTTGTTGGAAGAAAATTTAACACAAGCTAGATTTCTTATACTCTACAATGTTGTTGTTGTCAACGTGCTTGTGTTTGTGGTAGACATAAATCTAGCACTTGCTAGATTTCTCACTCTACAATGTTTCTATGTGCTTGAGGTTGCGTTAAAAGGAAATCTAACACATGTTAGATTTTCTTTTACATTGCAATATTGTTAATCTAGCACACATTAGACTTATTTAGTCCTACAATGTTGTTATGTATTTGTGTTTGGGCTAGAAGGAAATATAGCATGTGTTAGATTTATTTCAAATTTAAATGTGCTTGTGTTTGTGTTGGAAGAAAATTTAACACAATCTAGATTTCTTATACTCTACAATGTTTTTGTTGGCAACGTGCTTGTATTTGTAGTAGACATAAATCTAGCACTTGCTAGATTTCTCAATCTATAATGTTTCTATGTGCTTGAGTTTGCGCCAAAAGGAAATGTAACACATGTTAGATTTTCTTTTACATTGCAATGTTGTTAATCTAGCACAAATTAGACCTATTTAGTCATAAAATGTTGTTATGTTCTTGTGTTTGTGCTAGAAGGAAATATGACATGTGTTAGATTTCTTTCAAATTTAAATGTGCTTGTGTTTGTGTTGGAAGAAAATTTAACACAAGCCAGATTTCTTATACTCTAAAATGTTGTTGTTGGAAACGTGCTTGTATTTGTGGTAGACATAAGTCTAGCACTTGCTATATTTCTCAATCTACAATGTTTCTATGTCCTTGAGTTTGCGCTAAAAGGAAATCTAACACATGTTAGATTTTCTTTTACATTGCAATGTTGTTAATCTAGCACACATTAGACTTATTCAATC
Source organism: Pinus tabuliformis (assembly GCA_031772625.1). Taxonomy (NCBI): domain Eukaryota; kingdom Viridiplantae; phylum Streptophyta; class Pinopsida; order Pinales; family Pinaceae; genus Pinus; species Pinus tabuliformis. The sequence goes on from CM062816.1 coordinate 1,520,781,077, forward strand.
CTACAATGTTGTTATGTTCTTGGGTTTGTGCTCGAAATATAACATTTGTTAGATTTGTTTCAAATTTAAATTTGCTTGTGTTTTTGTTGAATAAAATTTAACACAAGCCACATTTCTTATACTCTACAATGTTGTTGGCAACATGCTTGTATTTGTGGTAGACATAAATTTAGCACTTGCTAGATTTCTCACTCTACAATGTTTCTATTTGCTTGAATTTGTGCTAAAAGTAAATCTAACACATGTTAGATTTTCTTTTACATTGCAATGTTGTTAATCTAGCACACATTAGACTTATTTAGTCCTACAATGTTGTTATGTTCTTGTGTTTGTGCTAGAAGGAAATATAGCATGTGTTAGATTTCTTTTCAGTTTAAATGTGCTTGTGCTTGTCTTGGAATAAAATTTTACACAAGGTAGATTTCTTATACTCTACAATGTTGGTGTTGGCAACGTGTTTATATTTGTGGTAGACATAAATCTAGCACTTGCTAGATTTCTCAATCTACAATGTTTCTATGTGCTTGAGTTTGCGCTAAAAGGAAATCTAACACATGTTAGATTTTCTTTACCATTGCAATGTGGTTCATCTAGCGCACATTAGACTTATTTAGTCCTAAAATTTTGTTATGTTCTTGTGTTTGTGCTAGAAGGAAATATAGCATGTGTTAGATTTATTTCAAATTTAAATGTGCTTGTGTTTGTGTTAGAAGAAAATTTAACACAAGCTAGATTTCTTATACTCTACAATGTTGTTGTTGGAAACATGCTTGTATTTGTGGTAGACATAAATCTAGAACTTTCTAGATTTCTCACTCTTCAATGTTTCTACGTGCTCATGTTTGCGCTAAGGAAATCTAACACATGTTAGATTTTATTTTACATTGCAATGTTGTTAATCTAGCACACATTAGACTTATTTAGTCCTACAATGTTGTTATGTTCTTGTGTTTGTGCTCGAAGGAAATATAACATGTGTTAGATTTCTTTCAAATTCAAATATGCTTGTCTTTGTGTTGGAAGAGAATTTAACACAACCTAGAATTCTTATACTCTACAGTTGGCAATGTGGTTATATTTGTCGTAGACATAAATCTAGCACTTGATAGATTTCTCACTCTACAATGTTTCTATGTGATTGATTTTGTGCTAAAAGGAAATCTAACACATGTTAGATTTTATTTTACATTGCAATGTTGTTAATCTAGCACACATTAGACTTATTTAGTCCTACAATGTTGTTAAGTTCTTGTGTTTGTGCTAGAAGAAAATATAACATGTGTTAGATTTCTTTCAAATTTAAATGTGCTTGTGTTTGTGTTGGAAGAAAATTTAACACAAGCTAGATTTCTTATACTCTACAATGTTGTTGTTGGCAATGTGCTTGTATTTGTGGTAGACATAAATCTAGCACTTACTAGATTTCTCACTCTACAATGTTTCTATGTGCTTGAGTTTGCGCTAAAAGGAAATCTAACACATGTTAGATTTTATTTTACATTGCAATGTTGTTAATCTAGCACACATTAGACTTATTTAGTCCTACAATGTTGTTATGTTCTTGTGTTTATGCTCGAAGGAAATATAACATGTGTTAGATTTCTTTCAAATTAAAATGTGCTTGTGTTTGTGTTGGAAGAAAATTTAACACAATCTAGAATTCTTATACTCTACAATGTTGTTGTCGGAAACATACTTGTATTTATGGTAGACATAAATCTAGCACTTGCTAGATTTCTCATTCTACAATGTTTCTAGGAGCTTGAGTTTGCACTAAGAGGAAATCTAACACATGTTCTACATTTGATTATCTATTATTGTGAGTTCTACACTTGCTATTGTTCTTGTTCATTTTGTTACACATATAATGATGCGAGTAGTTATAGTATTTATAAATTCATATTTTCTTCAATAATTCAAAACTGTGATAATACTTTTTTACTTTATTTTCAGAAACCATGGACTATGAAGCTAATGAGAATTCAAAGGAAGCATCCAAGGAAAAAGGAATTTCAAGAAACACGACACCAAATTCTTTAAATGGTATGAAAATTTTAAATTAGTTTATACTTTGTTACAATCGTTAGACATTATGTTAATAAGTGGTTGTTGATTAATAAAGACCATGGAAATAGCCTTAGGAGTGGTGTTTTAATGAGGACAACCCATACCAACATGGGTAATTTTTTTTTCCCGAGCAATTTTAGCTAGGTGATAACTATTGGTGTCATATAGTAAACTTGCATAACATATGTACTTATTTATTATTGTGCGTGTAAATGGAAATCATGTATTATAAGGTTGTTTAATAATATTTGGTATTTCATGTCTTCCATATTTTTTTTCTAGAAACTGTGGAAACTGGTGTGCGTGAAATTCGAAGTAAAGTAGTGAAGAGAAAAAGAAAAACAAGTGATATACAAACGATGCCTCCTTCAAATGGTATGGTGGTTTTATATTTTTTGTACTTTTTTAGAAATGTTTGGATTAGGTGGTTTCTTTTCCTAGCAATTTTACCCAAGTGATAACTTTTGGTGTCATATAGTAAACTTGCATTGAAATATGTACTCATTTATTACTGTGCATGTAAATGGAAATCGTGTATTATAAGGTTGTTTAATAATATTTGGTATTTTATGTATTCCATAAATTTTTTTTCTAGAAACTGTGGAATCTGGTGTGCCTGAAATTTGAAGTACAGTAGTGAAGAAGAAACAAAAAATAAGTGATATACAAACGATGCCTCCTTCAACTGGTATGGTGGTTTTATATTTTATGTACACTCTCTTAGAAATGGTTAGATTAGGTGATGTTTCAAAATTTAAAAGAACATTATTTGACAATATTTGAAATTATATTTTCATTTTGATTCATGCAAATATTTTTTTGTTGTTATTTGCAAAACTGGTTGGCCCTAAAGCAAATGAAATGTTACAACTATCACTTAATAAAAGGAAAAGTTATTCAACTCAAATGGCAGTATCAATAACACCTTCTACTTCTACTTTTGAAATTATTAAAAAAAAAATACATCTAATAAATATGAGTTTGTGCAAGATTTGTACATCCAAATAGAAGCTCCCCTCAATATGTTTCCTGATATGTATCTATTTGGATCAGTAGATGGAAAAGAACCAGAGATATTAGGAATAATAATTAATTGCTATGCTTGTAATGAAAATGACATTGACTTTCAAGCGGAAATGATTAAAGAAAATGAGGTAAAATTAATTTCATGTCAGGTGGAGTATACAAATTTTAGACTAGATTTGATTGAAGGTTCAAGTACTGATTCAACAAATACGATAAAGAATTCAATGTTCAAGTTGGATAATTATGAGAGCTTATCTAAATCTGGACTAAATAGTTGCACAGATCTTTTAAAACGCATCGCCACCGTTCTGAGATATCGCTATGTAAGAAGTAAAAAAACATCATCTGTACTTCTTCATTTACAGCAAAAATATAAATTTCTTGATAAAATAACAGATGATAAACTTGATTCTCAAAGAAAGAAAAATCCCATCTGCTTGTTGTCTTTGTTGAGAATGGTTATAGTAGATACATGGGTCAGAGGGATTTCCTTAAAGCTTCCAGGAATTCTCTGACCAAAAGGGAACCAAAGGAACGAATTCCAGGTGTCCATCTTCCGTATGTTCAGGGGACCACTGATAGAATTGGAAGGATTCTAAGGAAGCATAGTATCCCTGTGACCTTTAGGCCCCTGAACACCATTCGTATGTCCCTCAGATCAGTGAAGGATCCTATCGACCCTAAGGATATGAAAGGTGTTTATATGATCCCTTGTTCCTGTGGGACCCCCTATATTGGGGAGACTGGTCGCTCCATTAATCAAAGGATTAGCGAGCACGCAGCGGACCTTAAGCATAGGAGAGCTAAGTCTTCCGCTTTAGTTGAACATGCTGAGAAAACCAATCATCATGTTTGTATTGAGGAGGCTAGTGTTATTGCTAGGGTTTCGCATTTCCATCATCGAAAATTTAGGGAAGCGCTTGAGATTGAAAAGAGGCCAAGAAATCTCAATAGAGAGGATGGCTGGAAAATCAGTAGGTGTTGGGTCCCAGCACTCTCTTCCTAGTCGTTTTTCCGCCCTCCTCTTAAGGTTTTATTATTATTATTATTATTATTATTATTATTATTATTATTATTATTATTTTATTTATTTTTATTTATTATTTATTTATTTATTTATTTTTATTTATTTTATTGATTTTTTTTTTATTTTTTTTTTTTATTTATTATTTATTTATTTATTTTATTTTTTATTTTTATGTTTTCTCTTCATTATTTTCTCCTTTCATTTTTTTTTTTTTTTTTTTTTGAGAGTTAATTTTTTCATAGTCCTTTAATTTTCCATGTGATTTCTAATTAGCTTATAATTTTAATAATACTTCTGAATAAACACCCATTTCAATTATATATATATATATATATATATATATATATATATATATATATATATATATATATATACTTCATATATTCCTAAATATAATTTATTATAAGGTCCCTTATATAACTAATTTTCCATTTAATTATTAATTAACTTATAATTTTTAGTCATACTTTTTTACTTTATATATTTGTATTTAGGCATTTAATTTATTCATAAGGTCCTGTATCTAACTAAATTTCCTTTTAAATATTATTTAACTTATAATTTTAATAATATTTTTTGAACTAAATACCCATTAAAAATATTTTTTATATTTTTAAGGGATTGGTCCTAAATATTACTAATTAAATTAATAAAATAATTTTGACCCCGGTCCTAGAGTCAAACTAGCCGTTGGTCAAGTTAGCCGTTGGAGGCTCTGCTCAGACTATTTAACTTGCTAAGTTGGATCTGTTTCTTCAACTTGTCCTGACGATGAACCACACTAGTTGGTTCGAAACGCGTCGACAAATGGTATCCCATGTGATTTTCGCCGAAAAATCTCTCACAAACTTGATATGGATCACAGAATCCTGAACTCTATAATTGATTCTCAATTACTTGCTTTGAGAAGAGTATATTTATCTGATTTGGAGGAGAACATAACAGAAATTGATTTCAAGCCTACTACAGAATTTCAAAAAACTAGGAAAGTTGAATATGAGACAACAAACCTTGTAAATCAATGTGATGAGATTCATGAAGCCTTCAAGCATTGCTATCTATTTTCAAACTCCTTTAATAGAAAAGTGGCTGTTGAAAGATGTATAGAAGCCCCCAAAGTGTTCAAATTAAGATCACGAGATGATTTAAATGTTCAAGTATTAGTGAAATCATTCCTGGAAAAATTTCAAACCTCATTACCTGATGCCCTTCTGATTCCATTTGACATCAATGAGTCTGATCCATTGGTAAACTCTATCAAAATTATAAATGAGATTGATCTAAATTCCAAGAATATCAATTTTTGGATAGTTGATGGTCAACACACCATTCAAGCAGTGAAAGAAATTTTAACAAATCCTAAATATAATGTATCTACAGAAGCGAAAAAAAATATAAAAAACGTAATGCTTGATTCTTGCATCCATCAGTTGAACCCACTGAGGTGATCCACATTTGTTGTCAATTAAATTCTGCAAATAAGGTGTTCTTCAAAACTTCATTTATTGATTGTGTGCACTCGGCAAGGCATTTCTTAATTGCCAATGACAAATTAAAGAAAAGGAGGATTGGATGTTCTAAGACGGCTGAAGACAAGGTATGTAATTTTAATTATTTTTACATTTAACATTTTATTATTGTATCTATTTTTATTGTAGATAAATGACTAAAGTTAATAATATAAGTCATATTTTCTCATATTTATAATGAATTCTCATTAGTTTATAACACCTTATTTAGTTTCATTTTTACATTGAATTCTTATTAGTTTATATTTCTTATTTTATCAGGTTGATGATGAAATGTTGTGCTCATTCTTCGACTATCCAATTACAAATTTTTCTGATAAAAAAATTCTCTTATATCTTGAGGAACCTATTTGGGATAAATGGGACATTGTTTTTAACTGTTACCAACTAGGCACATTAAAGTGTTCTCCAAGCCAACCTGATTTTGAGAACTACAAGAGAAATAGTCTACGCAGTTTGACAGCAGCTACTCTTCGGCCCGTTCAGGGATTAACCATGGAAGAAATTGCTTCAGTAGCAGATAAGCTATTAGATGGAACCATTTGGTTTTCTATTCCACATAATCATCCATCAAATACCACAAAATTAAAAGATTATTGTTCTAAATTGAAAACCAACAGAACAATATTGGATGCAATGGTTACATATTGTCAAAGTCATGATCAAAACTTGAATGAGATGACTCTTACCACATTCAACATTCTTGAGCATTATGAAATTAATGATATCATATTTGCCAATTTTTGCAACACGGTGGAGGGGTCTACTTATGTCAAAGGAACACATAATACAAAGATAGAGTCCCTTTCTCAGCAAGCATGTGGAGTCCTTGACAGAATAATAAATGGATCGACAAGTGTTCAGTAGGTTGACAACAATTTTGAATTTGGTTGTCATTTTGGGGGCCCTGATCTTTTTTCCACACTTTTGCACTCTTTTCCATGTCAGTTGCAACCAGTTTTACATACTGACCTTGTTGTTTTAGATACACTAGCTTTGAGAAAAGAACAATTCCACAAGGGATATTATAATGAATTTTTTCGATTTCTTATCGAAAAAAATGAGTTGAATTACTTTACTATAGTTCTCTTAGTAGAACTTTGGTTTTGTAATGATGTACGCCAATCTTTGGAAATTTCCATAAAGAACTCCAAGTTCAACTATAAAATGGCTAGTGGCATTTATGAATATAAGTCCCAAAACAATTATAGTTATGATATAGTTCTTACTATACATTTCTATACTTTAGAATTAAAAATTTTGGAGGCTATAAAATACTCTCACACATTTGAAGACACATTCGATGAAAATGAGAGAGATTATGATTTTTGGATGGGTTTATTGGAAAAACACCAACAATGTAGTGATGAAAAAGTGGTCATTTCTCTTTATGCGGGGACAAATTTAATCAAGACCTGTTGTACATATGGAAGAAGAATTTCATGTGTTGTGAAAACAGAGACACAAAGGACAATCATGTTAAATATTTACAAATATTTTCAACTATCAAATCTAGGATCCATTAACTTCTTGGAAAATTCAGGTACTACAATTCATTTTTTTTCTTATAATACTTTGGATAATATTTTGTTCATATTTCTTAATTGTCAAAGTGTTTACTAAAATAATTAATGATGGAGATTCTAAAACAGAGAATGATGAAAGTGGGAAGCAAAAGAATAATCAACATAGTGCTCATGATGTTGAAAAATATATAGAGATGGAAATAGGAGGAGAAGGAGGAGAGGAAGAAGTTATCATACCAGGTACATAATTTTTTTGGTTTTTGCTCTTGATAATTTTTAAATTTATTTAATTTCCATATCCATAACATTTTTGGATGACTATTACAGGGAATTATGACATGAATGGAATTAATCAAGACAATGACCATGGAACGATGTAGATAGAAATGGGTATTAATCAACATAACTCTATCATTTATATTTATTTTATTAGTATTCTAAATTATTATTTTTATTATGGTGATTCACATCATTTCATATGTTGATTGTAGTTGGAAATAAAGAGAATGAATATAATGACTAGGGGACTGTCCCACAAAACTACAATCAAGACCAAAATATTATTATGGACGATTATAGATGATTCTTTTTTTGTATAGTTGTTTAATGAATTTTGTTCATCGTCACAATTTATAACATTTTTTTATGTTTATTATAGCGAGAAGCAAGGAGAACCAAGACATTGATCAAATGAAAACTAAACAAAACTTTAATCAAGAACAAAATATAACATCAGGTACTTATAATTTGTCCACTTGTTTTCCTTATTATTTAATGATTCTATTCATTTTCACATTTCAAAATATTTTATATGTTTAATTTGGAGACAGCTAAAGGTAACAAAGATGATGATGAGGTGCATTGTTACAAATATGAAGATAATGTCATATTAGATACTTATAACTTGTCTTATTGTTTATCTTATTATTCTTCAAACTCTAATTCTTGTAACTACCATAACGTTGTATATTTTTATTATAGGAACAAATAAAAAAGATAAAATTAACAATCAAAATAATGTTAAATGTGTGTGTGTGTGTGTGTTTATTTTTAAAGGTTGCATTACTAATGTTTTTCTTGGTATTGGTATTTGATTGAAGGTTTAATAGGAAGTACAATTGGTATTTGATTGAAGGTTTAATATGTTTACTCCAGGTTCTATCAAGATGATAAAAGAAATTATTGTTTCATCTATAAATAGCGCGAAAACCTCTCAAGGTAAGTGTATCATTTCAACAATTTTTTTAGTAATTTTTTTAACATGAATAAAATGGTTTGACTAGATTATTTTCCATTGCGTTGCAGCCAAAATAACTAAAAAGAAACTAGTTATTTTTTAATTAAAGGACATTTTTTATCATAGCATCGATGATGAAGCAACAAACAAAGGGCATATTGAGAAAATGGGAGTTGATGTTGATTACACAATAGAGAAAAAATTATTTTGGATTCATCCACATGCAAAATCATTTTTTGAAATGTGTTTCAAAAATGAATCTCTTGACATTGCAATTTGGACGACAGCTTTGAAACAAACCACATCAAGATTTCTAAAAAAGTTGGTTTCAGAAACATTACAAGATAAACTTTTGTTTAAGTGGACTGCTTCAGACTGTAAACCACAAAAGGTACATAAGGTCATTGACAATCCAACGAAAGTTATACACACTAAATCATTGAAAAAAGTGTGGGAAATGTATACCCAATATGACGCAACCAATACTATTATAGTTGATTGTTTAATTGAAAGAGTGAAAGAGAATCCAAAAGAAAATGTGATTCTTGCCCCTCCATTCATTGGAGCAAATCAAGGGGATAATTGGTTGATCAATGAGCTATGGAGAATATTGCATAAACTCAACAAGGTTACGGATGTGCGAGCTATTTTGAAGGATGTTCAATTACATTTAGAAGTACCTTAAGATTATTGATGTCTATTTCATGCTATTATATGTATGACATCATGAATTATTATTTTTATTTCACAACACTAATAAAAGAATTGTTGATTTGGTTTGTCATTACTAAAAATAAAATATTTTTATTTTCTTTATTTTTGGTGAGATGAATGGTCATTTAATGTTTTCATATCAAAATTTCCCATGCTATATTTTTTTTTTTACAATGGATTACATTGTATGTAAAATTAATAGATAACTGGTCTATTTTTTTTAATTAGATCATTACAATTATTTGCTTTAAATGTGGTTTAAGTTATTGTTATACCTCTTATAAATTAGTAATGTGAAGGATCACCCATTGCAATCTTATAACCTTTTTTATTCCATATAAGTTGAAAAACTATATTAAGTTGTATGTAGCACCAACAATAAACATACAATTTGTACTAAAAGAAGCACCAAAAGAAACTAAGGTAGAAACCCTATAAATTAACATATAATTAATTAGGTTTGAAATTTAAAAATTGTATTATATTGTATGTGAAAAATAATATATAATTAGCTTGTTTACTTGCACTAGACCATTCTAATTATATTTTTCATTTGCAATTAAATAAATCATTATAAGTCTTAAAATCATTGATTTAAATGGTGGGTCAATGCATTCTTATAAGACTTTTATTCCATACAAATTAAATAAAGGTATTAGGTTGTATGTATAAAATAAACATATCATTTGTTTGTTCATTTTAATGGGGCAATTGTATCTGTATTTTGTGATACTATGAACTCATTGTAAAACTACCTTAGCATACAAATGGAAATAATTCAGAATAAATATTAACATCATTTTTAAAATGATAGGTTTTTATGTCCTTAAGCAATGAAGTGTTGAAGTGAAGATATGTTAATATCATACATGTGGTTACAATGCAGATGCAAATGGGCATTACTACAAGTCAGAAGATGTTGTTGATATTTGAAATGGAAGGAGTATTCTTCCAATCATACACCAAAGATGAACAAAAATTTCATATTCAAAGAGAACCAGATTGGCAGTTTGGTGATAGGTCCTTTTTTTTAAGGCCTTTTCAGTCAGAAGTATTAAAATATTGCTTAAGAAATTATGATGTCGCAATATGGACATTAAATGTCACTGACAAGTACATCCAAAAAGTACTTGAAAAATCAAATATTGATATAGAGGAATTTAAATTTGCATGGGACAAGTCTCATTGTCATTTGCAAACAAAATTGGAAGTAGGGAGAACAAGACAATTTTATGAGAAAAAGTTGACTGATGTGTGGTCCCAATATAGAGATAATTATGAAGAATCAAATGTATTGCTAATAGATACAAAAAAGCATACTTCTCAATTCATCGGATATCGATCAAACCACATCTTGATAAAATCATATACATGAAAAGAGCAAGATATGTGGCTTCTGCAAGTTTTATTCCCCTTTCTTAAGACACTTCATCGTATCAAACAAAAACATGAGTACATTCGAATGTTCAATAGAACATGTACTTCATTGTAGTTGATGGAGATAATTTCCTTTATAAATTTGTTGAAAAGTACATTCCAATTTTTCAATACATTTTGGACATAGTTTTTATTGAATCAATTTGTATGATTTTATATTTTTTTGAAATATATGGGATGCCAATTATATTAATATGTATATTTCTTATTATTTATAATTGTTTTTGCAATGACTTTGTTGTATCGATTTTTTTTTTCTAAGATGTGTGTGCACGTGTGCGTGTGTTCTTAAATGAATTGTTTGCCATTCAAATTATCTTACATGAACCATCGAGGCATGTTATTGTTAATGACTTATGTTTACTTATATGTATCAATAATCATATATAAATGTGAAATATAAGTTTTGAAATAGAACTCCTTGCAAACAAAGGTGCTATTCTTACTAAAGAAATTATAATAATTTACTTGATAATGTTATGTGCATTATTCACTATTAAAGCTAATGATAAATGTGTCATAGGTAAATGATTTGATCTTTTTGAAGCATAAGATACGTGATTTCTCAATCGATAGTTTTCATAAATTTATATGCTTAAATCAACTAATGGTTGTAACTGCAATCATATCATATTGAAAATCAACAAGGCACAAAGTCAGTTATTCATTGTTTACATATAAAATGCACTAATATAAGTGCATAAATGTGACATGTAATTTTTGAGATAAAAAATATATTTTAAATAATTTTGCATTTCTTAAAAAAACATATACATGATGATAACGATTGATAAGTGGATTATCAAGGTTTGATTAGACAATATCACGGATGAATTATGTCATTGAACTTTTTGAACTATAAGGCATCTAATTTCATTATTGAAAGTCATTTTTTTGTAAATTTGTATTTTAAATAAATTGAAATCATATCACTTGAGTTATAATTATATTATTGACTTGTACTTAGTTATGTCCATCAATATGAGTATACTATGATGCATTTTTTTCGAAAAATACGTTTTTTAATTTCTTGATAATAAGTATTAAGTGGACTATTTAGGCTTAATGGGTGATGGCTCATAAGTGAATACTACTCGTTAAATTGTAGGGCATTCAATTTTTAACCCATATTTTTTTCATATATTCTTAAATCAACTATTTGTATATGCAATCATCTCATCTCATTTAATTTAATAAGGAATCCATTTATTGACTTTTATTTGTCTATCATGGAATTTATTAAGATTGTATTAATCTCATATTGTATTGTTTTGAAACAAAACTCCATGAAAAACAAAATTCTCTTCTTAATAAAACATGGAATAATTAATTAACAATGTGTTAAGTGGACCATCTAGATTCATTAAAGAGATGGGTAAAAACTGGTTGTATTTAAACTTTTTTGCACCATAAGACATTGATTTTCTAATCCATATTAGCATTTTTTCATTTTCATTTCTTGAATATTTTATTTGTGGTTTAAATAATTTCATAGAATCCAATATGAGTTGAAGAATTCTATTTGGCTATATGCATTGATAGAAGTTCATAAATGTGATGAATTTTCTAAATGTAACTCTTAATGTAAGTAAATATATATATTTTACAAAACAAATTATAATTAATTGATAATGAGTTTTAAGTGGTCTATATAAAACCATATATCTAAGTGTGTAAATGTGACACTTTTTTTAAAATAAAACTCCATGTAATATGAAATGTTTTTCCCTACAACACATGGAATAATTAATTGGTAACGAATGTTAAATAGATTATTAAAGTTATTTCAAGGTACAAGTCATAAATAAATATATTTAAACTTTATGCAACATATGGTATTTGATTTTCCCGCCTTTATTAACATTTCATAAATTTCAATTCTTTATTAAATTATATTTAGTATGTATGTATAAATGGAATTTATTTTTGAAATAAAGATCTCAATGTAAGTAAAAAATATATATTTTTAGAAAATTAATAATTTAAAATCAATTATTTATGAGTTCTAACTGGTTTATTCTATTTTGAATTGACAATTTTTTCTAACTATGCATTATTAAATCAATTATTCCTATATGCAATCATGTCATATAAGTCAATAAGTCAAGAAACCAATAATTGATTTTTATTTAACTATCATGTGGTTTAATATGAATGTGTAAATGTGAAATTGTTATTTCTAGAATAAAAAACCATGTAAAGAAAATGAATTTTCTAATAAAACATGGATTAATGACTTCACCATAAGCATTATGTAGACTATTTAAGCTCATTCAAGAGATGGGCCATAAATGGATGCCTTTACACTTTTTTCACCATATGACATGTTTTTCCCATCAATATTAACATTTTGTAGATTTCAATTCTTAAATAAACTATTTGTACTTAAAATAATCTCATATAATCCAACAAGACTCAAAAGTTATTTATTGAATTTCATTTAGTTATATGTATTCATATAAGTTTATAATTGTAATTTATTTTTGAAATAAAGCTATTAATGTAAGTAAAGATATATCTTATACAAAACTCATTAGAATTAATTGATAATAAACTTTAAGTGGTTTATTCAGACTACATGAAAAATCAAGTGTCATAGATGAATGCCTTTTAATACATATTTAATATTCAAAATCAATATCTTAATGATAATTTATTTGTATTTACATTAAGTATTTAATAATTAAAGAACACGGGGACTTATATAAATTTCAACTAAAATACATGAGTTATGTTTCACACTTATTTCTTCCCCATTAAAAATGCTTATCATTTTCTCTTCTTAGTGAATGTAATGATCAATCATGGTTTTCCATACAGTTGGTTTACACTAAAATTACATCGAGAATATTACTGGTTTTGACAATGTTGACAAGGAGAGATCAATATCCACACTACCATCAACTGTGCTAATATTTGAAAACCCTTGCCTCCACTGCTTACAAGAAGTCACCACTAAAGTTTCTTGTTTACTTCAATTTGTGACATTGTCTATCATAATGGAATGACTTGAATACCCATTTAAGAACTCTCATTTGATGTACTTGGATTTGAGTGGAGATAGATCAATGGTGCCTAACTTTCTTGAAATACCTAGATCAACAATGCATAACTTTTATAGTGGATGTCTGCATGCTATGAAGATGAATGATGACCCCCTCATTAGTGGTTCATAAAGGCACATAGGGACTGCAGGAAATTGAGCACAAGAACATTTTACTAAGGTTTTAGTAGACTAGTTTCAAAGAAATGCAAGGGAGACTTATCGTTGTCATTTACAATAAGATCTTCACATCACCATCATTCAATCAACAAATCCCCTGTAGGTTGGGGGAAAGGGGGTTAGAGTTGCCATACTAATATGATTTAACTTAAATCAATTTCTTCTAACAGTTTGATTTCACACTCCTTTTTTGTATTGATACTATTGTACACAACAACCCCATGTTTGACCTATTCATGATCTCTAATTGGTTTGAAATTACTAAAATTATTTGAATATTGAATCAAGTAATATGATGATTTACAAAAGAATGAATGTTGTTGAAGGCCTTGTAATAAAATACTTGAAAACAAAGGTGCTATTCTTACTAAAGAAATTATAATAATTTACTTGATAAATGTTATGTGCATTATTCACTATTCACAATGCATAATTCACTAGTAAGGCTAATGAGAAATGTGTCATAGGTAAATGATTTGATATTTTTGAAGCATAAGATATGTGATTTCTCAAATGATAGTTTTCATAAATTTATATGCTTGAATCAATTAATGGTTGTAACTACAATCATATCATATTGAAAATAAACAAGGTACAAAGTGTGTTATTCATTGTTTACATATAAAATGCACTAATATGAGTGCATAAAAGTGATATGTAATTTTTGAGATAAAAATGTATTCTAAATAATTTTGCATTTCTTAAAAAAACATATATATGATGATAATAATTGATAAGTGGATTATCAAGGTTTGATTAGACACAATCATGGATGAATTATGTCATTGAACTTTTTGAATTGTAAGACATCTAATTTCATTATTTAAAGTCATTTTTTTGTAAATTTGTATTTTAAATAAACTGAAATCATCACTTGAGATAGAATTATATTATTGACTTGTACTTAGTTATGTCCATTAATATGAGTATATAAATGTGATTTATAATATCCATATATGATGCATTTTTTTGAAAAATAAGTCTTTTAATTTCTTGATAATAAGTATTAAGTTGACTATTTGGGCTAATGGGTGATGGCTCATAAGTGAATACTACTTGTTAAATTGTAGGGCATTCAATTTTTAACGCATAATTATTTTTCATATATTCATAAATCAACTATTTGTATATGCAATCATCTCATCTCATTTAATTTAATAAGGAATCCATTTATTGACTTTTATTTGCCTATCGCGTAATTTATTAAGACTGTATTAATCTCATATTGTATTGTTTTGAAACAAAACACTATGCAAAACAAAATTCTCTTCTTAATAAAACATGGAATAATTAATTAACAAATTATGTGTTAAGTGGACCATCTAGACTCATTAAAGAGATGGGTCAAAAATGGTTGTATTTAAACTTTTTGCACCATAGGACATTGATTTTCCAATCCATATTAGCATTTTTTCATTTTCAATTCTTAAATATTTTATTTGTGGTTTAAATAATTTCATTATTACAATCCAATATGACTTGAAGACAAAATCACTGCTGATACTGGACATGAATGGGAAGTTATTTATTGAATTTCATTTAGTTATATGTATTCATATAAGTTTATAAATGTAATTTATTTTTGATTTCACACTCCTATTGTGTATTGATACTATTGTACATAACACCCCATGTTTGACCCATTCACGATTTCTAATTGGTTTGAGATTACCAAAATTATTTTAATGTTGAATCAAGTTAATATGGCAATTTACAAAAGAATGAATGTTGTTGAAGGCCTTGTAATAAAAATCTTCCAAATTTAATGAAATATGTGTTTAATCATCAATTATAAAAATCATTCATTTTGTTGGACTTATGGAATAAGGACGAATTATTGTGGTTTCCATTTAATTAACCATGACATGATTGTTTAACTCTGTTGCATAAAGAAATGTTTATGTTGTTCGTGTATTCCTGTTAGTTATTTTATTTTAAAATATTTTATGAATTTATTTATTTATTTATTTTAATTAGAAGAATTGGAGTTGACTTATATTCTTAATATTATCAATATAATTTTATAGATGTTTCGTAGCCACAAGATTTAAATCTAAAAAAATTACTAATTAAATAAAATTATATTTATTTATTTAATAATATTATTTTATTATTACTATTAGGAAGGAGGAAAATACCAAAGTAATTACGATTATTAATCTATTAAAAATTATATATATATATATATATATATATAGAGAGAGAGAGAGAGAGAGAGAGAGAGAGAGAGCTTAAACCTAATATGGATCACAGAAGCCTCAATTCAACAAGTAATATTATTTTTAATAAAAAATAAAGATTAATAATTAAAATAATAATAATAAATATTTGTCTTATGATGATGATGGTGGTGATTAACGTTCACTAATATCAATGTATCAATGTGGTGTATCAAACCTCTAGAAAAGAGAATCTAGTTGTCATTCTTCAAAATCTTGTTTTTGTGATCAAGGAGGAGGGAAAGAAGCATTCCAAGATTGCTATAGTTGGGTTGGCTTAATACGTCAAGAACATGCTATAGTTGGGTTGGCTTAATAATTCAAGAACATTGGAAGTGTGACTGACGATAGGGAATCAAGAGCAGATGTGGGCAAGAGCTGGGCAGTCTAAAAGGAAGTGATTTTCATCTTCCACCTTCTTTGTGATGTGGGCAAGCACTGGGCAGTCTAAAAGGAAGTGATTTTCATCTTCCACCTTCTTAGTATGACAAATATGATGGATTTTATAGTCCCAAGGAGTCTTGGGAGTAGACTTGAGTCTCACTTTGAAGCTCATGAAAATTATTTCTAGTTTTAGCGATGTTCATTTTTTTCTTAGTGCAGATAATTATGGTTACCAAGGGTACATCTAAAAAAATTATAGTGATATTATATATATATATATAATTTTATAAAAAAAATTGTATTAATAGTTTAATATTATATAAAGATTAATTTTCAAATATTGAAGACATTAACACCCATATAAAAAAAAATAAATAGTTAGTGAAAAAAACTAGGACTAAAATATAAATACAATTTGTTATTCAAAACTAAGAAATAGTCAATGGCCTTGGTGACTGAATGCATGCTCACACTGCTATCGAACATATAAATCGTTTGAATGTTGAGGTTGATGAAACTATAAAATATTTAAATAGAATGTATCATTGAATTAGAGGAAATTTTATATAGTTCAAAGAATTGAAATAATTAATTTTAAATAAAGTAAAACGTTATAATGAATAATATTTTTAATTTCTTAATGAATGAAGTTATTAAAATAAAATATAAACAAGTGTTGTTGGATATCATGCAGTTCATATATATATATATATATATGTTAAATATGATACTAGTAGGAGAATTATAATTTATTTAGTTTTGTTGTTTTTATTGCTCAGAAACTCAATCTTCAATATTTTTGTAGATAAACTTTGGGTAAAGAAATCATGTCACCATCAACGGAATATAATATCACAACTATATGGTGTAAAACTATTGCAATACCATTTAAATTGTTTTCATTATAAACAACAACATGATCCAACTTGATTGATCAACTTGATTGATGCAATTGAACTTATTCGATAATAAAACTGGGTTTTCATTATAAACAACAACATGATCCAACTTGATTGATGCAATTGAACTTATTCGATAATAAAACTGGGTTTTCATTATAAACAACAACATGATCCAACTTGATTGATGCAATTGAACTTATTCGATAATAAAACTGGCCAAAACTACACTTATATTCTGAACCTAAAAGACATTAGTCTTCTGTACCCCTGTTTTTCACTACCTTAAAAACAACACCTCTAACACTACAAAGGACTAATATCGTGCAATGCTAGTACTAAAACCCAAGTAGTGAGTCCAATATGCCCAATTTTTACTGAAATGAGACATTCACAACTTACAATAACAACAGGATCGTCCAACTTGCATCAAAGACCATTTCAGAAATTACAAAACCTCTAAAAACCATAAGATGAATTCGAACATAATCATAGCATGAGATAACATAGTTTCTTTGTGACGATATATAATATGCTCAAGGAGGCTATGACATTACTAACTTCCCTTTTATTGTGTATGGTGGGTAGTGTTCAAAGATGTGCCAATTCTGGAATAGTAATGAAGTTTCATAGGTGATCCCTTATCTCATTGTAGGCTTATGTGGTTTCACTACAATGGTGACTCAATTGCACAAGAATCCCAACTTTTCATGGGTTGTGATACCCATTTTTCAATAAAAATATATTTTTTAAATGAATGTTGCACCAATTCAATATAACTATTAACTAACTTTGATGGTTCTGGATATGTCAACCTTTTCTTATCTTTGTAATTTTCACCTTAGTTATTTGGAGTGTTTATATTTTGTGAGTTTTGTTAAGTTAACCCGGTATTTGATGAGTTTTGGTTATATTTTGGGAATTATCTATTTTATTTGAGAATGTTCGTGTATATGTGTGTAGTCCATTATATTAGTGTAATTTCTTTTATAGATTTGATTTTTAAAATTCAAACTTACATCTAATTTATATTTTAGTATTTATTTAAAATTTAGTAAAAAATATTGATTTTTAAATAAATAAGTTAATATATATATTTTTAAACATGATTATTTTTAAATTATATGTTTTAAATTTTTTTAAGTTTTAAATTTCTTTGAAAATTTATTCCTTTATATAAAAAAAGCTATTAATAGATAAATAAATAATTTTTCTTTGTGAAATATTTTGTAATATTAAACAATCATTTTTTTTAATTTGTAAAACAAAATTTTTTACTCAATTAAAAAACAATTTTTAATCTTATTACAAATCTAAAAACAATATTCACTAATAACTAACATCTATTAATTATTCAACAATATGTTTATATATTAAAAAACAAAAAAGTACTATTAAAAATAATCATATAGTATCTCAATATATCTAATATTTAATCTATATATAAAACATAAAAATAAAATTGTAATGCCTCGGGAAAAATGTAAATATTTGGTTTTACTGTGGTAAAAGACAAACTGAATATGATATTATTATCTGTTTGAAATTTAATAATATTTTTTTATTAAAAGATAAGAAATGTTTTTCTTTTAAGAGCTGGCAACTTCTCAAGGAGGAAGTTGGGGAAAAGACAGTTGCTATGATTGCAACCCTAACTACCTCCCCTAACTAGAAGGGCTTCCAGAGAAAAGGAAGAGAGGGGAGGAAAACTTTGCGCTGTAAGGACAGACAGAAAAAAGAGAAAAAGGAGAAAAATGGCTAAGTCTGGTGATGACCAAATAGCCAAGCACTAGGTGCAAGTGTCTTGCTGAGGACAGTGGTCCTGCAAGAGAGCTAGGGGGAGATTCTGGTCCCGAAAGACGAATCTCAAGGTCAGGTGGTAGATTAGAAGCAGGAGAAAAGAGGTAATCCCGACTTTTGGAACAAGATTCGCAAGTTACAGCAGTACAAATAAGGGGTCCGAAATATTTAGAAAACATTCAACAATAATAATGAGGTGGTTAATGTTTAAAATGTTTGCATTGAAATGATATAATAGCTAGACTATGAGCATACTGTAGAAGTAGATTAAAGCTCTTTGTTACATTCAAGATAAAAACAAAACTGACAAAAGGCATCCTAGAGCTATACAGTTGAAAAAACATTCATGCATTTATTTTGTTAAATAAAATAGTAGTGCTATGCTAAAAAGAGTAGGTTATGTTAAACGAATAGCAGCTAACTGATGTAGGACTAAATACAGAGTAATAAAGACTGCTTGAGGAATTGGTACAAGAAAAGACTATAAAAAAAAAAAAAAGCAAGAGTGACTCCTAATAGTCTTCGCGATCTCATTCCAGATTTTGCTCTATCTAATACGCAACATGTTTCTCTGTGAAATTTTAAGCTTTGTTAGTGGATTTCATAATAAAAGTCTTGTTATCTAAATAACTAGTGTTAGAGGCTATGAACATCAGATTTTTAAATAATTCCTGGCATTCTCTTTGATAATTCTATGGCAACGAAATATCATGACCTATGAAAGGAACTTGTGTTTGCAATAGTTCCAATAGTGCACTGGAATTTGCGTGAGATCTGCTTAAAATAGGAAATATTCCAACCACGAAAAGAATGATATAGAATGATCCTGAAAACAAATGAGGCCATATTTCGATTTTCAGAAAAGAGAAAAAAGTTTGCAGAAAACAGTGAAATAGTCCTAGAGACGAGGTTCTGGCCAAAAACCTTGTGATAGAAGGTTGAATTAGTTTCCTGCCAGAATAGTGTCGAGGAGCACCAGAAACCTTCAAGTGAACCCAAATGATCATAGCATGAAACTTGAGGAATAACCATTTAACATCCTTTTTAAATGATTAGACCCCGCATTCCAGAGGGACGAGCTCCCGGTCTTATCTATGAACCCAAACCCTAACTGTGAACATTCTTTCAAACCAACGGCAGAAATAACTCTAGTTAAAGCTCAAACAATACCTATCAAACCATTAAATTGTCTGAGACATTTTCCATATGGGAAAAATCTTTACAATAAAGCATATCCTGAAGGGGATGAAGAAATAACAGTTTAAGAAATGATAACACACGGTGACATCTCATGAATCCAAGAAAATGTACACTATAGAGAGAATAACCGGGAAGAATCCTTCAAGATTCATGAAATTAACCAAATTACTATCTTTAAAAATACGAGTCTATCATTTTATTACTCATTAAAAAAGTTTACAGACGTAAGTGTCCACCTGTGCTAAATTAAGAACAGAGTTGGGACTCTCGGTAGGTAAACATTATAGAGTACAAGTCGGCTAGAGCGGCTCAACCTTCTAGAGGTAAAACCCTCGAAAACAGCTTCTTGCAAAATAAAGATATAAAGCAGAGAGGTTTTTCCTCTACATATATGCACTTAGAAAACACCAATATGAGCCATCATCCGAGTAAACAGCTAGATCGTACAGAGAAGTGGACCATCTCCTTCCGCAAGAATAGATCAAAAGACTACAACATACAGTAAGTGAGGAATCCCTCTTACCTAGAGGAAGACAAGATAGCAACCCCATCCCTGGAGGACTCCGCTCCCATCTGGTAGCAAACTCGCAGCCAGAGTGGAGAATACCTACAAAAAACAATAGTTAAGAAATTAAAGAAGACCTTACAGGAAAGAAATCAAACTTAGCCTGTAAAGTGGATAGGGTTTTACCATTGTTTGAATCCAGAGAAAATAAGAAAAAAATAGCTTTTGCTTAGATATAATCTTACCCGGGAAACCATCTCTGGCAGTGAAGGCGAGTTTTGGCACCTCGTGCGGCCTTCATGACCCCCACAGAGTCCTAGTACAAAGCGGGAGCAAACCCACGGACGACAGCAGTGGAGCAAGCAGAGCAAACAATAGTAAAGGCGGTGAATAAGACCCGAATCACCACCAAGAGTAGTGAAAGATAAGAGCATTGTCCCTGGCCGTTAGATCACCAACAAATTCCAACACCATCGATACAAATGGAATCTCGAGGCGATAGCTGAGTTGGCTAGGATTGCCCACGCCACGTACCAGTGGATAGTGCAGGCAACAAATAAATATCAGAGTTATCTAGAAACAAACCGCTAAACCAACAGATAGCAATCATGCAACACAAGGCTCAATGCAAATCAATAGCCTGTATCAACTCGCTTATATACAGTGGGGTCATATTCCATAGATGCGATGGTAGAAACATACAAGTGTTAGATTAAAGATATATGTACTCAATACGATTAAATCATGTATTATCATATGGTTGCAATTTTTTTTTTCTTTGGGTATATGACAAGTGGTATTAGAGCCAAGTTTCAAAAACCGTGGCCTCTGGGAAATAAACATAAAGTGAATTCATTATATTTGTATTTTCAGTTCTATTTTGTATTCAAAGAAAACAGTTAATGCATTAAGCCTTCTTCTGTTTCTTTTCTTATGCTAAGAACAGGAAAACAAAAGACAGACAATATGAAAAGAGCAGATAGTGTTCTACATAGGTTTGTGGTGGGTCAGGGACCTGCAACAAGCCCTAGAAATAACCTAGAATTATGGGTACAACTTGGAGAGGAGGCTCTCAGTACGAACCTTGCAATATTAGAGACAATATAGGAGTTGAAAAATGAAATGGCCCAATTGCGGGAGGATAATGCGAGGTTAACCATGGAACAGGAAAGGATTATAAAGAGCCTATCTGACAAGCAGAATCAACAACCGTTGAATCCCAGCGTTGTGTAGCAAAGGATGTCTGAGGAGCAGAATCACCACACAGAACCAGAAAAATCATAAGGAAATGGGGAAGAACGAGAAGAACGATCTGATAATGCTTCCGAGAAACAGACATAAAAAAGGAAACAGATAGAATTGCAAGGGGAGTTTCATAAGATAAAACCACCACACTTTTATGGAGAATTGGAGGAAGCAGTCGAGGCTTAGTTGATTAATATGAAAAAATACTTCCAGCTATATGAATATGATAACAACGTCAAGGCACGGTTGGCCATTTTCAAATTACAGGGGAAAGCCACCCTGTGGTGGGAAGAAGTTAAGATTGTAAGAGGAGTAAGTGAATAGAATATTACTTGGGAAAATTTTCAAAAATAATTTAAGGAAAGATACATGACCGAACATTTTTATGACGAAAAAGCAAGAGAATTCCATGACCTGTGACTGGGACAGTAGACAATGGATGAGTTCATCACTCGTTTTACTTCATTGCTCCGTTATGTGCCTTATATTTGAGAGGAAAATGCTAAAGTACAGAGGTTTGTTTGTAGTTTACCTTTGACCATGCGGAAAAGAATTGAGTTTGATAATCCAAAGATGATGGATGAGGTAATACGTAAAGCAAAGATTTGTTACCAGCAAAGTAAATAGAAGGGAGATATCCTGGGTAAAAGTTGGGTTGATAAGAGAAGCAACAATATGGCTGGAAATACTAAAGGAAATCGAGGTGGTGGTAACAAAGGATTTGTCAAAGGGCAAAAGAGCAGAAATATACAGAAGAATCCGCTCAGATCAAAGCTAACCAATGAGTCCAAAATCAGCGAACAACCTGGAAAAATAGACAATGAAGGGACAGTAAGGCCTCCAGTGCAATGTTGGGGTTGTAGTGGGCCTCATTATGTAAAAAATTTCTCTCAACGAAAGGGAACCGAACAGGTTTCCCAGATTTATGAAGCATCTACAGTTGGTGATGTAGGATGTAGTTTACCAAATATTAATGCTGCCCTGGAAGATCGTCAGGCGGAGTACCAGCCGACCATGGTGGAGTTTGAAGGTAAGATCTTAGACCTTGTTGTAACTGTTTTAATTGATCCTGGAGCTACATTAAGTTATATTAGTCCTAAGGTTTTGGAGCATTGTAAATTGCAACCTGTTAAATTTAAAGACCCTTGGCTAGTACAGCTGACAATAGGGGCAAAGAGACGAGTGCTTGCTAAGGTCAAAAACTGCCCTTTAAAGATAGCAAGACAGCCAGTGATGGCAGATTTAAACATGCTTCCCCTGGGTTCGTATGATGTACTGATTGGTATGGACTGGTTAGAAAAACACTGGTCCATTATAAACTTTAAAACAAAGACTATATGTTACAAAGATGAGCTTGGAGTAAAGCAAGAGAAGCAAGGAATTAAGCGGCTAGTGCAGATTCGGCCAATAACCGCCTCTCAATTGGAAAAATGCACTAGGAAAGGATGTCAGGTTTATGCCATCCAAGTGGGTTATGCCAACTTGAAAAATAAAACAGCCACATTGGAAAACATTCCTGTGATACAAGAATTTGCTGATGTGTTTTCGGAAGAGATTCCTGGACTGCCACCCAAGAGAGACATAGATTTTACCATCGAATTGGTGCCAGGAGCAGCCCCGGTATCCCGAGCACCCTACAGAATGAGCACCATAATTGACAGAGTTAAAAATGCAATTACAGGAGCTGTTAGACAAAAACTACATTCTCCCCAGTGTGTCACCCTGGGAAGCCTCAATGTTGTTCGTTAAGAAGAAATACGGAACCCTTTGCATGTGTATGGATTATCGTCAATTGAATAAATTGACAATCAAAAATAAGTATCCTCTACCCCATATTGATGAACTTTTTGATCAAGTAAAAGGAGCAACGATATTCTCGAAGATTGATTTGCGATCAGGGTATCACCAAATCAGGATTAAAGAAGAAGACATAGCTAAAACTACTTTTAGAACACGATATGGTCATTATGAGTTTGTGGTGTTACCCTTTGGGTTAACCAACGCCCCCGCAACCTTTATGTGTTTAATGAATAGCATATTTCATCAGTATTTGGATAAGTTTGTGCTAATTTTTATTGATGATATACTGATATATTCCCGAACTATGGAGGAGCATAAGGAGCACCTCAGATTGGTACTGCAAACCCTCCAAGAACACCAATTATACACCAAGTTCAGCAAGTGTGATTTCTTTAAGGAACAAATACAATATTTGGGGCATATAATCACTAAAGAAGGGATCACAGTGGATCCCGAAAAGATAAGGACCATAATGGAATGGCCGGTACCAAACGATGTGGCAGACATCAGATCTTTCATGGGACTAGCAGGTTATTACAGACGGTTTGTAGAAGGATTTTTGAGAGTAGCTTATCCTATCACTTCCTTACAGAAAAAATAAAAACCTTTAGATGGACCCCAGAATGCCAAAAAAAATTTGAGCAACTTAAGCATCTGCTCACCACCACACCTATTCTAAGCATAGCTGATCCTAGTAAAGAATATGTGGTGTGCACGGACGCAAGTAAGGAAGGGGTAGGAGGTGTGTTAATGCAAGAAGGGAAGGTAATTTCTTACGAGTCAAGAAAATTAAAAGAGCATGAGTAGAAATATTCCGCTTATGATCTGGAATTGGCAGCCATCATTCATGCTTTAAAAATGTGGCGACATTATCTTATGGGAAGAAAATTTTTATTATTGACAGACCACCATAGTCTGACCAATTATTTTAGCCAGCCCACCTTAAATGCTAGGCAAGCACGGTGGGTGGATTTCTTAAGTGGTTTTGATTTTGAGATCAAGCATTTGAAAGGGAAAGAGAATCGGGTGGCGGATGCTTTAAGTCGAAAATTACAATGTCTATATGAGATTTCTTGCAGCGAAGGGAAAAGCCCCTTCGAAGAAATGATTAAAAAGGCAGCAGAACAAGATACCGCATATCAGCAAATAAAACAGAAAGTTTATCACTCAACCAGAAAGGAAAAACACCAAGGTTATGCTTTGGATGCTGCTGGAATTCTGTATTATAAGAAAATGATGTATGTGCCTAATCAGAACAGCATTAAAAACTTTATTTTGGATGAATTTCATAAAAGTCACTATGTTGGACACCCAGGATATCAGAAAATGATCACTGCACTCTGAAAGGAATATTATTGGCTAGGTATGAAGAAAGATGTGGCTGAGTACTTGACACGTTGTCTGGAGTGCTAACAAATTAAAGCAGAACACCAACACCCTGCAAGGTTATTACAACCATTACCCATTCCGGAATGGAAGTGGGAAACCATCTCTATGGACTTCATAACAGGTTTGCCCAAGTCAAAGAAAAATAATGACTCCATCATGGTGGTGGTGGACAAGTTAAGTAAATCGGCACATTTTATACTTGTGCAATCTACTTATAGAGCTGTGCAGATTGCCCATATTTTTATGAATCATATATTTAGGCTTCATGGTTACCAAAAACAATAATTTTAGACCGTGATGTAAAATTTACATTGGCCTTTTGGAAAACATTGTTTGGAGAATTGGGAACCAAGTTGAATTTTTGTACAGTTTATCACCCTCAGACTGACGGATAAATAGAACGAATGAATCAGGTGGTGGAAGACATGTTAAGAGCATATGTAATGCAGCAACCAACCAAGTGGGAAGGTTATATGCACTTGGTTGAGTTCGCATACAATAATGGCTATCATACATCATTACAAATGAGCCCATTTGAAGTATTGTACGGGCGGAATTTTTGCACGCCCTCAAGCTGGGGTGGACCGAAAGACAGATTGATGTTAGGACCCGAAATGCTTAAGGAAATGGAGGAAATGGTTAAGAAGGTATGATCCAATCTAAAGGCAGCTCAGGATAGGCAAAAGAACTTTGCTGACTGGAAAAGGAAGTTTAAGGAATATCAAGTCGGTGATCATGTGTATGTGAGAATTCGAGCAAAAAAGAGCACATTACAATGGAGCGGGTGCGCTAAGTTGGCACCCCGATTTTGTGGACCTTTTCAGGTCTTAGCAAGAATTGGGCCGGTAGCATACCAGCTTGCTTTGCCAAGTCATATATGGGTCCAGAACGTCTTCCATGTTTCTGTATTAAAAAATATGTTTATGATCCTAAGCATGTAATCAGCTGGCAGGATATACAAGTAAGAAATAGCTCCGATAGATAAATCTAAATGAGTTTTTTTTTAACCGATTTAAGATATTGCATGTTTCAGGTCAAGCTGGAAGGAGAAATCTTAGCCGAGCCGCTGAACATGCTAGACTGGAGAGAAGTAATGCTGCGGAAACGAGCTATTACCTAAGTTAAAGTGAAGTGGTAGCACTTTAGGCTGATGAGGCCACCTGGGAAGATGAAGAGCTCATGAAAAAAGATTATCGAGGGATGTTCATCACAAAAAGACATTGGGACGATGTCCAATTTCAAGAGGGGGAGATGTAATGCCCCATGAAAAATGTAAATATTTGGTTTTACTGTGGTAAAAGACAAACTGAATATGATATTATTATCTGTTTGAAATTTAATAATATTTTTTTTATTAGAAGATAAGAACAGTTTTTCTTTTAAGAGCTAGCAACTTCTCAAGGAGGAAGTTGGGGAAAAGACAGTTGTTGTGATTGCAACCCTAACTACCTCCCCTAACTGGAAGGGATTCCAGAGAAAAGGAAGAGAGGGGAGGAAAAATTTGCGCTATAAGGACAGGTAGAAAAAAAAAGAGAAAAAGGAGAAAAATGGCGAAGTCTAGTTATGACCAGATAACCAAGCACTAGGTGCAAGTGTCTTGGTGAGGACAGTGGTCTGGCAAGAGAGCTAGGGGGAGACTCTAGTCTCGAAAGACAAATCTCAAGGTCGGGTGGTAGAATGGAAGCAGGAGAACAGAGGTAATCTCGACTTCTGGAACAAGATTTGCAAGTTACAGCAGTACAGCTAAGGGGTCCGGAATATTTAGAAAACATTCAGAAATAATAATGAGCTAGTTAATTTTTAAAATGTCTGCATTGAAATTATATAATATCTAGAATCTGAGCGTACTGTAGAAGTAGATTAAAACTTTGTGTTACATTCAAGATAAAAACAAAACTAACAAAAGGCATCCTAGAGCTATACAGTTGAAAAAACATTCATGCATTTATTCTGTTAAATAAAAGAGTAGTGCTCTGCTAAAAAGAGTAGGGTTCTGTTAAACAAACAACAATTAACTGATGTAGGACTAAATACAGAGTAAAGAGTGCTTGAGGAATTGGTACAAGAAAAGACTATAAAAAAAATAAGAGTGACTCCTAATAGTCTTCGCGATCTGATTCTAGATTTTGCTCTATCTAATACACAACATGTTTCTCTGTGAAATTTTAAGCTTTGTTAGTGAATTTCATAATAAAAGTCTTGTTATCTAAATAACTAGTGTTAGAGGCTATGAACACTAGATTGTTAAATAATTCCTGGCATTCTCTTCGATAATTCTGTGCA
This sequence comes from Pinus tabuliformis, assembly GCA_031772625.1. Classification (NCBI taxonomy): domain Eukaryota; kingdom Viridiplantae; phylum Streptophyta; class Pinopsida; order Pinales; family Pinaceae; genus Pinus; species Pinus tabuliformis. The sequence goes on from CM062816.1 coordinate 1,520,808,587, forward strand.
ACTAAATATCATGACCTGTGAAATGACCTTGTGTTTGCAATAGTTCCAATAGTGCACTGGAATTTGCGTGAGATCTGCTTAAAATAAGAAATATTCCAACCACAACAATAATGATATAGAATGATCCTGAAAACAAATGAGGCCATATTTCGAATTTCAGAAAAGAGAAAACAGTTTGCAAAAAATAGTGAAATAGCCCTAGAGACCAGGTTCTAGCCAAAAACCTTGTGATAGAAGGTTGAATTAGTTTCCTGCGAGAACAGTGTCGAGGAGCACTAGAAACCTTCAAGTGAACCCAAATGATCATAACATGAAACTTGAGGAATAACCGTCTAACATTCTTTTTAAATGATTAGACCCTGCATTCCGGAGGGACGAGCTCCCGGTCTTATCTATGAACCCAAACCCTAACTGTGAACATTCTTTCAAGCCAACAATGGAAATAACTCTAGCTAAAGCTTAAACAATACCCAGCAAACCATTAAATTGTCCGAGACATTTTCCATATGGGAAAAATCTTTACAATAAAGCATATCCTGAAGGGGATGAAGAAATAACAGTTTAAGAAATAATAACACATGGTGACATCGCATGAACCTAGGAAAATGTACACTATAGAGAGCATAACTGGGAAGAATCCTTCAAGATGCATGAAATTAACCAAATTACTATCTTTAAAAATACGAGTCTATCATTTGATTACTCATTAAACAAGTTTATAGACGTAAGTGTCCACCTATGTTAAATTACGAACAGAGCTAGGACTCTCGGTAGGTAAACATTACAGAGTACAAGTTGGCTAGAGCAGCTCAACGTTCTAGAGGTAAAACGCTCGAAAATAGCTTCTTGCAAAATAAAATATCTAAAGCAGAGAGGTTGTGCCTCTACATATATGCACATAGCAAACACCAATATGAGCCATCGTCCGAGTAAACAGCTAGATTGTATAGAAAAGTGGACCATCTCCTTTCGCAAGAACAAATCAAAATATTGCAACATACAGTAAATGCAGAATCCCTCTTACCCGGAGGAAGACAAGATAACAACCCCATCTCTGGAGGACTCCACTTCTCATCTGGTATCAAACTCGCAGCCAGAGTGGAGAATACATACAAACAAACAATAGGTAAGAAATTTAAGAAGACCTTACATGAAAGAAATAAAACTTAGCCTATAAAGTGGACAAGGTTTTACCACCGTTTGAATCCAGAGAAAATAAGAAAAAAATAGCTTTTGCTCAGCTGTAATCTCACCCGGGAAACCATCTCTGGTAGTGAAGACGACTTTTGGAACCTCGTGTGGCCTTCATGACCCCCACAGAGTCCTAGTACAAAGCGAGAGCAAAACCAGGGACAACAGTAGTGGACCAAGCAGAGCAAACAATAGCAAAGGTGGTGAATCAGACCCGAATCTCCACAAAGAGTAGTGAAAGACAAGAGCATTGTCCCTGGCCGTTAGATCGCCAGCAGATTCCAACACCATTGACACAAATGGAATCTCGAGGCAATAGTTATGTTGGCCAGGATTACCCACGCCACGTACCAGTGGATAGTGTAGGCAATAAATAAATATCAGAGTTATCCAGAAAAAACCACTAAACCAACGGATATCGATCATGCAGCACAAGGCTCAATGCAAATCAATGGCCTGTATCAACTCGCTTATATACAGTGGGGTCATATTCCATAGGTGCAATGGTAGAAACATACAAGTGTTAGATTAAAAATATATGGACTCAGTACGATTAAATCATGTATTATCATATGGTTGCAATGTTTTTTATTTAGGTATATGACAAGTGGTATCAGAGCCAAGTTTCAAAAACTATGGCCTCTGGGAAATAAACAAATAAAGTGAATTCATTATATATTTTTATTTTCAGTTCTATTTTGGATTCAAAGAAAATAGTTAATGTGTTAACCCTTTTTCTGTTTCTTTTCTTATGTTAAGAATAGGAAAACACAAGACAACCAATATGAGAAGAGGAGATAGTGTTCTACATAGGTTTGTGGTGGGTCAGGGACTTGAAACAAGCCCTGGAAATAACCCAAAATTATGGGTACAGCTTGGAGAGGAGGCTCGCAATACGAACGTTGCAATATTAGAGACAATACAGGAGTTGAAAAATGAAATGGCCCGATTGCAGGAGGATAACACAAGGTTAACCATGGAACATGAAAGGATTATAACAAGTAGAATCAGCAACTGCTGAATCCTAACCCTGAGCAGCAAAGGGTGTCAAAGGAGTAGAATCACCACACATAACCAGAAGAGTTAGAAGGAAGGGAGGAAGAATGAGAAGAACGATCTGATAATGCTTCCGAGAAATAGACATAAAAAAGGCAACGGATAGAATTGCAAGGGGAGTTTCATAAGATAAAACCACCACACTTTGATGGAGAATTGGAGGAAGCAGGCGAGGCTTGGTTGATTAATATGAACAAATACTTCCGGCTATATGAATACGATAACAACCTCAAGGCACAGTTGGACATTTTCCAATTACAGGGTAAAGCCACCCTGTGGTGGGAAGAAGTTAAGATTGTAAGAGGAGTAAGTGAACAGAATATTACTTGGGAAAATTTTCAAAAATAATTTAAGGAGAGATACCTGACCGAACATTTTTATGACGAAAAAGTAAGAGAATTCCATGACCTGCGACTGGGACAGAAAATAATGGATGAGTTCATTACTCGTTTTACTTCATTTCTCCATTATGTGCCTTATATTCGAGAGGAAAAGGGTAAAGTACAGAGGTTTGTCAGTAGTTTACCTTTGACCATGCGGGAAAGAATTGATTTTGACAATCCAAAGACGATGGATGAGATAATATATAAAGCCAGGATTTTTTACCAGCAAAGTAAATAAAAGGGAGAAATCCTGGGTAAAAGGTGGGTTGATAAGAGAAGCAACAAGTTGGCTGGAAATACTAAAGGAAATCGAGGTGGTGGTAACAAAGGATTTGCTAAAGGGAAAAATAGCATAAATATACAGAAGAATCCGCTCAGATCAAAGCCAACCAATGAGCCCAGAATTAGTGAACAACTTGGAAAAGTAGAAAATGAAGGGACAACAAGGCCTCCAGTAAAATGTTGGGGATGTAGTGGGCCTCATTACGTAAAAAACTGCCCTCAACGAAAGGGAACCAAATAGGTATCATAGATCTATGAATCATCTACAATTGGCAATGTAGAACGTAGTTTACAAAATATTAATGCTACCCTAGAAGATCATGAGGTGGAGTACCAGCTGACCATGGTGGAGTTTGAAAATAAGATCTTAGGCCTTGCTGTAACTGTTTTAATTGATCCTGGAGCTACATTAATTTATATTAGTCCTAAGGTTGTGGAGCATTGTAAATTTCAACCTATTAAATTTAAAGACCCTTAGCTAGTACAACTAGCAACAGGGGCAAAGAGACGAGTGCTTGCTCAAAACTGCCCTTTAAAGATAGCAAGACAGCCAGTGATGGCAGATTTAAACGTGCTTACCCTGGGTTCATATGATGTACTGATTGGTATGGACTAGTTAGAAAAACACTGGTCCATTATAAACTATAAAATAAAGACTATCTGTTACAAAGATGAGCTTGGAGTAAAGTAAGAGATGCAAGGAATTAAGTGGCCAGTGCAGATTCAGCCAATAACCACCTCTTAGTTGGCAAAATGCATTAGGAAAGGATGTCAGATTTATGCCATCCAAGTGGGTTATGCCAACTCGAAAAATAAAACAGCCACATTGGAAAACATTCCTGTGATACAAGAATTTGCTGATGTGTTTCCGGAAGAGATTCCTGGACTGCCACCCAAGAGAGACATAGATTTTACCATCGAATTGGTGCCAGGAGCAGCCCCGGTATCCCGAGCACCCTACAGAATGAGCACACCAGAATTGACAGAGTTAAAAATGCAATTACAGGAGCTGTTAGACAAAAACTACATTCGCCCCAGTGTGTCACCCTAGGGAGCCTCAGTGTTGTTCGTTAAGAAGAAAGACGGGACCCTTCGCATGTGTATGGATTATCGTCAATTGAATAAATTGACAATCAAAAATAAGTATCCTCTACCCCGTATTGATGAACTTTTTGATCAAGTAAAAGGAGCAATGGTATTCTCGAAGATTGATTTGAAATCAGGGTATCACCAAATGAGGATTAAAGAAGAAGACATAGCTAAAACTGTTTTAGAACATGATATGGTCATTATGAGTTTGTGGTGTTACCCTTTGGGTTAACCAATGCCCTCACAACCTTTATGTGTTTAATGAACAGCATATTTCATCAGTATTTGGATAAGTTTGTGCTAATTTTTATTGATGATATACTGATATATTACTGAACTATGGAGGAGCATAAGGAGCACCTCAGATTGGTACTACAAACCCTCCGAGAACACCAATTATATGCCAAGTTCAGCAAGTGCGATTTCTTTAAGGAACGAATACAATATTTTGGGCATATAATCGCTAAAGAAGGGATCTTGGTGGATCTCGAAAAGATAAGGACCATAATGGAATGGTCGATACCAAAGGATGTGGCAAACATCAGATCCTTCATGGGACTAGCAGGTTATTACAGATGGTTTGTAGAAGGATTTTTGAGAGTAGATTATCATATCACTTCCTTACAGAAAAAAGAAAAACCTTTAGATGGACCCCAAAATGTCAAAAAAAAGTTGAGCAACTTAAGCATCTACTCACCACCGCACTCATTCTAAGCATAGTCGATCCTAGTAAAGAATATGTGGTGTGCACAGACACAAGTAAGGAAGGGGTGAGAGGCATGTTAATGCAAGAAAGGAAGGTAATTACTTACAAGTCAAGAAAATTAAAAGAGCGTGAGTAGAAATATAATGGTTATGATCTGGAATTGGCAGTCATCATTCATGCTTTAAAAATATGGTGACACTATCTTATGGGAAGAAAAATTTTATTATTGACAGACCACCATAGTCTGACCAATTATTTTATCCAGCCCACCTTAAATGCTAGGCAAGCACGATGGGTGGATTTCCTAAGTGGTTTTGATTTTGAGATCAAGCATTTGAAATGGAAAGAGAATTGGTTGGTGGACGCTTTAAGTCGAAAATTACAATGTCTATATGAGATTTCTTGCAGCGAACGGAAAAGCCCCTTCGAAGAAATGATTAAAAAGGTAGTAGAACAAGATACCACATATCAGCGAATAAAACAGCAAGTTCAACACTCAACCAGCAAGGAAAAACAACAAGGTTATGCTTTGGATGTTGCTGGAATGTTGTATTGTAAGAAAAGGTTGTACGTTCCCAATCAGAACAGCATTAAAAGCTTGATTTTGGATAATTTCATAAAAGTCACTATGTTGGACACCCAGGATATCAGAAAATGATCACTGCACCCCAAAAGGAATATTATTGGCTGGGTATGAAGAAATATGTGGCTGAGTACTTGACATGTTGTCTGGAGTGCCATCAAATTAAAGCAGAACACCAACACCCTGCGAGGTTATTACAACCATTACCCATTACAGAATGGAAGTGGGAAACCATCTCTATGGACTTCATAACAGGTTTTCCCAAGTCAAAGAAAAATAACAACTCCATCATGGTGGTGGTGGACAAGTTAAGTAAATCAACACATTTTATACATGTGCAATCTACTTATAGAGCTGTGCAGATTTCCCATAGTTTTATGTAGAATATATTTAGGCTACATGGGTTACCAAAAACAATAATTTCAGACCGTGATGTAAATTTTACATAGGCGTTTTGAAAAACATTGTTTGGAGAATTGGGAACCCAGTTGAATTTTAGTACAGCTTATAACCCTCAGACTGACGGACAAATAGAACGGGTGAACCAGGTGGTGGAAGACATGTTAAGAGCATATGTAATGCAGCAACCAACCAAGTGGGAAGATTATCTGCACTTGGTTGAGTTCGCGTACAATAATTGCTAGCATACATCATTGCAAATGAGCCCACTTGAAGTATTGTACGGACGGAAGTGTCGCACGCCCTCATGCTGGGGTGGACTGGAAGACATATTGATGTTAGGACTTGAAATGCTTAAGGAAATGGAGGAAATGGTTAAGAAGGTATGATCCAATCTAAAGGCAGCTCAGGATAGGCAAAAGAACTTTGCTAACCGGAAAAGGAATTTTAAGGAATATCGAGTTGGTGATCATGTGTATGTGAGAATTAGAGCAAAAAAAAGCACATTACAATGGAGCGGGTGCGCTAAGTTGGCACCCCGATTTTGTGGACCTTTTCAGGTCTTAGCAAGAACTGGGTCGGTAGCATACCAGCTCGCTTTGCCGAGTCATATACGGGTCCACAACATCTTCCATGTTTCCATATTAAAAAAATATATTTATGATCCTAAGCATGTAGTCAGCTGGCAGGATATACAGGTACGAAATAGCTTCGGTAGATAAATCTAAATGAGTTATTTTTTTAACTGATTTAAGATATTGCATGTTTTAGGTCGAGTCGGAAGGAGAAATCTTAGTTGAGCCGCTGAACATCCTCGACCAGAGAGAAGTAATGCTGCAGAAACGAGCTATTACCTAAGTTAAACTGTAGTCGCAGCACTTTGGGCCTGATGAGGCCACCTGGCTATTCATGGCCAAAAGACATCGGGACGATGTCCAATTTCAGGAGGGGGAGATGTAATGCCCCACGAAAAATGTAAATATTTGGTTTTACTGTGGTAAAAGACAAACTGAATATGATATTATTATCTGTTTGAAATTTAATAATATTTTTTTTTTTTTTTTTTTTTTGTAAGCTAAGGTAGAACCCATTCTATTACTCGATAGAAATTAGAACTTTACATATCATCAGGAAAGTATAGAGAACCCGCCCACTTGGGGAAACCGGGTGATAAACCACCTATAGTTTCTGGTAGCCGCCCAAAAATAAAAGGCCCACAGTCTCAGAATCTTAGCCAAAATTACTAAACAGTCATTAGAGTTCCTAATGCTATTGATCTGCAAAAAACAAGTATCTTTCTCTAAGAATCTCAAAAAACTACAGCTAAAAAGGCAGTGAAGATTTTCCAGCATATCTTAGATCAGGCAGTATCCATGTCAGGTTGTTGACTTGTCCCTCCCGCATCATCTCGTTGCATGCTCTTCAGCAGTTGATGCATAGCCTCCATCTTTTCCTCTTGTCGCTCCATAGCAACACGAATGAAGCTAAGCTCTCTGCGCAGGTCCGGGTCTCCCTTGACCAGCTCCACCATCTCTTTTGCCACCTGCTCGAGCGCCTTCGCCAGTAACCCCTTCATCACCCAGTAAATGTGTAGTGACTGTTTAAAGAGCGTCCTTCGCCCCCTAGTATGACCAGGGTCGTGGAGCAGAGACTCCCATTCTTCCATTTCGTCAGCGGACTGGTTCTGGAGGGACTCCTCCTCCATAAACTGCATAACTCTTCGAACAGCGGGATTGGACTCCCTCTGGAACGCTCTTTCCGCCCGTCTGAGTCTATAATTCACTGTTTGCCTTGTCTTTTTCTCAGGATTCAACTTCCGCCCCGAACTCTCACCTTCCCCCTGCGTCCTCTTCCTCTGGCCCCATCCTCTTTTTCTGCTCGCCTCCGTTTCCTCAACAGGGTTTCTCGCACGGTTCCTCAGCCCCGGGCTCCGCTCCTTCTTCCCCTTCGGCTCAGAGAACCCTTCACACTGCTGGTGCTGTCCCTCAGCAGCAGCCCTTTTCTGCGTGACCGACCACCCTCCATCACCACCCAGCGGAAGTTCCTCCTCCGACTCATCTTCAATTTCCCAAATCTCCGTCGGGGGGCTATCCTGGGCTATGCCCTTCCCTTTCTGTTCCTGCGTCTCCGTCGCCACCCTTTGATGTTCCTCAGTCTCCTTGGTCCGCTGCCTGGTCTCCATAATTCGCCCGCTTCCTTTACTGGGAGGTCTCTGATATTCCACGCGCTCAATCCAGGCCAGACGGCTCTCCAACACCCTAATCACTCCTCTCCCAATTTGGAAACAACCAGATGTCCGATCGCCTTCCCCGATCTTGATATAAATAGGATTTTTGACCTCCTCATACCGTTTATCACCGGCGAACGAATGCCGCCATTTGCTAGCTCGGTTGGCAATATTAATGGTAATTATTCCTTGGTTAATGTTTGTTATCGAGGCTTCTGACAGCCCACCATCCCCTCCACTGAAAATACATAAATTAATGATCTCACCCTGCGCAAGATCGAGTGCCATTACCTTCGCACACTGCCATAGTACAGCTCTGTACTCAACCATCATTTCATTAAGCTTCCCCGATTGATCATTGATCAAAAACCGGGATCTCCACGTCCTTTGTTCATGCCAGCTCAATGATCCGACAAGGTGCTTACGTGGCTTGGTCATAATCCGAGTTAATGATCCCAGCCAACTCTTTCCACTCGCTGTTTCCACACACAGCCTTCCATTGTTGGTCAATCCTGTTACCCCTCCCTCTGCTGCCCCAATTGGCCAGGTAATCAGCCGCCTGGTTACCTTTCCTGCGGACATGACTTACTACCTTATACTCAATCTTTTTTAAGAGAACTGCAATATCCTGAACGATACCCGCAGTACGCCAACTGCTGGTGGCTTTTTCCCAGCTCTTGCCATTATTTAATTTCCTCACCATGTCCACTGCAATCTGAGAATCGCCCGCGATTTCCAGGTTAGGATAACCATTTCTAACTGCAATCCTTAATCCTTGATGGAGGGCCCAGAATTCAGCTTCATTATTAGTCATCTCTCCTCCCCCTTCTGCGAATATCCATCTGACCTGTTTATTACTATCTCTGAAGATGCCTCCGAAGCCTGCTTCTCCTGGGTTTCCTTTCGAAGCCCCATCGAAATTTAACTTAACAAAGGTATCCCTGGGATAACTGAATTTGTCAGGGCTCTGGCTCCTCATGTCCTGAGGGACGGATAGCTTGTGATGGACCATCTCCAGTTTTAAGTTTAACTTAATCAGAATTTCTTGTTCCTCCTGATTTGTCTTCCAATCATCCTCGTACCATCTCTCCACCAGAACTGTTTCCCGCATGAGCTCTACAGCTTTTACCCAGATTGTCTCCGGATCCTTTGACAAATTCTGGAAAATCCTCCGATTTCTCTCCTTCCAGATCATCCACATAACAAACCCCGGAATAAGATTCCAGGCTCTTTTAACGACCTTGCATTGGAAGACTTCCTTATTCCATTTGAAGACCAATTCATTAAAATCACTGATGACAAATCCTGGTTTATTGAAGGTCTGCTTAATATTCACCCACAGATTCTTAGAATACGGACATTTAATCAGAAGATGATCTCTGGTCTCCCCCTCCTTATTGCAGAGACAGCATATCGATGGCCCATTGAAGCCCTTTTTCTGGATTCTATCCCAGGTTAGGATCTTATTTTTTGCAGCCAACCATATGAATATGGAGACTTTTGGCCACCAATTATTTTCCCATACGACTTTCCAATCCAGGTTTCCAACATCCCCATTCTGAGGATCAAATAAGTAATAAGCTTCTTTGGTGGTAAACAGACCTTTCATGGAATTCCCCCACCTAAGGATATCTTGGCCATCACGAGCTCTGATTTTCCTGGATCCAACTTCTTTTTTGTATTTGTCTTGCAGGTCTTGTTCAATCTCCCTGTCCCATTCCACTGGATCAATCCAAACTCTCCACCCTTCTTCCACAGTATGAGCTTTCCAATAGTCTCTAACACAAGTCCTGTTTCCTTCTATTCTGGCTCGGATTTGATTAAGATCTTGGATTCTACTCAGTCTTTCTCTCTGTTGCCACCTATCTTCCCAAAAATTTGCCTCTGCTCCTCCACGGATCTCCCAGAAAGCATGTTTTTCCACCAGATCCCGGTTCTGGCGAGCCAGGTCCCAAATAGAAGAACCTTTAGGCGTTTCCTGTTGCCTTAGGATCTCTAACGTTGAATCAGGCATGTTATATTTAGTCTTCCATATGTTCTTCCACAGATCATTGCCCCCCCTGAGCCACCTCCACCACAACTTGGCTCCCAGGACCCTGTTGAGAGTTTCAGGGTCTCTCAGCCCCAAACCACCTTTCTCCTTTCTCTCCGTTAACTGTTCCCAAGATACAAGAGCCCACTTCTTTTTTTGGTCAGACCCTCTCCAGATGAAGTTCCTTATGATTTCTCTGATTTTAGCACAAACCCCTAAAGGTGCGGCCATTATCGAGAGAGAATAAATTGGGATAGCTTGCAAGACAGATTTCACCAAGACTATTCTACCTGCAATGTTTAAGGCTCTGAAGGCCCAGTTTGCTACCTTTGCATTCAATTTATCCAAGACACCCTGCCAATTTTTCATCTTTTTAGAGGTGAGGTCTAGAAGATTACCTAAATACCTCGTAGGTAATTCCCCTCTTCTAAAACCCAAAAGTCTGGTGAGATGGGTTCTTACCTGATCTATTGTGTTGAATATGAAGATACAAGATTTGTCTCTATTGATTTCCAGGCCAGATGCCTCCGCGAATAAATCCAGAATTCTTTTGATATGTCTGACTTCTTTGACTGTTGGTTCTCCAAAAAGCATAATGTCATCCACGAATTGTTGGTGGGTTAAGGGCAAATTATTCCCCCATAGCTTGAGACCCTTCAACCTGTTTGCCTCTCTTTCTTGTTTAATAAAGCGACCCAAACCTTCAGCTGCAAGGATGAACAGAAAAGGGGATAAAGGATCTCCTTGTCTAATTCCTCGAGAAGCATTAAAAGTTTTCGTTGGAGTTCCATTGACCAGGATAGAGAAATTTGGAGAGGAGATCAGACTATGGATCCAAGCAATCCACCTCTTATTAAACCCAAAGCTCTCTAGGACTTTTCCCAGATAATTCCAATTCAATCTGTCATAAGCCTTAGACAAGTCCAGCTTAATCAGCATGCCTTTTTGTTTTTTAACCTTAAGAGAGTGCAAAACTTCCTGAGTTACAACAAGACCATCAAGGATCTGTCTTCCTTCAACAAAACCAGTTTGTTCTGTAGATATTAACTGGTCTAGAAGGGGTTTTAATCTCTTAGCTATCAGGGACGTTACAATCTTGTAAATAACATTGCACAATGCTATTGGTCTAAAGCCATTTGCATCCTCTAAATTTTCACCTTTAGGAATTAAAGCAAAAAAGGTAGCGTTGAGAGCCGGCCATACCTTTTGATTCCTTCTTGATTCTTCAACCAGATCAAGGATCTCTCCCCCCAAGAAATGCCATCCCGCCTGGTAAAAGTCTACTGTGAAGCCATCTGGTCCCGGGGCAGTACCCTTCTTCATTGCTTTCACCGTCTCTTCTACCTCCTCGAGGGTCGCAGCTCTCATCAGAGCCTTATTTTGGTCTTCAGTGACAAGGCTGGGAATGGCCGAGCAGATTTCCTGAATAGCTCTAGATCTATCAACCTGTGGTTCAGATAAGATTTCTTTGTGGTGATCCACAAGAACCTGTTCAATCTCCTCTTGCTCCACCGCTCTATTTCCATTCCTATCCTTAATGGATAGGATTCTGTTCCTCTGTCTATGTTTAATCATTGCCTGATGGAAGAATTTAGTATTTCGTTCTCCCTCTCTTAACCATTTTATTCGAGATTTCTGTCTCCATAGAACCTCCTCCTGCTTTCGTCTTTCTTCTAATTTCCCAAGGATGACCCCTTCTTTGTTGATGCTATCCTCTGTCCTGCCTTCCACTATCATCTTTTGCTGAATGCTTTCCATTTCTCCTTCTAATTTTTGTTTATCCTCAAAGATGTTTCCAAACTCTTCTTTGTTCCACTTTTTAATTTTTCCCTTCAGCTCTTTCAGTTTTAATTGGAACGTTTGCATTTTTCCTTTACCTTGCATAGAAGATTGTCGCCACCATTCCTCGATTCTCTTGATGAATTCTGGGTCTCTCAACCAGAAAGATTCAAACCGGAAAGGTCTCCTCCCACGATTCTTTTTGATATCAATCTCTAATCTAATCGGCCAGTGATCAGACCCCAAGGAAGGTATAATCTTTGCCTCTACAAAAATGTCTTTATTCATAATAGCTTCTGAAACTAGGAATCTGTCCAGCCTAGAAGCGATTTGGTTTTTGCCTCCTCTCCTGTTATTCCAGGTAAAAATCCCATTGATAGTTTGAATGTCAACTAGTCTTAAATCCTCTATCATCTCATTGAATCTATCCATGATTTGGTCCACCTTCCTCACCCCTCCTTTTTTCTCATCCAAGGATCTGATTAAGTTAAAATCACCCCCTATGATCCAGGCAGCTTCAGGATACAGTCTACGGATAACTTTCATGCTTGCTATGAAGTTTTCTTTTTCACCTAAGGAGGGGGGGCCATAAACCCCTGAAACAACAACCTGCTCCTTGGTTCCCACTATCCTACCCTGACCAGTAAGGATTCTACTCATACTAGTCCATCTATCCAGGATGATATCATTAGGGTTCCACAAAATTGCTATACCTCCTGCAGATCCAATAGCATCCAACCCCATCACTTCGTAATGAAGATTATTTTTTCCTATAATACCCTCAAGCTGTTGAACCGATATTTTAGTCTCCTGCAAAATCATAATGCTAGGTTTCTCTTTTTTCAACTTGTCTTTCATGTACCTTTGTTTACCCTTACTGTTTAAACCCCTGATATTCCAACTGATGACAATCATTTAAAACTTTTGATAGGAGGGGAAAAAAACCTCTGACAGAGGTATCACCTTACCTGAATTGATCAACTCTTCTCCCACCGTCTGGATGGTTTCGCTCATTGTCTTACGACCCCTCTTTCTACTGTTCTTGCCAGAGCTGTCCAGTCCCATCAGTTCTGTCCCCTGATCATTTCCGGTCATCACCTGCTTGACTATATTCTCCCCTTTTTTCTCCTTATATTTCTGGAATACTTCCTTATACAGCTGTTTCTGTTTTTCAGGTATGAATCTTCTGTCAAGGTATTTCCATTCTTGAAGAAGCCTTTTCATTATTCTCTCTTCCTCAACCTCGTTTTCTGCCTGGTTCTCCACCTCCATTTGTGATTGCATTGCGGTATCTTCCAGCTGCTCCTCCGTTCGTTCTCCATCGATTTTTCCTGGGTCTATTTCCTTTCCTTTACCTTCCCTTACTATTTCCATTGGGATGTTCCCAGGATCCTCATCATCCTCTAAATTTATTTCATAATCCTCATTGCCCTCCTGTAATACCTGAAATTTGTTCTGGCTTGACATTTGAGCAGGTTTCCCCTGAGGTTGCGATCTAGGGCCTTCCTTGTTTTGCCTTCGTCTTCTTGTAACCTGCTGAAAACCCCCAGACACTTCCTCCTGACTTTTCTTTGGTTCCTCCTCATTGTTCAACGGGCATTGCCTGTATAAATGGCCGTATTCATGACAGTTTCGGCATCTAAAAGGGATGTGTTCGTAATCTATTGGCTGTTCCCAAACCTCATCATGATATTCCACCTCAATGCTGTCAGGAAGGGGTTCCGCCAAATTCATGTATACACAGATTCTTGCGAAGGAGTTATACTTACCCCGTTTTGTAGCCTCTGCAATCTTAACAAAACTCCCGATTGTGTTGCCGATTCCTTCTAATATTTCAGGGTCCCAGCATTCGTCGGGCAACCCAAAGAGTCTGACCCAGATTGGTGCCTCCAGCAACTTTTCCTTATCTGGGCTATATCGTTCCTCCCAATATTTCATGAACAGACCTGCATTGTTCAAAAAATATGGTCCTTCTTCAAATATCCTGTTCTTGTCTTCCACGTTCGTGAAGATTGCTGTGAAAAACCCTTTGGCTCCCAATTTCAGATCAATATGACCTCGAGGTTTCCATTTCTGGTCAATCCATCGATGTAGCTCCTTCTCCGAAGGCCAATAACCAATGAATTTACAAATCAGGGCATGGTCCTTCATATAACAGTTGTATTCCTCCAGCTTGTTACAAGGGATGACATATCTTGGTTTTTTTTGAGCCCGCGGTAGACATTTCCCTTTCATCCTTTTCTGCCATAAATTGCCCATGACCGGGACGTGGCTTTCCTTCTGATTATGCCTCATTCCACTCCCGCTGTTCTCCCCGGTTACCACATTCTTGAAGGAGGGGATCTCTCCCCCCCCCTTCGGCTCTTCCATTTCCTCTCAGTTCCTGTCTCTCTGTTGTTATCCTGGCCCAATAAGTGAAAAAACGCAGCAATCGGGTCTGCCCCTCCTGCCTGATTCTCTTCCTTATCCTGTCGTCTTCAGCCTTGCTCGCGCTGACTCCTGCAACGTCCTCTAGTCAGGTCCTTCTGTGGCGGCTCCTGCAAACCCTAGCAGAGCGCATCTTTCTCCCATCCCCAGCAAACGATCGTGGGACTTAATAATATTTTTTTTATTAAAAGATAAGAAATGTTTTTCTTTTAAGAGCTGGCAACTTCTCAAGGAGGAATTTGGGGAAAAGACAGTTGTTGTGATTTCAACCCTAACTACCTCCCCTAACTGGAAGGGCTTCTAGAGAAAAGGGAGAGAGGGGAGGAAAAATTTGCGTTGTAAGGACAGGCAGAAAAAAGGGAAAAATGAAAAACATCCAGCTAAGTCTGGTGATGACCAAATAGCCAAGCACTAGCTGCAAGAGTCTTGCTAAGGACAGTGGTCTTGCAAGAGAGCTAGGGGGGAGATTCTGGTCTTGAAAGGCAAATCTCAAGTCGGGTGGTAGATTGGAAGCAGGAGAACAGAGGTAATCCTGGCTTCTGGAACAATATTCGCAAGTTACAGCAGTACATGTAAGGGGTCTCGAATATTTAGAAAACATTCAGAAATAATAATGAGGTAGCTAATGTTTAAAATGTCTGCATTGAAATGATATAATAGCTAGAATTTGAGCGTACTGTAGAAGTAGATTAAAACTCTGTGTTACATTCAAGATAAAAACAAAACTAACAAAAGGCATCCTAGAGCTATACAGTTGAAAAAACATTCATGCATTTATCATGTTAAATAAAAGAGTAGTGATTTGCTAAAAATATTCGGTTTTGTTAAACAAACAACAGTTAACTAATGTAGGGCTAAATATAGAGTAATAAAGAGTGCTTGAGGAATTGGTACAAGAAACGACTATAAAAAAAAAACAAGAGTGACTCCTAATAGTCTTCGCTATCTCATTCCAGATTTTGCTCTATTTAATAAACAACATGTTTCTCTGTGAAAGTTTAAGCTTTGTTAGTGGATCACGTAATAAAAGTCCTATTATCTAAATAACTAGTGTTAGAGGCTATGAAAATTAGATTGTTAAATAATTCCTGGCATTCTCTTTGATAATTCTGTGGCAACGAAATATCATGACCTGTGAAAGGACCTTGTGTTTGCAATAGTTCCAATAGTGCACTGGAATTTGCATGAGATCTGCTTAATATAGGAAATATTCCAACCACGACAAGAATGATATAGAACGATCCTAAAAACAAATGAGGCCGTATTTCGATTTTCAGAAAAGAGAAAACAGTTTGAGAAAACAGTGAAATAGCCCTAGAGACCAGATTCTGGCCAAAAACCTTGTGATAGAAGGTTGAATTAGCTTCCTCCCAAAACAATGTCGAGGAGCACCATAAACCTTCAGGTGAACCCAAATGATCATAGCATGAAACTTGAGGAATAACTATTTAATATCCTTTTTAAATGATTAGACCCCACATTCCGGGGGACAAGCTCTCGGTCTTATCTATGAACCCAAACCCTAACTGTGAACATTCTTTCAAACCAATGGCGGAAATAACGCTAGCTAAAGTTCAAACAATACCTAGCAAACCATTAAATTGTCCGAGACATTTTCCATATGGGAAAAATCTTTACAATAAAGCATATCCTAAAGGGGATGAAGAAATAACAGTTTAAGAAATAATAGCACACGACGACATCGCATGAACCCAGGAAAATGTACACTATAGTGAGCATAAATGGGAAGAATCCTTCAAGCTGCATGAAATTAACCAAATTAATATCTTTAAAAATACGAGTCTATCATTTTATTACTCATTAAACAAGTTTACAGATGTAAGTGTCACTTGTGTTAAATTAAGAACAGAGCTAGGACTCTCAGTAGGTAAACATTACAAAGTACAAGTCGGCCAGAATGGCTCAACATTCTAGAGGTAAAACCCTCGAAAACAACTTCTTGCAAAATAAAAGATCTAAAGCAGAGAGGTTGTGCCTCTACATATATGCACTTAGCAAACACCACCATCATCCAAGTAAACAGCGAGATTGTATAGAAAAGTGGACCATCTCCTTCCCCAAGAACAGATCAAAAGGCTGCAACATATAGTAAGTGTAGAATCCCTCTTACCCGGAGGAAGACAAGATAGCAACCCCATCCCTAGAGGACTCCACTCCCATCTGGTAGCAAACTCGTAGCCAGAGTGGAGAATACCTACAAACAAACAATAGGTAATAAGTTGAAGAAGACCTTACAAGAAAGAAATCAAACTTAGCCTGTAAAGTGGACAGGGTTTTACCATCGTTTGAATCCAGAGAAAATAAGAAAAAAAAATAGCTTACGCTCAGCTGTAATCTTACCCGGGAAACCATCTCTGATAGTGAAGATGCGTTTTGGCACCTCGTGCAGCCTTCATGACTCCCACAGAGTCCTGGTACAAAGCGAGAGCAAAACTAGGGACGACAGCATTGGACCAAGTAGAGCAAATAATAACAAAGGCGGTGAATAAGATCCAAATGGCCACCAAGAGTAGTGGAAGACAATAGCATTGTCCCTGGCCATTATATCGCCAGCAGAATCCAGCACCGTTGATACAAATGGAATCCCGAGGCGATAGCTGAGTTGGCCAGATTCTCTCCTCGCTAAAAGCTATTGGAAATGCAATTGGGAAATTTTACTATAGGTGCCCAGAAACAGAGGAATATGGTAGAACCACCTATGCACGCATCTATGTGGAAATGGACTTCAACACTGAATTCCCAGCTGAAATAAACCTAACAAGTAAAGACTATGTGTGGAACCAGAAACTCGATTATGAAAGTGTCCTCTTCAAATGTCAATCCTGCTTTGAGACAGGTCATCTAGCCAAAAATTGCCCAAAAGCCTCCCAGAAAAATTCTGCTATAAAAAACCACCACAGATCTACATGGTGGGAGGGAGAACCAAAAGAACACTACACTGTCATCAAAGAAGAATACTCTATAGAAAACTCTGAATAACAAGAAATTGGGCAAGAAAGAAACAACTCTCAAGACAAGCAGGGAGAAAGCCCCACCCAACAAGAAAACATTGAACTCGACGACCCCTCAAGCATCAACAGTTATGAGGATTCGAATATTGCACAAAATAAATCTTCGTTTAACAGCAAAGAAGATCTCCTAGACCAAAATTCTTCTTCGACTATCTTCAAAAGGACGAACATAATAAATCGCGAAGCTAAGACACCAATATCCCAAGAACTAGAAGAGATGAAGGAGATGAAAGATAAAGGAAGTTGGAAGACCATACAGAAAAAAAAAGAGAAAGCTACAGCACCAATCTCGCCAGGAAAGACGAGGAGCCAGACAATTAAAAACTAAGAAAATTATAGGTCCGGTAGACCAATTTGGTCTCAGTGGACGTTAACCACGATCATCATCATCATTATCAGCCAGTATCATCTCAATGTCCCAATAAATTTTCTTTTCTGCTTACATGCTTAGTTTTTTTCCATGGTGTTAAATATTCATGTGATATGGTTGTGCTCAAACAAAAGGGTGTCGTGGCCTGTGGCTTTTTCTATGCCCCTGCAAACTTATCTCCCTTCTCACCGATTTGAAAAGTATTGAATACAATAGAGATGGGGTGACTCTATCTATTGTGGCTCCTCTTGAGGTCTCATGTTGTGGGGTTTTACTCAATCTGGCCCGAACTGAGACTTCTACTCCAAAGACAGAGAACATTATGAAATATTGATTTCAAATTTTTATTAAAATTACCTATGGTAAGACTTCATCATTTTGGGTTCGAGAATATCTCACTATTTCTTCTCTCAAATTATTGATTCATAAAAAATGGAGTATGCCTGCATTCCTCCAAAGCTTAAAATTTGAAGGAAAGGTTCTGCAGGAACCATGTTAGCTAAAAGATTACGTAATTGTAAGAAATTCAAATAGCATATTGAACTTAAGGCTACGTGGGGGCACTAATGAAGTCAATCTTGCAAAATTTACCTTTGTTTCCTTGAAAAAAGCAATACAAGGGAAATCCTCCACCCCGATAGATTAACATCAATATATCCAAAGCCCTTATATTGTAGAGCAAATGAAGAAAATTCTTTCTATGGAGGTAAATCTCCTTGAGGTTTCATTTATTTTCTATGTTCTTTAATCTAAGGTAGCAATTTGTAGATTTAATGACTTCTGATGAAAATTTGAAGCTTTAATTTGATGGATTTTCTCCTCATGGACTCCAAACTATGAAATTTACCTTTACGTAAAAGATCTTTTGATATTTCAATTTGAAACTCATAAGGGGTTAGATTATGCACTTAATGAAGCGTCTTGGTTTTGGGATGGAGTTGGGCTATTCATCACACCATGGTTTCCTAATTTTTATGCTAACACGATGGTGGTTTCCACTACGCTGATTTGGGCTAGACTTCCAAAACTACCCCTTCCATTTTGGCATCATAAAGTCCTTGAGAATATAGGTAATATTGTGGGTAAATTTAAAAAAAAGGATATGGAAAGAACGAAAAATGGAATCTTCACATTTGCCGAAATATGTGTGGAGATTGATTTGAGCAAAGGGATCCTAAACCATATAATTTTGAAACACAAAAACTTCCATTCGACATAAGTTTTTTATTATGGGAACATGGCATTTCAATGCCGTGCATGTTTTTAGACAAGACACTTACATAATACATGTCCACAGGTTAAGAAAAATCCTAAGAAGAAGAAGAGGCAGTCTAATAGGCCAAAAGGATGGTAATTCATGGAGAAATATCCTTTTGAGGATGAAGAAGAAGATATCAAGGAAAGATTTGGCCCAGTAGGGTGATTAACTGAATGTGGTTGATCTTACTCAACCGGACAAAGTCACCATGCAACAAAAAAGTATGGGTCTCGAGGTCTCGCTGATAATGGACAAATCTAGAGGCTCAAAAAGAGCTCATGTGTCTCAAAGCTCAGACTCACATAAATATGTCTCTCATGCAGGATGAGAATTGGTGTTGGTTCTTATGGAACCAAATCTCGATGGTTGGCAAAAAATTCAAAAAAGGAAAAACTAAAAATAAAATATTAACATTAGTTGCTAGACTTAATTTTCTCGCACTTTTTATGTCACTTGTTGGTTCATGCTTTGTGGTTTTTAGCCTTTAAAAGAACCCTTCTGTTTATTTTCATGTGCTTTCCAACTTCATTTTGTACTTTCTAACAAAAAAATCATATTATTAATATTTAAAATGTTACATGTCAACTTCATATTAAAAATCTTAAAGAATCTATTAATGGAATAAGAAATATATATATATATATATATATATAATTCACATATACATGTAAAATCCATATTAGAATTTTTCTTGTTAATTTTTTTTTTTAATGCTATATATCAACTCCATATTAAAAATACAAGAAATTACACATATCTCTTACAATGAAAAGTGAAAATATAATGAAATTTTTAATTTAAATTACATTATTTTTCTTCATATAAACTTGATATAAAACTATATTATTTAATATGGATTGTGAAACATTTTATTTATTGTTAATAGTAAAATATATTTTTGTTATTACTATATTTATTTTAATTATCACGTGCCAACTAAATATAGAATGAATTACACATCAAGTAATATCAATTATATTATTTTTACATGACTTCTATCAATTCCATAATAAGTAGTGAATGAATTACATATTATTTTTCTTTACTTTCAATTACTTTATCTCTATATAAAGTGGATGTAAAATTAAAGTGGAAATTGAAGCATTTTATTTATAGTCAACATTGATTTATTTTTGTTATTACTATTTTTTAATTTGTTTTTATAACTATTATTTTATTTTTAAAATATAATGCTAAATGAAAACATCTCCCAAATTCATACTAAGATATAGAGCATCTCTCAATATAAAAATAAGAAAACAATGTATTATAATATATAGTAAATTATTTATTTTTGTACAACTGCAATGTAACTCTGCAACGACTAGGGTTTGGCCCTAGTCGACCACTCCCGTCTCTTCTCCCTCTTAGATAGACTTCCCTCGTTGATGGCAGTGCCCATTTTTCTTATAGGAATGGTTCATCCATTCATTTTTTATTCATGGCTTGGATTTCCCTCTCCAACCTCATCATCTACTCTGACTCCCATTACAGTAGGTTGTCTAAAAGTGTCCTCTACTTCAGGTAAAGGTACTTGTTGGGTGTGGAGTCTGATTATCTTCTATATTCAAAGGTATCGCCACATTGGACCCTAGTTCGAAATGGGGGTGGCAACGCCGCCCGTAAAATATTCGCTGCAGGGGGGTCCAGGGGGGGCGGCTGCAACCTTTGGGAGCCCCCCCCCTAGCGGGGGGTTTCGAGGGCAGTTCCCCTGAAGCTAAAAACAGCTGTAAAATTGCCTTGTAAAAGTATAGCAATTTCTAGTCAATCTGGGCCGTTCATTTGGCGGATGATCTGATGGTAGAACTTGTGTTTAATTTAGGGTTTTTTTTCCCTAGAAGGCAAACCTTCTCTTTGTATGAGGGCATTGTATTTGAGGCTGTGTAATAGATGTGTATTCCGTGAGGAAGAAACAGAAAGGTGAGACTGTGAGAGAAAACAGAGGATATTACAACGTATCTGTTGTATGTTGTGTCTCTTCATTTTGCTGGATAATAGAAAGGAAGGACTGGCTGTTCGGGGTGGACGTAGCCCAAACTGGGTGAACCATGTATATCTGTGTCTCTCTTGTTTTATGTGTTTTCTGTGTTTATATTTCTGCAATATTTTATGTGTTCCATTGCTCCATAATATATAATTTCTAACAACTGGTATCAGAGCCGAAGGTCTATTTGACTGATAAACTCACAGGAAAGAAGGGTTCCTGGTTCGAGTGGGAGCAATGGCGGAAGATGGTAAGTTCAGGGTCGAGAAATTTAACGGCCAAAACTTCTCGCTATGGAAGATGCAAATGGAAGATTATCTGTATCAAAAAGATCTATACCTACCATTGGGCGGAAAAGCAAAGATGCCGACAGGTATGATAGATGAAGAATGGAACCTTCTCGATAGAAAGGCACTCGGAACAATACGGTTGTGCCTCACTGCGTCAGTCGCCTTCAACATTTCGAAGGAAACAACGACAGAGGGTTTGATTCAGGCGTTGTAGAAACTATATGAAAAATCCTCGACCTCAAACAAGGTATTTCTTATGTAACGATTATTTCATATGAAGATGTCGGAAGGTGGATCTGTTGCAGACCATTTAAATGATTTTAATACAGTTACAAGTCAGTTAAGTTCTATAGGGGTAAATTTTGAGGATGAAGTTAGAGCTCTGTTATTCTTGTGCTCATTGCCAGAAAGTTGGAATGGTTTAGTAATGGCCATTAGTAACTCTGTGTCTGGATCTAGTACTTTAAAGTTTGATGATGTTGTTGGTGCTATCCTTAGCAAGGAAATGCGACGGAAAAGCTCCGGTGAGGCATCAGGAAATGCTTTGAGTGCAGAGTCTAGGGGAAGAAAAATGGAAAGAGGAAAGAACTCAGGATATCCCAGTAAATCAAGGAAAGGCAGATCCAAGTCCAGATCGAGGATAGTGTGCTAAAGATGTGGAAAGAAAGGACACCTAAAGAAATACTGTAGATCTCGGAAGGGAAAAGAAGGAGATGCACAGCAAGAAAACAATCATGAAGCAAATGTGAAAGGTCAGGTGTTACAAGATGCTTTGATTCTTTCTTTCGAAAATATTACTGATTCTTGGGTGGTAGATTCAGGGGCTTCATTCCATGCCACACCTGATAAGAAATACTTTCATGACTATGTTCAAGAAGATTTTGGACAAGTTCGTCTGGGTGATGATAAACCTTGTAAAATCGTTGGAATGGGTAAGGTTCTTGTAAAACAGCAGAATGGAAACCAGTGGCTATTAAAGGAGGTAAGGCATGTTCCAGATCTAAAGAAAAATCTGATTTCAACAGGGCAGTTAGGCAATGAAGGTTGTGTGACAACTTTCATAGATAAAGCTTGGAATATCACCAAAGGAGCCCTGGTAATAGCAAAAGGCGAAAAGGTTGGTACATTGTATTTATGCAATGGTATTTCTAACTCTGTTAATGCTTTAACTTCCAAAGGAGCAGATGCAGCATTATGGCATCATAGGCTCGGACACATGAGTGAAAAGGGGATGAAGATTCCTCACTCAAGGAATTTGTTGCCGGGTTTGAAGAATGTTGATGTGGACTTCTGTGAGAATTTCATTTATGGAAAACAGAAGAGAGTCAGATTTCTCAAAGTTGGGAAAGAAAAGAAGAATGAAAAATTAGAGCTTGTGCATACAGATGTATGGGGACCTACTCAGGTATCATCTCTCGGTGGCTCTCGTTATTATGTTACTTTTATTGATGATGCAACTAGAAAAACTTGGATTTATTGTATTAAGAACAAATCTGATGTATTTTATACTTTCAAGAAATGGAAAGCTTTGGTTGAGATTGAGACAGGAAAGAAATTGAAGTGTCTTAAATCAGACAATGGAGGTGAATATTGTAGCAACGAATTTGATAGGTATTGTTCAAAGCATGGAATTTGCAGAGAGAAGACAGTTCCAAGAACACCACAAGAAAATGGTGTGTCAGAAAGGATGAACAGAACAATCATGGAGCGTGCAAGGTGCATGAGATTGCATGCAGGATTTCCTTTACAGTTTTGGACAGATGCTGTAGATACTGTTGTTTATCTAATAAACAGAGGGCCTTCAAGTTCCTTGGATGGTGGTGTTCCAGAGGAAGCATGGACAGGTAAAAAGGTAAACTACTCTATTTTAAAGCCTTTTGGTTGTGAGGCCTTTGTCCATATTGATAAAGAAAATAGAACAAAGCTTGAGGAAAAATCAAAGAAATGTACCTTTATTGGATATGGTGTTAATGATTTTGGTTATCGCTTATATGATTACGAAAATCACAAAATAATTAGGAGCATAGATGTAATATTCAATGAAAAGGTATTGTATAAGAATCAGTTGCAGGAAAAGAAACAGGAAAAGGAAAACAAGGAATACGCAGTTCTTGATAAAATCACTGAAAAAGTAAAGGTGCCTGAAAATAATAATAATCAACAACCACAACAACAACAACCACCACAACAACAACAGGCACCCCAAACACCTGAAAGTGGTGTTAGAAGATCTACCAGGATAAGTAGACCCCCTGAACGATACTCTCCTTCATTATATTATTTATTGTTGACTGATTCCAGTGAACCCGAATGTTATGAAGAAGCAATGCAGGTTGAAAGCAGGAAGAAGTGGGAGGTAGCCATGGAAGAAGAGATGGACTCCTTAATGCATAACCAGACTTGGGATTTAGTCAGGTTGCCTGTAGGAAAAACTACATTAAAGAATAAATGGGTTGACAGGCTGAAGGAAGAAGATGGAGGAAAACAGAGGTATAAAGCTAGACTTGTGGTGAAGGGGTTTGCACAAAAGAAAGGTATTGATTTTGATGAAATATTTTCTCCTGTTCTTAAAATGACTTCAATCAGAACTATTTTAAGTCTTGTAGCAACTGAATATTTGCATCTTGAGCAGTTAGATGTAAAGACAACCTTTCTCCATGGGGATTTGGAGGAAGAGATATATATGCAGCAGCCACAAGGATATGAGGTGAAAGGGAAGGAGAAACTAGTGTGCAGGTTGAAGAAGAGCTTGTATCGCTTAAAACAGGCTCCAAGGCAGTGGTATCTAAAATTTGACAAGTTTATGTCTGAACAAGGTTATACAAGATGTCACTCTGATCATTTTGTTTACTTGAAAAAGAAAAATGATGGCAGCTATATTATATTGTTATTGTATGTAGATGACATGCTTGTTGCAGGATCTAACATGCAGGAAATAAATGTGCTCAAAAGAAAATTGGAAAATTCATTTGCAATGAAGGATTTGGGAGGTGCAAAACAAATCCTTGGTATGAGAATATCTAGAGATAGGAAAAATCGTAAATTAACATTGTCTCAGAATGAGTACATACAAAAGGAGTTGAAAAGATTTAACATGCACAATGCAAAACCAGTTAGTACACCTTTTGCTAGCCATTTCAAACTTAGCAAGGAAATGTGCCCAAAGACCCTAGAAGACATGGATTATATGTCTAAAGTTCCATATGCATCAGCAGTTGGAAGCTTAATGTATGCAATGGTCTACACAAGGCCTGATATTGCACATGCAGTGGGAGTTGTAAGCAGGTACATGAAAAATCCAAGAAAGGAACATTGGATGGCAGTGAAATGGATTCTTAGATATTTGAAAGGGACCACAAATCAAGCATTATGCTTTGGTGGTTCAAACATCTCCCTACAAGGATATGTTGATGCAAATATGGCAAGTGACAGAGATAACAGGAGGAGCACTACAGGATATGTATTTACTGTTGAAGGAACAAATGTCAGTTGGGTTTCAAAAATCCAAAGTGTTGTTGCAATTTCAACAACAGAAGCAGAGTATGTTGCTGCTGCAGAGGCTAGTAAATAAATGATTTGGTTACAAAGGTTTATGGGTGAATTGGGTAAGGAGCATGAAAATGGCACGTTATACAGTGATAACCAAAATGTCATTCATCTTGCAAATAACTCAGCATTTCATTCCAAGACTAAACACATACAGCGCAAGTACCATTTCATACAATCAGTGTTGGAAGATGGAGAGTTGAAGCTGGAAAAGATACACACTAGCCAGAATCCTGCAGATATGCTAACGAAAGTTGGAACCAGGGAGAAACTGAGAATATGCTCAATTTCAATTGGTCTTCAAGGATGACGATGAAGATGAGATACAGCCAGGTCCAAAGAGGAGCCATTGTCTAGCAAATGGAGTAGCGGTGAAGTTGCTAGAATCAGTCTCGAAGTGGGAGATTGTTGGGTGTGGAGCCTGATTATCTTGTATATTCAAAGGTATCACCACATTGGACCCCAGTTCGAAATGGGGGCGGCAATGCCGCCCGTAAAATATTCGCTGCAGGGGGGTCCAGGGGGGGCGACTGCGACCTTTGGGAGCCCCCCCCTGGCGGGGGGGTTTCGGGGGCAGCGCCCCCGAAGCTAAAAACAGCTGTAAAATTGCCTTGTAAAAGTATAGCAATTTCTAGTCAATCTGGGCCGTTCATTAGGCGAATGATTTGACGGTAGAACTTGTGTTTAGTTTAGGGTTTTTTTGCCCTAGAAGGAAAACCCTATCTTTTTATGAGGGCATTGTATTTGAGGCTGTGTAATATATGTGTATTCTGTGAGCAAGAAACAGAAAGGTGAGACTGTGAGAGAAAACAGAGGATATTACAGCATATCTGCTGTAGGTTGTGTCTCTTCATTTTGCTGGATAATAGAAAGGAAGGACTGGCTGTTCAAGGTGGACATAGCCCAAACTGGGTGAACCACGTATATCTGTGTCTCTCTTGTTTTATGCGTTTTCTGTGTTTATATTTCTGCAATATTTTATGTGTTCCATTGCTCCATAATATATAATTTCTAACAGTACTCTCTCTTTTAAAGGTGTTGTTATCTTTGGATATAGTTCTCTTCCTCCCATTCAAGAGGTCCATGAATCTTTTGCAATCACAAATTTGTTTGGGGGAGAAGCCATTAGTGATGTATTGTGTTTTTTGAAAAGAGATTTAGTTTGCAGATTCAATGGTCTTTGGCCTTGTTTAGTTGACCTTCATTCGTAGATCTCAGGGAAGTGGAATCCCCTTCTCTCTGATGAACTTAATATTTATCATTTGCCTCGTTTGAGGTGGTTTTTTATAAGTTAAAAGAAAGGAACACTATTTTCAATAATGGTCCTTGGTTTTGGGGAAGTGTGGGGATTTTTATGTAGCCATGGGCCCCCTCCTTCAATCCTATTACAAATTCAATTTATTCTACTCCAATTTAGGTAAGAATTCAAAATCTACCTCGACATCTCTGGAATCCCTCTTAACATAAGGAAATTGGAGTCTTCCATTGTCGAAGCCCATAAAAGTATATTTATGTCAGCCCCATATCTACTCGCATATGTGTGGAGATGAATTTTAGTAAGATTTTTCCGATTGAACTGAATTTGACCAGCACATATTATTTGTGAGTTCAAAATCTCAACTATGAGAAAATTTCCTTTCAATGTCAAGAATTTTATGAGACATTG
Organism: Pinus tabuliformis; assembly: GCA_031772625.1. Taxonomy (NCBI): domain Eukaryota; kingdom Viridiplantae; phylum Streptophyta; class Pinopsida; order Pinales; family Pinaceae; genus Pinus; species Pinus tabuliformis. Next base: position 1,520,834,887 of record CM062816.1, read on the forward strand.
CACACAGTTAAAAACTATTATAGTGCCATGAAAAATGCCAAGCATAGAGAAGCCAAAAAAATAGCCATAGGCACAAATGGTGGGAAACACCCAAAGATAACACTATACAGTTTTCAAGGAAGAAGAACCCCATGATAAGGTAGAGGATAAGAAAGAGAAAAATATGGGCAAGAAGAAGTAGAAGTCATAAACAATCCACCAGATCCAACTTCAGAAGAAGAACTTGCTCAATAAATCCCTAAGAACAATCCCTCCTCCCATGTTTCTTCAGAAAACAAGACTGGACAAGTAACTTCTTGGGTTGATCAAGCAGATGAGGAAGAGCCAAAAAGGAGCCAAAAGGATGATGTTGCTAGTAGAGATCATGCTCAGCAGGGTGACCGAACAAATTCATCAGATAACTCGGGATGAACCTAAGTTGGAAAAAATGAAAACAATATCTTGCCAAGGAAAAACAGAAGCTAGTCAAAGTTAAAGTGATAATTAGATAAGAATGGGATGCAAATGTATTTGAATCTTAGGGGCATATGGAAAATATGTAGTTGGAATGTGGTTTTTTATTTTTCAGTTGAATCAATATGCTCAATCTCAAATCCTCAAGGAATTGAGCTACTAGAGGCATTCATGTAACTTATTTCGTGGGTACCTATTGTGACCAAGTGAGGATTTCATATTAAAATAAAGTAAATTGATGTATGGATATTAAAGAGTGGGTAAAACATGTGTCATTGAGGTAAAATTTGAATTATCAAATAAACTATATTAAAAAAAATAATGTCTTATAATATATAATAAATTATTTAAAATTAATTTAATTTATGTATGGATATTAATGATTAGGTACAACATCAGTCATTAATGTAAAATTTGAATTATCAAATAAATTATAATATTAAAAAGGTTTATAAATAGGGAGGAAAAAGAAGGAAGATTGGTATTGTCTTTTATTGATCACTAATAGAGTTGATTATATTGTTATTTTGAAGGATTTTTGGACATATCTATTCATTTTCACTGTATATGACTTCATGATATGCTAATCGAAATGATAGAACTGGATGGAAAAGCATAAGGTTTGGATGCTTCATTAGTGATGCAGGGGCATTAGAGCTTCCAAGGCATCAAGATTTTCGAAGAAAAAATACAAAAGGGGTTTCAATATTGTAAAGGAATTCTAATTCCTTAATTGTAAATATTCTTAGTTCCTTTTAATTATTATAGAATAGTTTTAGAAAAGCTATGGATAAGAGAAATTTTTTCCATAAGGAAAAAGAAAAGTTTCATTGAAAAGAATGAGAGATTTATGGAATAAATCATGAGAAATTTAGTGAATAAATCATGAGACCTTTAGGGAATAAATCATGGAGTGATTTATGGATTTACTAAAATCTAATTTTCTTGTAACTTTGTATTTAATCATTTTAAGCATGAGGGGAAAACTAATGGCTAAACATATGTAGTATTAGGCCATAGAGAGTGAATGGAGAGAAATGAGAGTTTTTTAGTGTATGTGTATGTACATATTTGATTTAATGAAATAGAGTTTCATATATTTGTGGTGCTCACGAATTGTCTTTGTATGAATGGAAGAATTTTAATTTGTGCATGCTCTAGAATTCACTTTAAGTGAAGTAGAATTTTTATATGAAATACTTTTGTAGAGAAAATTAAGAGCTTAATGATGAAGTGATTTGTTGTGTGATCTAGAGAAGGCGAATTTCCAGGAAAAGTCGAATTTTCCTGCATCAAGTGGTATGAGAGTTGGTACGCTCTTTGGAATTGAGGATTACAACCAGAATATGGACAAATTCCAACAAGTAGCAGTTGGGTATAATTTCCAAGAGAAGGTTCCAAATAAGGAATCGGGAATACCAACAGGCTAAGCATGGGAGGAAGCTTGGTGAGGTATTGGAAGCAAGTACATAGTTTTCTATAGAGAGGTTTGGTTACAGTTCACTGTTGAGCATGGAGAAGATCACAAATATAGAGAGAAGGATGACCACATAAGGTCATTACAAAGGTTCAGGTGAAAGCCACAGCATAAGGAAGGAAGATGTTAAGGAAAATGACATCAAGAAGAAAACAAGTAATGAAGAGTTTAATAGGGAACTTGTTGAAATAAAAGCACAATTGAATGTGCTTATGGAACTACTACAACAAGAAGTAGAAGATCATAAATGCAGATGGATTTTTAAGAATAAATTTAAATGGTTGGTTAAGGAATTGTTTGCAAGAAAGATGCAAAAGAAGAAGAGGCACATGATAAGAACCTTGTTTAAAGAAGAAGAAATAAAATTTGTTGAGTACTGTTAGCTCTGCTACATTTTTCAATATTTGAAGGTCATAAGCAAGCCTAGCCGTGTTGCTGTTGTTCAAAGAGGGCTCGCATTTGTCATTCTTCTCCTGCCCCTTCACTTCGTTCACACTCCCATACCCCTCCCGCTAGACCTGTTTTTCTCAAAAATCAGCATGAACCTATAATTCACCATAAACCCATATTTCCTTAAGCCCCGGGCGCTTAACTCATGAAACTGCGCCCATATAACCCTCCGCCGCAATCGCAGCCGTTGATCGCACATTGCCCGATCCAACGGTGTCCGCCACGGATAACCTACACAGCTACTTCCACACCGTCCGATCTACTCCACCGCGATCAGACGGCGTTCGCACCTCCCAATCCCGCAAGCTTCCCACTCGTTAACCCGCGGGGAAGCAGTTTCCATCCCATCACATCTGCCATGCGTCGAGTGTTGATTGTGATCATGCGCCCGCGTACGATTACCGCTCGACCCCCGTAAGCGGTGTAGGCAATATCTCTTACCGCCTTCTCTCCTGTCCCCGCGCATTAACCCCCATGCACGTCTCCCGCCCTATCACCGTCGGATCTGTCCGCCCACGATCCGACGACTCACGATCGTCTACCCCACTTCCGCCTGATATCCTCCGCCGACTATTTCCCGTCGTTGATCTGCACAATCCAACGGCCTATCTTTCCCCTCAGTTCGCCCACATGGTCCTCATCCATAGCCATTCCAAACTCCCGAAGGACGAAGGTGGCCTGCATTTATGTACCCGGCGCAGTTACTCCCCAACGAATGCATTTAACAGGAAGAATGGCCAAGAAGAAAAAAGGACAACCTCGAGCAGATTACAGCATTTACCAGTTATGGAACTTCTTCCATACGGCACTTCACCTGCTCGAGAAGGACAGCAGAGTATCTCGAAAGGCCAATTTTGTTCATTAAAGCACGCAGTTTGCAGCAGAGGCCCATTTTAGATAGTTAATGTGGTTGGTGGTCCATTATGACCCCTCCTCGTATAGGATAGCAGAGTATTTTTGTAATCAACCTCTATATATACCCAGAAACAAGATGTAATGAGGGTTGATGGTTGTAGTTTTGATGTAAGGTTCAACTTCTAGAGACTGTAACTACTGTGATACTTGCAGCGTCTAGTCTTCATTTTCAGCTAATACAAGCTTCTTTTGTTGTTAATTGCTCACTTTCCATTTCTACTCTGTTCTAGGTTGTGCTTGTTATGTATTTTTCATGTGCTCTTGATGTTTATCATTAGAGAGGCTATCATCCCACCTTTGTGTTAGAATCTAGTATGTATCATTGAATGTGCTATGCAGGTTTTTTGTTTACTTAGTGCCAGAGAGTTGTCATCCTGTCTGTGGATTAGGAAATAGATTTGCAGACCTCTTTACTGGTTGCAGCTGACCATCACATGGTCTTGTGCATTTGCTGGTGTGGTCAGTATTCTCCATGTTCACTTAATCCTCAAACTGTGAGTAATTGGTGGTCTAAAGCCTTGTAGTCTGGGGGTGTTCACCCATGTCTGGAGTTAAGCTTAGTAGAAGTGGTTATCTGGCTTGAATATGCATCATTCCTTCCATTCATCCATTTCCAACATTTTGCTGAGTTTGTAATGTTCCCGAGCATCTCTAAGATACAACCTAGGAGATTTTCTTAGGGTGATAACATTAATTGGCGCCGTTGCCAGGGAGAGGAGATTGAAGCTCAGCTTCCCTGGGAGACGACACAGTTCTAGATTTTGATGATAGACAATGTCTGGACACATTTCTGGTTGTAATCATCTATCTAGAGACTCCACTGGAGGAAGACCAAACTTTGGCGACTCCACATTATAGTCCTGGCTCAGTTTGTGAGGCATACTCGAAGAAATCCTCAGAAATCACTAGCTGAACCAGTGCCTGACCTTAAGAAGATCGTCAAATTGAAGACAACATCACAGAAAGGAGCATCAAGATCAGGTAAGCCTAAGAAAAGATACGCATCTCTAAAAGATAAGGTTGTAGTTGAGAATATACAATTTGAAGATATTGAGCCTAGTGTTGCTAGTGAGAAACTTCCTTCAGAGATTCATACAACTCCTTGTTTAGTTAGTTCCCCTTTGAATCTCAGTCTAAAGAAAGCTTCCCATACAGTCCATAACATCCCTTTGTATATGTCATCCATTTCATTGTTTCATACTAATCAATCTGCCAGTGTCCTTCCACATACCCTAGTCATGGCAGGCCAGCAAGCACCTACGAAGATAGAAAGAATTGTAGCTGCCAGGTATGGACCTCTGGTCTTGCCTGTTCCTTTGAATGCTATGCCTGTAGGAGAATATCAAAAATATATGCCCAAGTTCACTGGCACAGAGGGAGTAACAGCTGAAGAACACCTTGAGGCTTTTTATAGTTATGCTGATAACTTAGATATAAGTGAAAATGATGTGTGGATGAGAGTTTTTGTATAGAGCCTTGATGGAGAGGCTAGAAAGTGGTTCAGAGAATTGTCCCCTGGATCTATTGCTGATATTGAAGCCTTAGATGAAGCATTTTTGAAGCACTGGGGAGATAAAAAGGACTTGCTATATTACCATACTGAGTTTGGTAACCTGAAGAGGGAAAATGGGGAATCATTGCCTGATTTTAATAAAATATTCAATCGTATGTATAGTAAGATACCAGCTGAGGTAAAGCCTACCCCCACCTCTGCCAAACTCACTTACACCAATGCTTTTGATTCTAATTTCTGCCTATTATTGAGAGAAAGAAGATGTGCCACTCTAGCTGACATGCAGGATGCAACACTAGAGGTGGAATCCAATATTATGGCTGCAGAAAAGCTAAAGAGTCATGCTGATAGAAGGAGGCAGAGAGGTGAGGCTTCTTCTTCCTCTGCTTCATCTTCAGAACCCAAATTAGACAAAATGACTAAGATGATAGAGTCATTAGCTGCTGAAATATCTAAGCTAAAGGTTGATCAAAATTCAGGAAAGACAAGGCAGCATAACACATTTGCTCCAAGAAATCCAAATCCATTTAGAAGAGAAAATGAACAATTGCAAATCATTCAGAGGGGAAAAGAAACAAATGAGGAACAAAAGGTTAAATCTCCTTTCCAGAATGTAGTCATGGAGGAGGAACAGTTTGAAGATGAGGATGAAATTCATTGCATGGAAGATAAAGGCAGTGCTGCCTTTTTGACATTGGTTGCATATGAAGAATCACTGTTGCAGGACCAAATAAGTCAAGAATGGGACATAGAGGTTGTTCTGCAGACTGGTGAACAACAAAAATACAACCTGAGGTCGAATGCAAAAAATGTCAAGGAGAACCCTGCCCAAAGAGCTGTTGTCTAAACAGAGTCACAGAATATCAGACAGAGAACACCAGCAGCTGATCCAGTCATCCTCAAAGCTCCAGTTCAAGAGGTAAGAGGTTCTGACAAATTACCTACCTCTTTTAGCTTTGAGTCAGAAGTCCAGAAGTTAAAAATATTTGTGCATCTGGTAGAATTGGTAAAGAGTGAAATGTTTAGAAAGCCTATCCTTGAAGCTCTTAAGTTGGAAACCACATAGACCTCCACTGACTCTGTCAATTTGCAAGATGGAAAGCCTGTCGTTGTGCTTAGCCCCATTATTGAACCTGATGATAATAATTCTCCATCATTTTATGTCTCCTTGACCATTCATGACAAAATTCTCCACAATTGCCTGCTAGACACTGGGGCCAGCCACAATTTGATGCCTAAAGCTGTCATGGAAGAGTTAGGCCTTGACATCACCAGACCATATCATGATTTATTCTCATTTGATTCAAGAAAGGTAAAATTTCCGGGGTTGATTAAAGACTTAGCCATTACTCTAACTTAGCTGCCCATGAAGAGTATGATGATGGATATTGTGGTAGTAGATGTCCCTCCTAAGTTTGGCATGCTACTGTCTAGAGGATGGATTAAGAGACCAGGTGGGACATTACAGAATGATCTATCTTATGCTACTGTCCCAGTTTTTGGAGGAGAAAGCAGGAGATTGTATAGGGAAGCACAGTTGGCATACATCATCAGTGATGAGAAGAACCCTACTAATCATCCCATATATGCTGTGGACACTGATTTTGGAGCATGTATCCTCCAAATATAAGAATCCCAGAAGGCCTCATTGTAGCTCAAGAAACTGATTGTTCAGGCCAAGAAAGAGCAAGGAAGTCAGGTTTGGGAGATGTTCTTTGATGGAGCATGTTCCAGGGAGACTGCAGGAGCAGTGGTGGTGGTGATATCTCCAGAACAAAAAAGCACACAGTTGTCTTTTAAGCTGGCTTTTCAAGTTACAAACAATAGAGCAGAATATGAGGCTCTGATATTGGGCCTTAATGCAGCGAAAGACAGAGGAATCAGGAACCTAAAGATGTTTGGAGATGCTGATTTGATCATTCAGCAAGTAAATAAAACATTTCAGCCAAAGCACCCAAGGTTGAAAGCATACAGAGATGAGGTATGGAGACTCAAAGGTTTCTTTGATAATTTTTGTATTTCATATATCCCTAAAGCCAAAAATCATCTTGTTGATTCCCTCGCTGTGTCTACTAGCATGTTTATCCCTCCTATGCCTCCCAAACTAGTTTATGAAGTCCAAACGAAGTATAGGCCATCCTTGCCCGATAATGTCCACCATTAGAAAGTGTTTGAAGATGATGATGAAATAAATAGGTTTCTGCAAGTCATTGATGAGCTTTCTGAAATGGAAATTGACCAAGAGAATGAAGCCTTGGAAGAAAACCCCCAATCCCAGCTTAGAAACAAAATTGGCAAAGATAGCATTGTCCAGCTTCCCAACAAGCATATACCTAAGGGTTTAATTCTTTTAGAAATATTTTTTGACCAGAATGATGTGCCTTACAAGGCTGCCCAAAAAGAAGATCAATATGCAGTTTGTAAGCATGATATAGGGAGTCCAAGTCAGCCTAGATACATAAATCTTTCTTCTCATCTGTTTGTTGATCAATGTTCTGAATACTGCAATCTAATGAAGCAATTTGCTGATGTGTTTACCTGGGAATATAGTGACCTGAAAAACTATAATAAAAAAATTATTCAGCATAAAATCCCTCTGGAGAAAGACACCATACCTTTCAAACAGAAGCTGAGACCAATAAATCCTATGCTTCTTCCTCTGATTGAAAAAGAAATTAAAAAGTTGATGGCTGCCAAAATCATAGTCTCTCTCAGATATTCAAAATGGGTGGCTAACTTGATGATAGTGAGGAAGAAAAGTGGAGAAATCAGATTGTGTGTTGATTCCAGAAACTTAAACAAATGCTCTAAGAAAGACAACTATCCTCTACCCAAGATGGAGCATTTGCTCCAAAAAGTCTAAGGAGCCAATGTAATGTCTTTCCTGGATGGATTTTTAGGGTTTAATCAGATTTTTGTACATCCAGATGACCAAGAGAAGACTGCATTCACCACTCCTTCGGACACTTTTATGTATGCCAAGATGCCATATGGGTTGAAGAATGTTGGAGCCACCTTTCAGAGAGCTATGGACATAGCATTTGTGGGAGAGAAGGATAAATTTGTCCTTATCTACCTTGATGATATAACAATATACTCCAGCAGCCATTTTTACCATTTGAAAAAGGTGTTCCCGAAGTGCAGGAGGTTTGGGATTTCAATGAATCCTAAAAAATCACAATTTGCTTTAAAAGAAGGCAAGTTGTTAGGACATGTTGTTTCTGCTGTAGGTGTCTGAATTGACCCAGAAAGAGTAAGAGCAATATAGACCTTGTCTGTCCCAAGATCAAAGAAGGACATCCAATCCTTTCTGGGCAAGATTAATTTTGTGAGGACGTTTATACCAAATTCTGCAAAATTGGTGAAGCATATTGCCTCCATGTTGAAGAAGGGCTCAGAGATCAAATGGACTGATATGGCAAGAAAATCCTTTGAGTCCATTAAGAAGGCTATTATGGAGGCTTCCACTTTAATAAGTCCGGATTACAGCAAGGAGTTCCATATATTTTCCTTTTCCTCTGAAGACACCATTGCTGTAGTTTTACTACAAGCAGATGAAGAAGGTTCAGAACATCTAGTGGCATTTTTAGCAAAACATTAAGGGATGATGAGATGAGGTATGATATTGTGGAGAAGCAAGCATATGCTCTTATCAAGTCTTTGAAAGATTTCAGAATTTACATTCTGTATTCCAAGACAATTGCGTATGTACCCTCTGCTACAATAAAATATGTCTTAACACAACCTGATGTTGATGGAAGAAGGGCTAGATGGATTGCAAAGTTAATTGAATTTAATATAGAACTGAAGCCCACCAAACTTGTCAAAGGTCAGGGTCTTGCCAAGTTATTGGCTGAAGAAAATTGCAGATCATTGGATATTGATTTCCTGTGCACAATTGCAAAATTTGGTGAGACGGATGAAGAAGAGGAAGCAGCTGAACCAGAGAGAAATCAGTCAATGGCCGAGAATCTAGCTTCTTGTGATTGGTATTCTGCAATAGTTAAATTCTTGCTGAAGCTCGAAATCCCTTCAGGCCTTACTCAAAGTCAAGCCAAAACTATAAAGCTTAGGGCAGTTAAATATTGCATTAATGGAAATCTTCTCTATTGGAGGGACCCATCTGGAATGCTTTTGAGGTGTCTAGACAAAGAACAATCAATGGAGATTATGCAGCAGTTTCATTCTAGCATGTGTGGAGGACACCATTATTGGAAAACCACTACCCATAAGATTCTCAGAGCTGGGTACTATTGGCCCACTTTATTTTCTGATGTATTTTCATTTTTTAAATCTTGTGACAGGTGCTGAAAGATTTGAAGGGAGATAGCAGTTGAAGTCCCTGCCCTTAAAACCAATACATGCAAAAGGACCTTTTCCAGTGGGGCTTGGATTTCATTGGAGAGATCAATCCACATTCCACTGGCCAACACATATGGATATTAGTAGCCACTGATTATTTTACTAACTGGATTGAAGAAATCCCTACCAGAAAGGCTAATCATAATGTAGTCATGAAGTTTTTGACAGAGAATATCTTTACCAGATTTGGTTGTCCACATAAATTAGTCACAAATAATGCAACAACCTTCAGAGCAAAAGAATTGGTAGATATCTGCAATTCAATGGGTATTAAACTGGTTCATTCCACCTCATATTATCCTTAAGGCAATGGTCTAGCAGAATCCTCTAATAAAAGCCTGATAAGGATAATTAAGAAGTTGTTAGAGGACAACAAAAAGAATTGGGATTCTAAGCTCAAGTATGCACTGTGGGCTGACAGAGTGACCATTAAGAAATCCACAGGGAATTCTCCATTCAGGCTGGTATATGGCACTGAGGCTGTGTTTCCAATTCAGTTAACTCTCCCTGTGGCGAAGTTCCTACAAACAAAATAGAATGAGGAAGAAGACATGGCACGAAGGATCACTAATTTGGCAGAGGTTCATCAAATCCGAGAACAACTGGTTGAAAAGGCTACAGCACATCAGAAAAAGATCAAGGAAGCTTTTGACAAAGGGACAAAAGCAGATAATTTTCAGGTTGGAGACTTGGTTCTGAAGTGGGATGCACTAAAGGAAAAGAAAGGCAATCATGGGAAGTTTGATGCTTTCTGGACAGGGCCTTTCATCATTTCTCAGATTCAAGGGAACAACACCTTCATACTGAAAAGTATGGGGGGAGAAGCAGTTTTTGATGGCCCAGTTAATGGGCGTTTTCTGAAAATTTATGTGATTTAAGGTCTTTTGGCCTTAAAGTTGTAAATATTTTGTTTTATCAGTTTAATGTAAGCAAAGTAGACTCCATGCCCAATGGAACAATAGGAAATTTTGCTAATTTGTTTTTCACAGCAAAGGCATTGATCTGCAGGTTCTTGAGACCTCACAGGGAGGATCTCATCCCCAAGAGGAGCCAGTGTTAGCTCTGCTACATTTTTCAATATTTGAAGGTCATAAGCAAGCCTGGCCGTGTTGCTGCTGTTCAAAGAGGGCTTGCATTTGTCATTCTTCTCCTACCCCTTCACTCCGTTCACACTCCCATACCCCTCCCACTAGACCTGTTTTTCTCAAAAATCAGCATGAACCTATAATTACCCATAAACCTGTATTTCCTTAAGCCTCGGGCGCTTAACTCACGAAATCGTGCCCATATAACACTCCACCGCAATCGCAGCCATCGATCACAAATTGCCCGATCCAACGATCCCCGGTGCGGATAACCTACACAGCTACTTCCACATCATCCAATCTACTCCGCCATGATCAGACGACATTCACACCTCCCGATCCCACAAGCTACCCACTCGTTAACCCACGGAGAAAGCGGTTTCCCTCCCGTTACATCTGCCACGCGTCGAGTGTTGATTGTGATCACGCGACCGTGTACGGTTACCCCCAAACCCCGTAAGCGGTGCGGGCAATACCGCTTACCGCCTTCTCACCTATTCCCGCGCATTAACCCCCATGCATGTCTCCCACCCGATCATCGTCGGATCTGTCCACCCACAATCTGACAGCTCACGATCATCTGCCCCGCTTCGCCCGATATCCTCCGCCGACTATTTCCCGCTTTTGATCTATGCGATCCAACGACCTATCTTTCCCCTCAGTTCGCCCACACGGTCCTCGTCCATAGCCATTCCTGACTCCCGAAGGACGAAGGTGGCCTGCGTTTATGTACCCGGCGCAGTTACTCCGCAACGAATGCATTTAACATGAAGAATGGCCAAGAAGAAAAAAGGATAGCCTCGAGCAGATTAAAAACATTTACTAGTTATGGAACTTCTTCCATACGGCACTTCACCTGCTCTAGAAGGACAACAGAGTGTCTCAAAAGGCCAATTTTGTTCATTAAAGCACACATTTTGTAGTAGAGGCCCATTTTAGATAGTTAATGTGGTTGGTGGTCCATTATGACCCCTCCTCTTATAGGATAGCAGAGTATTTTTGTAATCAACCTCTATATATACCCAGAAACAAGATGTAATGAGGGTTGATGGTTGTAGTTTTGATGTAAGGTTCAACTTCTGGAGACTGTAATTACTGTGATACTTGCGGCGTCTGGTCTTCATTTTCAGTTAATACAAGCTTCTTTTGCTATTAATTGCTCACTTTCAATTTCTACTATGTTCTAAGTTGTGCATGTTATGTATTTTTCATGTGCTCTTGATGTTTAGCATTGGAAGGGCTGTCATCCCACCTCTATGTTAGAATCTAGTATGTATCATTGAATGTGCTATGCAGGTTTTCTGTTTACTTAGTGCCAGAGAGTTGTCATCCTATATTTGCATTAGGAAATAGATTTGCAGACCTCTTTACTGGTTGCAGCCGGCCATCACATGGTCTTGTGCATCTGCTGGTGTGGTCAGTATTCTCCATGTTCACTTAATCCTCAAACTATGAGTAATTGGTGGTCTAAAGCCTTGTAGTTTGTGGGTGTTCACCCATGTCTGGAGTTAAGCTTAGTAGAAGTGGTTATCTGGCTTGAATATGCATCATTCCTTCCATTCATCCATTTCCAACATTTTGTTGAGTTTGTAATGTTCCCAAGCATCTCTGAGATACAACCTAGGAGAGTTTCTTGGGGTGATAACAAGTAGAAGGAGGAAAAAGTGCACTATTGTAAACTAGAGAAAGGGTTGTTTCTTGGTGAAGAAGAGTATATAATAGTGGATGAGATCCAAGAATCTCATATTTATGAAACTAATGAATTTTATGTGAATGCAGGCATAAAAATTGAAGATGAGCATGAGGAGATAATTAAAGAAATAAAAGACAATATATTTCCTAATGATAGCGTTAAATCTCAAGTAAAACATTCAAATTTAGTGTTTAATGATTTTGAGGAGGAGATGAGGTATTTAGAGGAATGGCTAGTAAGAGATGCATGTGACTACATAGAGGTTGCAAGAATAGTTCAAGTTTATTTAGAGAAACATATCAGAGTGTCATACAACAAAAATATGGAGGAAGAAAGCATGCAACAAATGGAAGTTGACAGAAAAAGATTTCAACAACCAATAATAAAGTTGGATGAAGAAATTAATGAGATTTGGATGTTGATGGAGAGAGTGTCAAGACAGAGGTACTGTAGAAGGAGGAACAACCAAATCAAAGGAAGGTTGAAATTTAAAGTTTGGAAACCTGGAGAGACAAAGGAAACAAGAGTTGAAGAAGTCGAGCAACATCTTAATGAAGCGGATGAAAAATTACAAACTAAATTTTGGGATCGAAGAGGATTTAACAATTAATGACACATGACGAGGGGGTCATGAATAATTTTTTCTACGTTGGGAGTGAGCATTAGAGCTTCCAAGCCATCAAGATTTTTCAAGAAAAGCTATAAAAGTGGTTTCAATATTGTGAAGGAATTCTATTTCCTTAATTCTAAATATTCTTAGTTTCTTTTAATTATTATAGAATAGTTTTATAAAAGCAATGGATAAGAGAGATTTTTTCCATAAGGAAAAAGAAAAATTTCCTTGAAAAGAATGACAGATTTATGGAATAAATCATGAGAGCTTTAAGGAATTTATGGATTTACTAAAATCTAATTTTCTTGTAACTTTGTATTTAATCATTGTAAGCATGAGGTGAAAACTAATGGCCAAACGTATGTAGTATCAGACCATAAAGAGTGAATGGAGAGAAATTAGAGTTTTCTGAGTTTATATGTATTACATACTTGATTTAATGAAATTGAGTTTCATATATTTGTGGTGCTCACGAATTGTCTTTGTGTAAATGGAAGAATTTTAATTTGTGCATGCTCTAGAATTCACTGTAAATGAAGTAGAATTTTTATATGAAATAATTTTGCAAAAAAAATTAAGAGCTTGATGATGAAGTGATTTGTCGTGTGATCTAAAGAACACGAATTTCTAGGAAAAGTCAAATTTTCCTGCATCAGTTAGGCTCAAGGATCCAGATAGCATCATACATGTCATCAACTTGTGTAATGAATTTTGGAATATTTTCTAGCATCTCTGCCAACACCTTGGAACCCAAGAAGTATGAAGAAACTACAAGCCAAGGAGAAAAAAATGAATAATACTTTTTTGGAGAGGATGGTGAAGAGAGACCCTATAATGTTAGTTTTGGAAAATCTAATGTTGTTGCTAGTTTGTCAAGGAGTAACAAACTTTCTTGTAAAAGAGGACAACAAAAAGAAAAAGGACTTACTAACATGGAAGTAGATAGTGCAACAATCCCTGACTCGGTAGCATTACATCTTGCAGAAAGTAAGAGAATACTTTAAGAATTGGCTACAAAGGAGCTAACCATTTTTGAAGAGCAATAATTAACAATGCATAATACTCACTATGATAAGGATAGTAAGGAGATACAAATTGAAAAGGTGTGTTAAAAAAAATAAGTTGATAAAGAAATGGAAGTTTGAGGTAGATGTATCAGGAATTGGTCCTATTGAACTTCTTAAATTACATATAACTACAAGGGATTCCTTTACTCATTTTATCATGTCTAGTAAGATATCAAAAATATGTGTCTGAAAATGAAAATTAGTGAGCTTGAAGAAGCTCTCAATGGTAGACCTTTGTTCGTGCTTTTGACTATTATAGCCCAAAAAACTGCACCACTAGTCACACTTATCACACTAAATAGACTTTAGAAAGGAACTAAATTATTGAATGGTATTAAGATTTATGTTGTAGAAAATATTAATAAGTGACTATGTATTATTGAAAAAACATTGGAGATATTTTTAAGAGAAATCTCTCTTAGAGAATTTCTTATTTTACAAATTATTTGCAAAATACATTGAAACATGATTAACCATTTAAAAAAAATTAACCATGTATTTTAAATTTCTACCTTTAGTGCTTTCCAAAAAAAACTCAATAAGGATTTTATTGGGAAGCAAATAAAATAGATCAAAGTAAGATAGTCTCCCATAATCAAAATGTTAAAAGACATTATTTGGGATGTTCAAGGCCCAAGAATAGTTTAAAACTCGATGTTAATTCCAGAAGATATGTTACAAGAATATTTAAGGGTTATTAAGACATCATGGGGTTATGAGTTTAACAATTCTACATATTTTCACAGGGAAAGAAATGGTTAATTACATTTGTCAACGAAAATGAAAACCAATTTTCAAGCATTGAATAGTGAAACCTCAGATTCAACGGAAATTGAAAAGGAAATATATGCATTAATGACACAAATATATATATAAACCATTACACCAATGAAAATGTATATGCATTGATTAAGAGATTGTAAATCTTGAATAACTATTTCAATAGTTACACTAACAAATATATGAAGCCAAATGTATACTCCAACATTTGATGCTACGAAAAGATAGATGATTTATAACACAGGTCATCCTTCTGGAATTTTATGGGTGTTCTGTATTTATTATATATATGAAAATTTATATGAAATTGCTATTAATTTAAAACTCTTATAATTTAATGTAAGTAGAGAATATTTATCACTTAAGACTAAATTTTGTTTGGATACCGTTAAAGTCGTAATTTTTTCTTATAATTTATTGAAGTAAATAGAAAGAGCATTCGATTTGGTTGTACAACCGTCACATGTGACGTTAATATTCTTATACGACATACTTTACATCGAGGTGCCAGTTCATATATCCCACATGTGACGTGTAAGGGAATACGATGTATATCTGTTATTCTAAAATATAAAATACGAATATGTACATTGTATTTCTTCACATTTTGATTCTGTTATATTGCTTGTTTAAATATAACTATATTTAAGTATATGATAAAATTAATTCTCACAGTTTTGAGAATCAAGAATATATCAAGATAAATTTATGAATCAAAAGTTTTAAATTATAAGAATGTTACACCTATAAAATCTTTGAAATGACTTAGTAAAACATATCAATAACATTTATTATATGTACCCACTTTAGCAGAGGTGTTATTGATATGTTTTAACCAACCCGGTATAATATAAATATTAAATTCTAATATGTTTTATTAAATATCAATATTAAATATAATTGTTATTTCAAAGTTTTAAGTTATCAAAAAAATATGTTGTAGGTGGCATTGATTTATATTTTAAAATTTTAATTTATGTTATATGATTTAGATTATTTTTTAAATAATAATATTAAAAATTTAGTCAAATTGCAATAAAAGGGTATTCCATATAAAGATTATAGAGTATAAAAGGGTATTCCATATAAAGATTATAGAGTAAATAAAATAGGGTAATTATTGTAGAATTTATTAAAATAAATAAATAAAATTTAAGAAATATTATTAAATTACGAGTGAAATAAATATTTAGAAATATTATAGTGAATGCAAGTTTATTAAGTTAAATAAATTAAGATAATAGTAAACTTTTTTTAATAGAAATTTGAAAGTGGAAAATATAATAAATAGATAAATAAAAATTAAATGAGGATTAGGGTAGGAAAAAAAGAAGTGAAATGTTTGAAAGGAATATAGAGGAACATAGAGGAACTCAGAGGAAAAGATATGTTATAAAAATGTGAAAAAACAATAGACTACAAGAAAGGAAGAGTACATAGATCAAAAGAAGAAAGGAAGATAATAGAGAGGCATGGAGAGGAAAGTAAAGAAAAGAAGTAGGGTGTGATGGGGTTGGGTGTAATAAAGGAAATTAGAGGCAAGGTATAAATAACAAGGGGTAGGGATTTCTTGAATAAGTCGATGGATAGTGGTTATCCAAGATTAGGTAAGTTTATAGCCATCTTCTTGATTGAAACTATTAGGGTGTTTCTTGATTTCAAGTGCTTCACTACTGATATAGGGGGAGTAATAAAGAGCAGATGTGAGGATTTAGCTGGGTCAAAACAAATATTTTTTTTATAAATGTGGTAGTATTTGCATTTATTGTAGAGATGGAATTACAAAATGTGTTAGATATGTTCTCTTTAAGACAAATTTTAATTGATCTACATGTTTTTCCAATATATGATTTGCCACATGAGTAGGGAATTTGGTTAATCCCTTGACTTAGCATAAGGTCAGATTTATCCTTAATAGATCTTATTCGATTCTTAAGGGTCATATGGGTTTAAAAGGAGTCTTTATATTATTTCTAGATAATATTTTTGAAATATGATTAGTAACCCCATGTATATAAGCAAGATAAATAAGATCTATAGGCTAGGTAACGGAATGAGATCATTTGGATCTAGAATTGAGGAATGATTGAAATGCTCTCTTAATTTGGGTGGTGGAATAACCATTAGATCTAAGGGCCCGAATGAGGTGGGATTTTCCATTTTTAAGGAGGTGGGGTGAAGAGACTCGAATGTCACAAGTAATGAGGGCCTTGAGAACAATATACCTTTGGGCTAGGTGGTGGTGATACTAAGCATGAATATACCTAATAATGTGTGTATTTTTTTTATAGAATTGGTAGGTGAGGGTACCATTAGGTTGATGAGAGATAAGAACATCTAAAAATAGATAGGGTTATCTTTTTGAGTTTCTATAGTGAATTGGATGTGGAAAGAAATGTTGTTAAGGTGATGGAAGAAATAATCCATAGAAGTTTGGCCTTAAATCTACACAAAAAAAAGACATCGTCAAGAAATCAAAACCAACATTTGGGATTAAGATGGAATTTGTTTAAGGCTATAGCTTCAAAATGTTCCATAAAAATGTTAGAAATAGTATGAGGTAAGGATGACCGCATAGCTACCTTCAATCCATTCATAGTAGGTAATTTTAAAGGTAAAAAAAGTGGAGATGAGGTATATTTTCACAGTGTTAACAATTTCAAGGTGAATGAGTTTGGGGATAATGTTAGGGGCTTCAGGAATAAGTATTTTGATTAATAATGAAATAAAATCATAACAAACCATGACATCATGTTCATCAATGCTAAGAACACTCCCATAATTCTAAACATCTTATTTTTACCAAAAAATATTTCTATCTACTCTTTATTATTTCTATATCATTCATGAAGATGTCACTCTAATAATCTCAATTGAGAAGATGACCATAAACTTAACCAATCTTGTCCTGGGAAGCCTTCCAAAAGTGGCCTGGAAAAAGCGCTACGCATAGAATCAGTGGTGCTACGCATAAGAGAAAAATTTGCCAATTTTCCCTGTTTGCTCAGAATTTCGCCTAGTTTTCTACCAGTTTGACTTTTTCTCTCTCATGGTTAAATTCATGATGTAATATGATGTAAATTAATGTGCTATGATGTAAAAATGATGAAAATTGACTTAAGGAGGTAGATACATCAGTTTAGGTGGTTTTAAGTTGAATGAATCAGTTTCCATAGTTTTAGAGGCAAGTTGTTCCACTGGCCTATTTTTTAGTTCCTAGTTTAGATCTTGTTGAAACAGCTCCTCGACTCATGGATTCGACCCCTAATGGCTAGCATAGGTGGTTTGACTCATATATCTTGTACTTTCTTAGTCATTTGTCAAGGTTGGACTCTTGTGGATGCTTTGAGCTTCATTGTACATCACTTCTGCAATTTGGCAAGGAAATAAACCAGGGTTTTGCAGCATTTTGTGGGATTCTTGTGGCAAGGTGATTTAGTATTGTTTTCTCCTCTGTTATTCAGTTTATCATATGTTTATATGTGCCATAATCTCTCTCTTTTTCTGCATAACTAAATGAATCAAGTGTAAAAGGTGGAATTCATTGATGTTTCAGTGCTCTACCTTGGGGTTTATTTAGTTTTACATGTTTTCTGTTGTTTGAAGAGGACTCATGACATTTTCATGCCCTCTCCAACTCCTCACCAGTATTTATACTCACCATTACACCTAATTCAAAGTGCTAAAACACTTGCCTACCTTGCCCCACAGAAACCTCTACAAATCTAAGTGCATTTACCAGACCCAAAGCTACCTTCCTCATCTGATCCAGCAAACAACCATTTAAAAATCAATCAAACTCCTCTGAGCATATACCTACCTAAAATTAGTATTTACATCAGTCATCTCTAGCATTACTTTCCATATTTTCTTTGAGATTAATAAGGAAAGAGCCCTCTCCCGACCAGGTAGGGCTAGCTACCAGGTTAATTGTGGTTTGATGTTACGCTAGACCTACCTTCCTTTAGCCTAAGGTAGATTTAGGCACTAACACATGAGATATATGCTCTATTCTTCATATTTTCCCTCCAAAGGGTTGTGAATCAGATGGAGTCTTCATGTGGTCCTGATCTTTGGTCTTTTGTTGTAATCCAGTGTTCCTTCATCTTCTTGCTTGATGATCATCTTATCTCTTCAACTCCTTAGGTGTCTTCTAGCAGGGTCTCCTTCTCCATCTCCTTCATCATCATCCTCTCATGACATAATAGAATACATGCGACTACAATTCACCCATGACAAGATGACATCAGTTTGATAAACCCCTAGCCTAAGATTGATCTGTAAAATGTCGTGGATATTCCACTGGACAGTTCATCACAACAGATCTGATAATATTATATTAAAAATATGAGATTCTACATTATTACAATTTTATTTAATTTCTAGATCTGTGGATTTTATTGTAATTAGTGCATGCATGCAAATGGAAATTATGAAAAGAAGTAGATAATGATAAAATAAGCTCACACACACATAAGACACAATATATGCTCTCTAGGAAACCCTTTCAGGAGAAAACCCAGCTGGAAGGTGAGGTCGCTTCGCTCTCTTTCTCTGTTTGGAAATATGGCTGCAGGTACAAAGAAGTAATGTCTATGGCTTGTGGGCTCTTACAGTGCACCAATCCTTTGTGTGTGCCCTATATCTTATCTCTCATGGCTATATTCTCTCAACTAAGGAACAAAATTCTCTTGAAGAATGGAATGCGTATTCCTCCTAGTGGCTCGGTTATAACACAAACCGATAGCCTACTAGTGGTTAAGTTTGACTACACATCAACTCTTAACTAGATTTACAAAATAGACTCTTCAAGAGACTTTTACATAACAAACACGTGGCTATCACATTTTCCATAAATAATCGGGTTGACGCGGCATCCTCCCAAACTATAGGTGTGAAAATAGGAAGGTAAACTTCTGAGTGGCATAATTTTTGCATACGGGCTCCGATTGTCTAGTTGTACATCCAATTTACATGGGTGTGTGCATATAAACAATACTCATATATTATATATATTATATATATATATATATATAAGTCTTTGTGTAGTTTTCATATATTGCGCCTAGTAAGCTCATCCATAATTTGATTCGATTATGATCTGTGGTGTATTTATACATTTATTATTGTTATATTGTATTATATTGGTAACCTCACAGATTACATGCCCATAAAGATGAAAAACCACAACATAAATTTGTTGATACGTGACAGGTTACGAGATGTTGTTTTCAGTTGATATATATATATATATAAAATACTCATATCATATTTGAAGGTGCATAAGAAATATGGGGAGATTATTTCTTCTCACGGCCACTTGATTTCATTTGGGCACCCTCCCTCATCATTATATGATGCAGACCTTATCTGAAGGCAGAGATTGATTTCAACACTATCTAACAATCGCTTTAAAAAAAAAACTTCATTTGAAAATGATTGGACGTTAGAGGTAAATTGAATTCATGAAATTCAATTTTTATTAGAACTATAAAAAGAATGCATACAAATAACTAATCTTTATTTTCAAACGTGTTGCCTCACAAAATGTGTTGTCTCAAGAAAAAGAGAAATTTTATATTGTTAGGAAAAGATCATTGTTAGGTGCAATTTATTTATTGCAAATTAATGGATTGAATACAAAATCCAATGCAAAAGAATGATTATGCTTATAAAGGAAAATAACGTTACTTTTACATATTATATAAATATATGCCACATACATGTCCCCACACACACACTAGTTATTGTTGCATTCTTATGCATGCATAAGTAATTACTATATGTGCTAGTTGGTAGCTGTGCAAGATGAATTGCATGCCATTGTATGGACACTAGAGCATATCCCTTTAAATATAAGCAATTAATAAACTTTGGATTATTGCAGTAAACGAAAAACCCTGCTTAAGTTGGTCCTAATGGGCATCTTAACATCTAAATCTGCCAGGTTTTAGATATTGGTGATTTTGTAACTATATGTAGTGTGGGTCATTGAAAACATTAATCTAATGCCTTAGTAGAATTCCCCATATTCTACCCAAAATGTTGGTAGTATAAATGGTACTATTAAACATTTCGTAAAAAAGGTATTCTTTTTACAATGCTAGTTTCATGATCGATTTTGATAAAAGACTTAAGATAGAAATAACCCCCTACACAAACTCATTAGTACAAGGAGATGAAGTCTCGATTAGAGAGAAATGGAGGGAATGTCTACTTAAGGTGGCAGTGATATTGATATGCCTGTACATAATTATAAGCTTAGAAATGCACTATGGTCCAGTTATTTTTGGTAAATTGAAGATTGCAAAACATGCATTAATAGGGAACCTAGTGGAAATAAAGACACTCAATTGTAGGAACATCAGAAACATGGATATGGAGGAAACGTGAGGCAGAAAATCAAAATATTAATATTATTTATGCATGCTTCTCACTTAACATTATTTATTTGTTCTCGTATATGATTCATGGGATTTTGTCCTTCACTTCTGGAGGTCTAGTTCTCATGGTCTATAACAAAGTTTTATCATGCACAAGTGGTGCAAACTCAGTTTTGATTAGTATTGCGATGTATGGGCTCTTATTTTAATATGTTTAGAGATATAGTTTTCATAATTTATTACATGCATATGCATATATAAGGTCTAAGTAGTGTTAGTTGATCCATTAACGTGCGAGTAAGTATATGTTACAAAATGGTTATTGAGATAGTTGGATTAAAATGTTAACAAACCCCCATAAATCATTCAAGCACAAGTTATATTGAAGACTTTGCTACAAAGTGGTATTAATATAACTAAAACATCATAAGGAGGAAGACATTTAGGAATCATAGGGATAGGTTTTAACATGGTAGCATTATTAAAGATAAATTGTTGAATGGAAATTGATAAATATTGAAAACATTGAGCTAAAACCATTAATAAACAACCCTTGATGAACTATAAATACCTACATAGTATGATAATTATTGTTACACATTGTTAGATATCATAACCTATTACCCTTCAAATCAGGACAAGGAGGTGACAATACCACCCTCTTTTACCTCATTATCAGTAACACCTAATTGTAGGTATCGGACGAGGGAACTGTTTCGATCGAACCATTACGTATACTATGACGTAGGGTTCAACAACTTAGGAACCACTTGGTGGACAAAATTAAGGTCTAATGGGACAATTATAGTCCTAGGTTTGCTACTTGGGATGACACAAGGACCATATGCCATAATTGTCCAAGCTTGTTTTGATTTTGAGGCACTTAAATCTTTCTTTTGTATATCCTTACTTTATTTAGTCATATACATAAGACTATCACTTTGAACTTATCTATAACTATGAAGAGTTACACATGAGAAGGTTATCTCAAATGATTATGTTTCTTCATGTATGCTTAAATTAGATATGTACATGTTGTTGGTACATGAATACCAATGTGAATTATGTTAGGAATGAAATGTCTACATATTATGTTTTACTTATTAGCATGTGTGATTATGTTAAATACCACATAATTCTTATTATTGATGAGATGGGGATAATTATAGTGACCACACTTGACTACTTAATGTAAAGCTAACTACAAGTATATTGGTTAGATATAGCCAAATATGTTATATGAACTCAAATATCAATATCGTAGTGGAAAAAGATGTGAATGTTGGGAATGATTATTTAAATATATTGATGGATATGTTATAATGTGTGGACAAGTATTTTTGTTGCGTTTCATATCATTAATTGGTTTTTGATATATTGATGCATATGTTATAATGTGGAGACAATTGTTGATATTGCAATTGATATCGATATAAAACTAACCACGTGATGAAAAAACTCTAAGAAAAGTTGAGACCCAATGAGATTCCATGATAGGGTGTTGACCCTAGTCATACTAGGGGGGTGGAGGTGTTTCCCACCTTTTACCATCCAAAACCTTAAGACATGGGAGGACTATGCAATTCGTGCCCCCTTAGACGTATGACGATGATTGCCACATGCATACTAGGGAAGTTAGGTTGATGTAGCCAATGCTCCCACCGTTTTGGTTTTATGGATGGTTAGGTCAGCATAGCTGACACCAAGGCATATTCTAGTAGAGGGCGGATAGGATGGGGGTGGAAGAGATTAGGAAGGATGGGATGATTATAGAATAGCTTGGGAACTTTGTTGGGGCAAGGTATGACTACTGAGGTGTAACCAATGAAAGTTCATAATACAAATATTAAGTGTCCTCACATTATAAAGAAGAATTCAATTAAGGAGCACAATCCTTACATATATAGATTAATAACTAATGCAATTACTGATATACTATATAAACCCTACTTTGAGACAAAGTTTCTAAAGGAGGGGTGTATGTAAGATCCATCTCAAATTACAGGAAGAATATGATTATTAGCATGCATACAAGGCATGCATATGATAACTGCATATGCATGCATCATATGCACTGCACTAGTATACATAATAATTGATTATGAATAATGTCCAAGTATAGGATAAATGTATTAATCATTAAAAGTACTAATTAAATACCTAACTTTCAGAAATATAATGAATACCTTAAAGTTAATGGTATTCGCTTAAAAAGTTTAATTACAACCTACAAGTTATAACTCAAGTATGTTAAGTACAATATATAAAAATAAGAAGAAAATGTTCTGTTACATTATATTTAAGTATAATGAAAAAATAAATATTAAATATCACATAATATTTTTATTTAAAATAAAAATAAAAATAAATTAGCCATTTTTGCAATATATAACTTTCGTCTCAACATAATACCTCAATTTATTTCCAAAAAAAAAATGAAATATGGGTTAAGACCCTCTTGATCAAAAGGGTGCAAGAATGAGGTAATCGGGATATATATATACAACAACAACAAGTTGAGCGAGACTTGAGAACTTAATCATGTAATCGATCAAATAAATATAATGATTATGATGATATTTCAAACAACCAAAGGGCGAACGACCACCTAAAAATTCACAAAAAAACCATTATGTCTGTTGTTAGGTGACAGGAAGTCGATAGAGTTAAACTATTGTTTTATGGAGAGGTGGTGTGGAGATTGTAGGAAATGGAAGAAACCTCTCCAATATAGGTAAGCAAAAGGGGGTGAAGGCAGGGGTATTTTTTTTGGTTGGGGAAGGAGAGGAGATGGAAGAAAACATAGGTTACAGAGAAGGAGGAGCAATAAAAATTGAGGGATGAGTTAGGGGCTTGATTTTGAATTGAAATCTTGGAAACTCGAGCATTGATCTTGGAGTGTTGAGCATAGGGGCCAGAGGACCTCAATCTCAAAGTCATCTGGGTCTGGGAACCAGAGAGGTTGATCCCATATAGACATGGAGGAATCAGTCGGTTTGGTAATGAAAGCAAAGGACTCAAAGCAACTTCAGCTAGAGATTGACATAAGATGGGAGAAGTAGGTATGCAATGTATTTAATTTGATAGAGTGTAGGTGAAAGTTGCTTCTTTGATTAAAATGAAAATTTAGGCCCAATAAAAATGAACTAGAACATGATCAACAATTTACTAAAAATGCTTTAATGTCATTCATTACTAAAATTCCTACCTTTAGTGAGTTCCACAAAAATACAATTCATACCTTTAGTGAGTTCCATAAAACTCACAAAAGGATGTTTACTAGGAAGCGAATAAACTATATCAAAGTAGGATGGTCTCCCATAGTCAAAATGTTAAAGGACATTATTTCTTTGTGTACAAAAATTAATGACTAAAGGTATGATGACTTATTTAAAGAAATTATAGTTGAAGATTCTAATGCCCAAGACTAATTAAAATCTCCATGTTAATCTCGAAGGATATGTTACAAGAATATTTTAAGGTCTTTAAGGAATCACGGGGTAATGAGTTTGACAATTTTACAGATTTTCCGAACGAAAAAATAAAAGAATTTGTTAGTTACAGTTGTCAATGGGAATGAAAAACAATTTTTGATCACTGAATAGTGAACCCTTAGGTTCAAAAGAAATTGAAGAGAAAATCTTTGCATTAATCCCAAGCAAGATATAACCATTACACCTATGAAGGCAGTATATTGATGGATGGCTTACAAGATATTTAAATGAAATTGTAAATCTTGCAAAACTAACTCAACAATTACATTGACAAATATATGAAGCTGAATATATAGTCCAACATTTGATGCTATAAAATGAGAGATAATTTATACCGCAAGTCATCCTTCTAGAATTTTGTGAGTGTTCTGTATTTATTTGATGAAAATTTCTTTTTTTTGCCTAGTCTTAGATCACCTAGATTTGTGAATTGTGTCATATATATGTAAAGTCGATCCCTTACTGTATTTATTTATTTTCTTCTAGGTTATTATAAACTATTTATTAGTCCACGATATCCACATCCCAGTCCCCTTAAGGATGAATTCATTCAAGTTACATTTAAGTATTGAGAATTT